>JANIJI010000004.1:3325000-3925000 GCA_024500535.1 Leptonema lineaticorne | reverse complement strand
ATTAAATATATATATATATATATATATATATATATATATTATTTTCTTTGTATTTTAGAACATATCAATATTGGTCGTGGTTTGGGCAAATTCTACGACAATGACGTATTTTCACATTTTAATAACAATATTCTCTGATTGACACTTCATGATTGATTCGCCTTCGCTTTGGATATATATCGAAAATTGCCACACAACCCCTCTGAACCCCCCCCCTTTCGACATTCAATTTTATATAAGCGCTCATATAAGCCGTCTGAAAATAAATTTCACTAAAAAAAAATAATAATATTCAAAAATTAATTTTCATACTCGTTTCTTTCAGATATTTTTCAGTTTATTTGTGTCTGCTACGGTCTCCGTCTGCGATAATCATCTTTTTACATAATTATTCGTTTTATATTGAAATTATCGTCTGTAAAATAGGGTGGGGCCATTGGGAAATTCGCTCGTGGAAAAACGAACGAGGCAAGCGGTAAACAGCTTTTCCGAGCATGACGAAAAAGAAAAGACTAATTTTCCAATTTTGCCCCGATTGATATTTAAGACTCGATATCGTGTCGGTTAATCAACTGTCTTCGACAATTAATTATTTCGTTGTATATACGTATATATTTTCACGAGATTGATTTACATTTATATTGGAAAATATTTCGATATAGCCTTTAAACGGTATGAGAATATTTCAATCTATTTCAAAGATGTTTTATGTTAGATGTAAGTGTATAGTAAAAAATAAAAAAATATTATTATATAGTGATAATTCATAAATTTAAATATTTATATTAGTAGTATAATATGATAGTTTATATCTAAGAATAAAAATATTACAAAAAATTATCTTTAATATTAAATATAGATTCTTTTGCTGAATGCTGAAAAATATTTTGATATTAAAAAAAATATCCAGAAGTATTGCTTTATACTATTTTTTTAATTTATCGTGTTGTTTTATTAGTTTAATATTGAATATATTTTTAAATATTTTAATTGAAATAAATATTAAACTATATTTTAATTAGTTAATTTTTATATATATAATAGAGAACCAATTTTTCTTTTAATTTATTTGTTCTTGAATCGTAATTAATTGAAAAAATATTAATACCATTTATTAATTTAATATATTTTTCAATAATACATTAAGATATAATTTTGTGCAGCACTTTTTTTCTAGAATTTTTTATTATTATTGACAAGATAACGATCAACATTAGACAAATCTTTTATAATTTTGAAAAGGATTCTCAAAAAAAAAAAGATTGAAAACCTTTATTCTATACGAAACGCGATTTATTATTAATTTTCATCGAAGTTAATTTAAATATTTATCAACGGAATATTTTACAACGTTCGCTATCGATATGCGAAAAAAGAAAATTCGCACACAGATTTCCCGCATACATATTGACGAAAAAAATTTTCCTCTTTTTTTCACATCTTATTACATTGCGCACACAATTCGACTTTCGACGAATTCAGTTTGTGAAGTATTTACGAAGGCCGTTTGTCGTCGGCGACTCGCTATTTTATTTTTTTATACATATATATATATATATATATATATATATATATATATATATATATATATATATTTTCTCTAGTCCTTAAGGTCGGCAACAGAAAGGACTGTTGTTGTGTGTGCGATACATTTTTTTTTCACTGTTGTTGTTGTTGTTCTTGTGCTTGTTCGCGTTCCCGGGACAAGAGTTTTTCCTCACATCCAAGTGAAAAACTGACTGATTTCCCAAAGGGCTCCACTTTTGAACCTACATATCAACGCGATGCCTGTCAGCTGTGACGGCTAGCAAACGAACCTTGTAACTACAATAATATAAGATGGAAACACTCGTAAAACAATGAAATTAAATATATATATATATATAAATATATCTATATTATTAATAAAATCGTAGTAATTATTAATTTTTGTA
This sequence comes from Leptonema lineaticorne, assembly GCA_024500535.1. NCBI lineage: Eukaryota > Metazoa > Arthropoda > Insecta > Trichoptera > Hydropsychidae > Leptonema > Leptonema lineaticorne. The sequence continues at coordinate 3,923,066 of JANIJI010000004.1, read as the reverse complement.
CGAATTTTCAATGAATTTTCTTCTATAAACGATACGCTTAAACTGACTTTAATACATATGATGCGATCCTCTCGATTCTGTCGGATTAATCTTGATATGAAAATTGGCTTATTTCAGATGTATTCAAGCTATAAAATATGGACATATAATATATATTAAATACAATAAAACGTTTCGTTTTGGCCAAACATAAATTGTGGAAAATTAAACACGACCGAACAACACTAATGGTATAACGTAGAGTGGATTTGGCACAGACAACGACAACAGGAATTAACCTATTTTTCTCTACTTTTTTTTATTTTTTAAAATGAAACATTTTAAAAATCACACATGTATTATATATATATATATATATATATATATATATATATATATATATATATATATATATATATATATATATATATATACGTGTATTATGATATATATTTTAAGTTGATTTTATTGCTGTGTAATATTGATATTATATTTCAAAGTATTATATTAAAAATGTATCATCGAATTCATTATAGATATATAAATGAACAATATATGAATGTAATTATTTTTTTATAAAATTAATTTTAGAATTTTTATATATCATCTACATTCATAGTTTATTTTATTTATTAATTAAATATATATATATATATATATATATATATATATATATATATATGTGTGTGTGTGTGTGTGTATATGTAAAAGTTTTCAATATAAAACAATTTTAATCTATATAATGGAAAGTTTGTATCGTTTTTATTCATAAAATTATTTCTGTAAAATTTCGAAATAATAACACAAATAATTGTATATTTAACGTTTAAGTACACATATTTATTTTGTTAACGTTAACCAGCAGACCTTGTAAATTTTTTGCAAAATAAACTTTTCATTATGCTAATAGAATGTATACATATATTATTAATGTTTATTTGCGATATCTTATATTTTTTTAATATAAATATAATTTCTATATATATATATACATGTAACACAATATAAATAGAAAATTTAATAAATATTAAATTTTTATTAAATTATATATATATATATATATATATATATATATATATATATATATATATATATATATAAATCGATTATTTAAACTTTTTAAGAATTTTAACATTACATATTTTTCGAGTGTAATTCGACGTATTTCGTCGTCGTTAGTCGTACTATGTGACGAGTGAAAGCATTCCTGTCGGATTTCGAACCCAGGAATCTATTTATATCAAGCTACGTCATCGTTGTCACTGTGCCGGACGCTTACGTCCTGTTTTTAAAAGCTCACACACTTCTATACATTCATTTCAATATATAAATTCACTCATATAAAATATATACTATATATGTATGTACAATATATATATATATATATATATATATATATATATATATATATATATATATATATATATATATATATATATATATATATATATATATATTACTGTCATCAAAAAGTAAAATGAAATTGTCATTTAAAACTCCCGGACATTAGAAAGGCAGGTAAATTGTATTTTTTTTTATAAGTTGGTGGGAATGTCTATAACATTTGCCAAACGTCTGTTTTTCAAAAGGTTTAATTATCTCCGAATTACACGTGTTTTTATAACACTTGGTTCCTTCATCACTATGTTGTATTGTATCGGTTCTTCACGACTTTTTTGCCAAAAATTTGATTCATAACGTTTCGCAACAACCGTATTCGCCTGATTTGGCTCCGTGCAACTTTTGGCTATTCAGAAAACTTAAAATGCCAATACGGGAACGTCGTTTTGAAACGATTGAGGGGATAAAAACGAATCGAAGAAGGTCTTGAATGCTATATATTCCGGATATTCCGATTGTTTAAAGGACTGGAAAAAGCGTTGGCAAAAGTGCATTTTATCGAACGGAGATCCATTTGAAGGATATGAAATTCATTTGGAAGAATTAATAAAGAATTTACATTTTATAAACAAATTCACCTTACTTTTTGATCACAATTTTATATATTATTATATTATAATAATATTAAATTATATTCGAGAATTTATATAATAATACAATCAATCATATTACAATCAACTTGTAATAGGATAATGAACTCTATTAACTGATTATATATTAAAATAATTAATGTACATATATTAATGTCCAATATATAATGCTGTATATATATATATATATATATATATATATATATATATATATATATATAAATATATATATATATATATATATATATATATATATATAAATATATATATATATATATATATATATATATATATATATATATATATATATATATATATATATATTCTTTTTTAACTTTATAAAGGCGTCTGAAAGTTATTTCTTTCATTTCATGAGAATATTTAAGAACGGCATCGATCCGGGCTTCCGGTTTTCGCGAGTTTTCGATTCGTTCTCCGTTGATATTGGCTATAATACCGATGCGGAAACGGAAATTAAACGAAAGGAGACGACCGGAAGAACAAAGACTATGGGCCCGTGATTAAAAATATATATATATATATATATATATATATATATATATATATATATATAAGAAAAAAAGAAAGAAAGAATTTTCAGCGCGTCTATTTTCTTCGCGTACAATATTGAGAAAATGTGAGAGAGATTCGATTCGACGCTTTTTTTAACACGTACTTATATTATTTCTTTTATATTAAAATATATTTTATTATATTATATAATACATGAAATTCATAAAATAATTTCATTCAATATTGAAATTTACAACATTATGATGATATAAGAATCAACGTAATATTTTTAAATATTTTTTTTTATGAATGTTCCGCGGAAACCGCATCATGAAAACAGATGTCTGAAGAAAACGCTTTTTTATTTTATTATTATATATATATATATTTTTCTCGTATACCAAATATTCAGAATCGATTTTTTTACGACATTTACAATATTTTTGATTTATTACATCGTGTGGATTTTTTTTACAACGTGACTGCAATTTATATTATATCAAGTCGAGCACAAAACATATACAATTTTTACGTTCAATCGAGCGTTTTTTATTAGCAAATTGAGCGTCGCATCGGATTAAAACAATTCAGCTGAAAAATTTGCATTACATCCACCACTATTATACGCAAAATTTATTTTTATTTATCATATCGCCATTGTGCACACACACACACTTACATATGATTTTTTTATGTTCTTATACATATTTATTAAGATTTATAAAATTTAACCTCACCCTATATATATGTATATATATATATATATATATGCATTTCTTTGTGTTACGGCGGGTTTTTTCCCCTTATTATAGAATATTGTGAATCGCATAGAAGTTTTTCGTTGAAAATTTATAGCAAAATTTTCACAAAGAAAAACGACGCGTCGTTTTGTTTTTGCGCTTGTAAAATGTGTGTATGTAAATTTTTGTCTACGTACGAATTTTTATATCTATCGGTCTGTGAAGAAATTTTCTACGTTATGCTACATAAATTTTAAATATTTTATAACTTTTTTTATTATTTAGATTAAAATCAATAATAAAATCTTTATTTTTAATGCTTATATTTATTTTAGAGTTGCAAAAATCGATATCATATATTTTAATATAAATTAATATTATATAAAATGAGCGTTTTATTTTAATAAATACTAATTTAAGTAAGTAAAAGAGTTCGATGTGTTAAACTAATAATGAAAAATATTATTTTTTTTAATATAATTGTAATATTCCATGGAAATAAAATCATTGTTAATCTTTTTTTTTTCATTTTGGAACCAATAAATTAATTTTAAAACGTTTTTAATTTTTTCTAAGGTTCAATGTATATTTTATTTAATCCGTTATATATAAACGATGAACGTAATCGAAATTTTCCATACATTAAAGGAACATCCATATCATAGTCGATTATATAATATAATCTGTTATAGGATATCTACCCTTAAATTATAAAATAATACTAAACATATTAAAAAATTTTATTAATTTTTGAAAATTTTCTATGTATATTACGATCAGAGAACGATAAAAAAATATTATTTTAATTAATTTACCGGTTTAACAGTACAAGTAGGCGGTTGACCGTGATATATTAGAAGTTTTTTAAATTCCGGTTTTCTATATTTCATTAAATGTTCACAAACATCTTTTTCGTACATATCAATAATATGCAGTTTCCATTTAGAAATATTCACGATGTACTAAAAAAAATAAATATAATACTTTATAATGCAATAAATAAATTAATCTCAATTATTATTTGTAATAAAACGTTGTAATAATAATTCTCGATTACGTCAAGATTGCTTCCGAATTCGAAACCCAATTCTATAGAACCGTTTAAATCCTTGATGTGCAACGATTTAGTCTTTTTAACTTATATTCAATTTTTGTATTGTCATACGTGACGTTTGCACAATTTTCAAATCTTTTAACTATAATCTACGATGGACCCTTCAAAATGAAATTAATAATAAATAATAGAAAATATATATGATATATATGAATATTTTAAAACATTGTCCAGACGATAAATTCAGCAAAATTTTTATGAATCACTAAAAAATATATGAAAAATAAATAAAAAATGCGATCCATTCTAATGATCTTGAAACACGTTCGTTCTATTTGACGACAAAAAATATTATATTTTTATATATGTTTTTAACATTGATATTTTTTTTTATATCTATATCATGTATTAAAATATTCCATATTGTTTAATATTATTATTTTTTTATCACTCGAATCACGCGAATGCTTCAAAACAATGTCATTGATTGTCATCTTTGAAACGCTTTTCTATATTATAAGGTCGTTTCAATTTACGTTACATTTTATAAATTATTTTAAATATATATATATATATTATTTCAGTAATACTGATAGTTATATATCATTTTAAAAATAATTTATCATTTAATAACAAGAATCGCATCTTTTATTTAATACAAAATTTATAAAACTGAATCATCAATGAACGAAGTTTTATTCGCGTTTTCATTGACGTCGAGTTTATTCATTCGCCGTTGAAATATCGCGCGATCGTCATTTTTGTTTCGACTTTTTGGCCGTACGAAATTATTGTGCGGCCATGAACAAAACGAAAAAGAAAGCGCGCGTTTTCAAAAAGCGACGACCCGCGCTCGAATTTCGGTAATGAGCCAAAATATTTTGTATCGTTTTAGCTTGTCATCGTACAGAGCTTTTTTAAATATATGCGAGAAAATTTAAGATTTTCATTTGAGAAAATCGTGATATAATTCAGAATTGTTCAATATCTCATTTTATAATAAATTCATTTATACTCAAATATTTATTAATAAATATTTTATTATATATAAATTTATCATACTTTTTTTTACCGTAATAAGATGAAATATTTTACTTTGTGAATTATTACAACCACTTGCAACCGTCATATAAGCTCATAAAGGTTTACATATATATATATATATATCTAGTTTAAAGCTTGCACTCCTTTTGAAGTCTATCATGGATTCGGTTCAGGGGTCTTTTGTCTGATCCTGGTGCAGGATAAGTGGAGTTTGCAATTTCGCCGGTCGCACAAATTGAATTTTTCGCAAGTGGATAACCGGAAATATGGGCAGTAACCGATTCGAAATAAGGCTATGTGAAACGTTTGACAATTTTTCAAGACGGTTCACATATAAAAATAAAAAATAAAAATAAAATAATCGTCTACAACGTTTTCGACCCCCTCTCCCTAGGTTTGCTTTGTATTTTCTCGTTTCGCTTTTATAACAAAGAACAATTCTAAAAAAAAAAAAAAAGTGGTCCACATATTTTGTAATAAGTGAACGTTATGTTGTTTAGATCGAATTTAAAATTCTGTAATGTATCGATCGACAAAATTCGTTTATACTAGGACTTTATAGTGTATTTTGTGATAGTTTATTAAATAATACTGTAAATATATGTATGTATTATATAAACAGAGTATGGACTAAAAAATAATTTCAATTTTAATTATGTAATACTTTTTTTTTTTTAATTTTATATCTTTAATATATCGAAAATGTGAATGTAAGTTAAACTAGAAAATATAAAGAATTCTCAAATATGTTTTTTAGAACAGATTGATGCCAAGTTAAAACATTTTCGTTAAATAAAAATTTAATATTTTTGTATATTTCTATACAAATAATTAGATTACTGATAAAAATCAGTATTTTTTTTTGTACTAAATCATGATGAGAAATTCGATAATATAATATTAGAAACAATCTGAAAATTAGCAGATATTTTTGAACCAATTAAAATATTTTATTTATTTTATAGTGATTTGAAATATTAAAATAATATTTAACATTTAATATTTTATCACAATGTAATATAGAAAATAATTTAACGCGAGATTTTATAAATATTATTAATAATAATTTTACATTTTTTATATATATCAAATTTGGATATTAAAAAATATAATACGATTTTTAAAAGTTAATAAATATTTTATACATCAATACTGTAATAGAAAATATTATATTGCAAGTGAAACATACGATTTTAGTCGTTCTCATAAATATATATATATATATATATATATATATATATATATATATATATATATATATATATATATTTAAAAATTTCGACATAATACTTATTTAAACAAACGTTTAGAAGTTTCATTTCTTAGAACACGTGGGTCGAAAAAAACACATCCAGTTCGTGTCTTTGATCAAGAGATCAACAATCGAACACACTTGATATATTTTAGACTTTTGTTTCACGCGCGTGTCGTCATACTTTTACGAAACTATTCACGACTATTTTTCGCTATTGTGCTATGTATCATTCTGTCTATTTTTCAGTTGTCTACTTTTCTCTTTTACTCGCAGATATCGTTTTAATGGATTGAAAAAAAAAATTCTATTTATAATTTCGTAATTAAGTACTTTCAGGATGTTCAATTGACGCGTTGACGATTAAATTATTGATGCTGAAACATTTTGAAGACGCTGTGAATTTATATTCATTGTACTATTTATATGAATGAGTCGTATAAGATGTGTTCAATTTGAATGTCCTTCATATTTCGCACGTTTCTCAAATGAAAAAAGTACGCATAATTAAATAATTCAACTATCGGCGAATTTAATTATAAATTTATATAGGCACACAATATGGCGATCAATCCTAGTTGATTAAAAACAACGGCGAAGGTGTAATTGCGCGATAAAAATCTGCACACAATTTTCCGCTGATTGATTTTAATTAGTCTAATGCATAGTGAGAACAACATAACGACAACAACAAAAAACAAAAATAACAACAACAACAACAACAACGAAAGCCACAAATACAAGGGTATCGTTTCTGAAGATGGATCGTGACGGAAGTTCCGAGGCACGCGAAAGGCCGCAATCAAAGGCCGCCGCCGCTAATTCGAACTGCGGCTTATCGGCGTCTAGATTCTGCGGCCTTTTTTTTTTGCTTTCGTTTTTTTTTTTTTTTTGGTTTTCGCCGCGCTTTTCCTGCCCGCACGACGGGAAAACTCGGAAAATTTCCTGTCGGGCGTGAAAACGTTTCGCACGGTTCACGTTCTTCGGCATCGTGGATCGTGACCGGTTTTTGCGATTTTTTTTTTTATACACCCTGTAGGCGATTCACACGTCCGCATAGGCATTAAATTGGCTCATTAGAAGAATTGAAAATTAGAGTGCATTCGTGTATATAGAAGAACTATCCTTTTTTTTATTTAAAATAAAAATAGATATTTCATATTAGAATTTTATGAAAAATATATTTAACTATATACAAAAAAAAATCGAAAGATAGATAAAATATTATATAATATAAAAAAATATATTATTAATATATGTGATGATAAAAACAACTTACAAAATCATAATTATAATATAAATGTGATATCATTGACATATAAATTATTATAGTAATATCAAATTATATTATATTTATTATTTTAATTCAGTCATCTTTATACAGAAACACACCATATATATTTATATTATATTTTCATATTTTACATATAAAAAATAACGGTTATTTTTCTATAAAAAAAAATACATTAGGTTTAAACTCCAAAAAGTCCAATAAATTACATTATATAATTAATTATGCGATTTTTTTTTAATTTTCAAGAAGTAATACTTATTTTTAAGCATTCGTTATAAATGATACGCAGCTGCACATTTTATTGCGACTCCGTCGAAGACCACCGCCTGACATCCTCAGTCAAAGTCCATTAAAATAGTTGCAGTGACTCATAATTTTAAGTGTAAGCAAATTTCGAACGGAAAACAAAACGACGAATAAAATAAAAAATAAAAACAGCACATATATAAAATAAACAAACATCTTTATTTTATTAAAAAATAAATATTTCGCAATCGTATAACGACCGCAATTAATCCTAGCACAATTAACGTCCTCGACTTTCGTCGTTTGCAAATCATGAAAATATTTTACAATATCAGTTAAAAAAAAAACATTATTATTATTATCATTATATCGTTGTAAATATCTGCATTATTATTTTATATATTTGTTTATTATGCGTCGCAAGCGTTGAAATTCCGCTGTTAACATTTAGCTAATTTAAACCTTTTATTAGCCGTAATTAATTCGCGCTAGACGTCGCGAGATAAGCAGCGTCCACACGATTGACACATCTGGAAAATATGCGTTATAATATACACATGTTTCGCTTTGATGTTTTGCGACTGCGTTGCTTTATACCAAATTCCACATTAATTTAAAAATATAAAATGAAAAAAAACACTGAACGAATATTTGAAAATGACATAAAATTTTGTAAAAAAAAATTATGATTTATAATTTCCGCTAAATCTATATTTTTATACAGAATTACAAATTTATTAAATAATTATATATATATAATTTTTATATATTAAATTGTATTTTTAAGTATAACAAGTCGTTTTAAAATTAAAATCATTTCTTTTCGTGATATCGAAATTGATTCATTATTTTATAAAATTGTATAGAAATTTTTAATACAATTTTCTATATTGAATAATTTCATATATTATAGAATTTCTACACTTTTCAATTAAAAACATCAATATTTTCTTTATATAAATAAATTTATACAATTTACAACATTAATTCATTAATATTAAATCAACATTAAACCTGTTAAACTTGCATATAATTGAAAAAACTTAACAATACAAGTAAAATATAAATGTATATCGATATTTTCATTAAATTTTGTTTGTATAAAAATTGATAGAGGATCTCAGATCTGATTAATTTATTACAGTATTAATTTATATGATTTAAATATTAAAAGAAATCTATTCTTAAAAATAATTCGTACATAAATCGATGCTTACGATTAATTTATATTATATGTATGTATATATATTTTGATATATACATACATGAACATAATTATGTGTCACAAAATGTACCAAGTATCAATTTTAATTTATTGCCAAGTCAATTTCTTGGTTGAAAGATGTCACTCTCTTAGCAATTAGCATGTGTTAATTATTCATTCTGAGAAATGTTCATGTTTATTATGTTCGATCATTAAATTCAGTCGAATTTTTCAACAAATTTATTTATGGAAATGACTGAAACCGCAAATACCGATAATAATATATTCGAATTAAATCAAAATGAACCAGTTTTTAATATATTTTTATATGTATACAAATATGGTTATGTAATCAATATTATATTAATTATTATTGTTGGTGGAAAATTTTTACGCTTCCACTTCATAATAATAAGTCGTTATTATTGGAATATTATGCATATTTGCGACTATTATTTTAATATTGAATAGTTTAAATAATATAATATTTAGTACGTTACGCGCGAATTCATATCGATTTTATATATAAATATTAACATATATGAATTTTAATATTGTGAAATTCCTTCGTTTTATATCTATAATAAAAATCGTATATATTATTAAATTTTCAATATTAAAAAATATTGCTTATATACATATATTTTATTTTATACTCGTATAAATAAATGTTGATAGGACAATATATTTATTTTATTTGATTATTAAAATACTTACTATAAGTATTTTAATTTACACAATTATTCAAATATATATATATATATATATATATATATATATATATATATATATATATATATATATATATATAGTCAATACTTCCTAGACAAATATTTGCTATATCCAAAAAAATTTTTACAAATTGTCGTGAGATAGTTACATGGAAAATTGTACTCGTTTCTATATATATTACATACACACATACGAATCATTTAATTGAACGTAATTAAACATTATATAAACAGCGAGTTATGTTTCGCAATACAAATTATAAACAATAATTCCACGTATGAAAATGATTCACTAGTTTGTGAATAACTAACTGGGAATTCTTAAAAGCGATCCGAAAATTTTATGACATGTTCGTACCAGATTTTTCAACGAAAAAAAAATGTGCCATTGTCACAGTCAAAAGTGAACATATATTAATCTATGATAAAATAAAAATATTATTTATAAATTATTTTCAATTATTTAAAATGTGGCATTCGTCTGAAAAAATCGTTCGTTAAAAATAAAATCGTGATAAAACGGCGGAAACGTCGTCGGGACGAATAATGAAAAGGAAACGTTAATTTTGAAGAGCGAAAAGGTGAAATTGAAGGAGTTGTAAAAATTTAACTGTTCACTTCATTAATTGAGGGGTTTTTTTCTAAGAATACTCTTTTTTTCAGACGACGTCGAAACTTTTAATTAGACTGAGTGCCGAATGTAATTTTAAACGTTGTACATATTATTATTATTATTATTTTATATATTAGTTGATTGTATGCGAAATTAAACGCGATTGTTTTAATGATAAAACAGTTTAATGGTTTTAGAATTAATTAATGATTTTCTAAAAATAAAACAAATATAAATATATTAATTTTTATATTAATATTAAGATTGCATATAGAACTGACGACTCGATTACGTAGAAAAATAAATTAGAGCTATAGAACTGAAAAGATAGGTTTAAGTATTATATTAATCATATATATTTAAAAATCTGATAAATTTCTAATATATTTTAAGTTTGAACCACATTTTAATTAAAAAAAAACACCATGAGTTTCAAAACAATATTTTAAAAAAAATTGATATCGGTCACCTTTCTACTGAAGCACATCAAATATATAAGCCAATTAGCCCATTTAAAACATCATTTATATCAATTATCATTATCGCAATCATTTTACAAGACACAACTTAAAATTAACGTCTCATTTTTTTTTAAAGTCCAATTATATATTATCAAAGAACATCACTATTACGCTTATCACTAAACATTGTGTTTTTTTTTTCTATTTATTTTTCTTTAATTGTTTAGCATTTTTTTTTTCAATAATAAATTATTATTAAACGAGATGACACTCGTTAACACTGTAATAATTGACAATTGTTCTCTCTCTTTCCGTACGTCGAAAATTCAAATCGATTCCGAAGCGTGTTTCGATTTAACGAAACCGCGACAAAATTAACGGTTCAAATTTGCGGTTTAACGGGGTAGGGGGAGGGGTTGAAATTGACATCGTTAATGCGTAATTTTAATTGTTTATCGGTACATATCGGTCGACGTTATTGATGTTGTAAAACGTCGAAACGTCGAACGATAACCGCATGTCGACTTTTGTGTCTGATATTTGTATATAACGTTCGATTTATTAATTTATTTTAATATATGGATTTATATTCATAATAATATTATTTTTTTTAATAGATATTATGTAAGACTATAGTTACAAGTGCAACATGATTTTTTATTATTCATTTATAATCATAAAAATAAAAATATATCACCAAATGTTATCGCATATGTTTATACATGTTAATGAGAGGAAATGATCTCCCAAAGTGTATAAAAAGTTGATAGTTTTTATTGCATCCAAAAAAAATGTTTTTTTTTTTTATATAAAAATTCTATCGAGTATATAAAACAAATATTTTAATATTAAAATTAAATATATTATAATTTCTATACGCAATCTTCATTAAAGAATTTCAAAGAATAACTACAATAGTTAAATTTGTAAAAGGTGAAATTGGAAAATTTACTTACCTAAATCGAGTCGTTTAGAATGCAAGAGTTGAATCTACATTATTGACACACGTTATATTACAAAATTAAAATTATATTTTTTTATATGTATAATCTGTAAAATTTTAATTGTTTAATTTTCATTAAATGATCAATTAATTAATAAATCTGTCAATTGATTCGCATAATGTCATCAAAAAGGAGCAAGTATACAAAATTTTAGCTTATTCAGATATTGAAAAGTAGTTTAAAAATTGATTAGTAGATTTTTTACCGTATAAACAAACAAACATTACATTGTATAATTAATATATATTGAAAAATTGAACATTGTCTATGATTATCATAAAATTTTCTAGTTATTATTACAATTTGTAAAACATGCAAACATTTCAATTATTCACAATACGTATATCGGAATTTGTGTGAAAATCACACGAACTCACTTCACAAAGCGCTCGAAACGAGTCGAAAAGCGGTGGTTTTTCCTGGAAAAGCGTCATGTTTTTTCATCGTACGTTATATATAATGACATGTCGCCGCTTCACGACACGAACTTAAAAAGAACATTCCGCGAAATAATGAATGTTTGTAATTCGTGTGGCGCTTTTTGTGAAATTAAAGAAGAAGAAAAAAAAATATATATATATAAGGCGCTTTCAAAAAACTATCCACAAATTGAAAACATGTGGCGCGCGTCTGTTTTGACGATAGCTCTTCGCATAAACACATATGATTCAATTTTTACGCTACTTGAATATTTCCGTATATTTGTTGAGACAGATGTTGTCAACATTTTGTTTTGATGTTGCAGAATTCGATTGTAAATATTCATAGTTGAACAAACAGTGCGTCGTAGATTTGATGATTAATTAAAAAAAAATTAGTTTGCGAAACATGGGTTTAGAATCGCTCGACTGTGACGATTATTTCAATACTATGAATGTTTTAATCTAAATATTCAATTTGCAAAATTTTCGCTGAATATGAGAAAATGCGAAAAAAACCATTGACTTAATTGTTCCCTTAAATGAGCTGTATTTGGAAAAAGGAAATGTGAATCATATTTTTAATTTTGAAAAATTCTATATAATTGTTTCAATTTTTCTTTAATATAAAAAAATATTGCAGTTAATAAATTAATATTTTATTTTTAAAATAAATTAAAAAATCGCTTTCTCTTTTATTATAGATAATAATTTAAATTTATATAATTTTTTTAGAAGGGTTCAATATTGTAATTTTTGGATTAAAATTTGTGTTTTTACACATAAATTTTGTTTACAAGCAATTTCTACAAAATATACAGATTTAAAATTCTATAAATCATAAAAAAATGATGGACGCCATGATTTTTTTTTTGAAGCATGAAAACATCTGAAAAAAATACCTGAAGTAAAACAGTATGTTTTATTCATATCAAGCAAAAAAATAATAATAATACTGAAAAATTTCTATACCAGAAATATAAAAGTATGATTTTTTACCAAAGGTCATTTTAGAAGTATCCTAATTGATTTAAAAACAATAAATATTAAGTAAAAAATGAAAAATTATTAAACATAAACCATATAGTTAAAATGACTGTAAAAAGAATTTTCAATAGTTATATTATTAATATTTGAATTTGATGACTAATGAGTTTACCGATCGTTGCTCTAAACAATCAAATTAACCAACATATTGACAATTATCCTAGTGCAATATACCAATAGACAATAATAATAATTCACTGACATTACCTGTAACACATATACGGTTACTTCGTCGTATATTCTCGTATTTTTTAATATGCGAGCCCGTTTTGTCGCGGCGTAAACGAGCCCATATAAAAATTACTGCTGCAATTCGACGCTAAAGTTAATAAAAGCTCCATCGAGCTACAAAAAGCTACTGCCAAATTAAACGGCGTTTTCTTTTTTCATCATTTTTTTGCGCTTGTTTGTTTGTTTTTTTTTTTTTTGCTCTTATATTTGTCGTCTTTTCTCTCCCCCGTTTTACGCGAAAAACGTTCCCGTTCGACAATAAACGAGCCGTTGTTGTTGTCTGAAAAGCTCCGTCTTATCGCGATCTTCGCGAAAAGCTTCACTTGTACAGTTTAATTTTACATTTATATTATTTTTTATATATTTTTTTTTTAACGGATGCGACGACCACCCGCACTGAAAACCCTTTATTTTCATCGGTTTTATTTATTTTAAGTCCCGTTCACATTAAAGGCGATTCACTTAAACTCATCTATTATCAATCGATGTATTATATTTAAATCATGACTCATTTTTCAACAATTCTATTTTAAATTATGTCTCATATATTCATAATATTTGATTTTCTATATATATTTCAAAATATGTTTTTTTTTAATTTTCTTCAATTTAAGAAATTCTTTAAAAATTGATAATAATATTATTTTTATCATTTGGAAATCTTTTTAAATTCTATTTTCTTCTAAGAACATTCCTTGCATCATCATTCTTTATATATTCTATCAGTATTCCCTAATTAAACTACTCAGTCATTCTGAGATCATTCTTAGTTCTATATAAATACCGTTTTATATAAGATTATTTTAGTACTATAAAATAACAAAAAAAAAATATATATATATATAAAAATTACACGACATTTTTAATATACGTTCACTGTGACCCGTGCACGATAAATCTGTTTTGAATTACAAACTCATAAGCATATGCTTTCACATGAAAATGTCGCAAGGATTTTAATCGTTTTAATATGTTTTTATATTAGATTAATAACACTCACTTGTCATACAAAACATACTATAATTTTATCACATCTTAAGTAACACGGAAAATATATGAGAAAAATTAAGTTTTTTTTTTCAATTCAAAATTAGCATAATTTTAATATATATTATTTTTCTTTCTAAATATTTTTCAATAAAATTAAAAAAAAAATAGGTTTCAGTCGAAATAAAATGTATTCAGCTGCGAATTTGCAACGTTTTCAAAGGAGTTCCAGTTCAAACTTTTCACAGTGGATTTTCTTATCGATGATCCTTGTTGCAGCGAAGTGCACAGATTTATACACCGTGTAATTCACGAAACTACTACTATTTCGTGCTACCCTTTTTTGTTCGGTGAAAATATATTTTTCCGATTGGAAAATGGTTTCTAGTTACATGAACAGCATAGTACTACTTTTTATTAAACGGACACCGGTTAACCGGAAATCAACATATTTACGTGTTTTTCTTTTGATATATTTATATATCAATAGATTATATTATATCTGAATAAATTTATATTTTATATTATAAAACATTTTTACATAGAAAAATTTTGTGAATAGAATATGACAATAATACAATGAAAATATTTTTACATAATTTTATTATATTTTACATACTAAGACAATTATGCAATAAATGGAATTTAATTATCTCGTATTTCTATCTAAAAAGAAAATATAAGAAACGAAATATATTTTTCCGGTTTTAGATTTCATCAATGAATATTTTTAATGTTAGAAATTCTCGAGAGATTCTTGAATTTTTTACGTAATGAAAGAGTTTAATGTTTTTTTTACAGTATACACCTTTAAACCACATAATTTTCGCAATATTGTTTTAATTATTTTTTTTTCGTTATAAATGCTGAATTACTTATTTAAATATTCATGTAATACTATTATTAAAATATATATATATATATATTTTATTTTTATTGTTTTGCTTTTAAAATAAAATCTTTTTTATATATATTGTGTATTAAAATATATTAAAATTTGTATAAGTTTATTTTGAAATAATTTAATATTAATTTTAATATACATAAATATTCGTATTAAATGTCTAAGAAATAAAAATAGAGCTAAAAAAGTTCTAACATGATTAAAAAAAAGCAATATTGAAAATATTTTCTTATTATGAACAGAGAAATATAATTAAATATTTATATGCATTATTTTGAAATGATTATATATTTTAAAAATTCACTTAAATTCTTTTGATGTGAATAAAATTTTAAGCTCTTTATATATTTATTATTAAAATTATAATATAAATAAGATAGAATATAGAATAAAGTCCTATTATTTTATAAAGCGAAATTATTTATAAATATGTCTTTCTCAAAAAATTTCATCGTAATTTACAAATTTGATAAGACTATAATAAAAAAATCTATTTTTTTCTATTCATCTAATAATAAATTCATATATAGAAATAAAGACGATATTTCTTAAAATATTCAGTAATATATTCAATATAAAATTTAATAATACTATTTTAGTCGTCGTATATTAAAATTCGTTTTATTTCGATTATTAAATTTGTACTCAAATGCGCGAATATTTATAATCTAATATATATATAAAATTGCATTAAAATATTAAAAAAAATCAATATTCGAATATATAAAAATATTTTTTTTCAATTTTTAATATATTTTAATGATATTATAATTTTTAATAATTGAGTCGTCAGTTCTACGCTCAACGTTTTAAAAATTTGAAAAATATATGTACAATTTTTAATATTCAAATCACACTTTATTTAATAATAATTTTAAATTTAACGAAATAAATTGTAAAAAAAAAGAAGTTATAAATTGTCTAGAATTGACATTTTCACTAATGCGGTTCGTGAATTTCGTACGGTGTTCGGAATGCGGTCCGCTAATGCAGACAGGTTGACGTCCCCTGTAAAACGAATATATTATATTTTATATAATACAGTTAAACGATTCGCCTTGCGATATAAACGAATTTATTTCATTTTTTATTTTTCACACGTGTTCATTTCATTTTATTATTTTTTTTATATAGTGAATTTATATATAATAAATTGTTAATAATTTTATTCTTATGCATCTTTAGAATATTATGAATATATATATATATATATATATATATATATATATATATAAATCATATGAAATAAGATATTTTAACAAATTTATAAGAATAAACGTGTATAAAATATCATTCAGTGTCATTAAAATCGTTATCCGAAGAAGTGAAAGTTGGACGTTATTTTTTATGTCTTGTTTATTTAAATTACGGTAGCTTCTTTTTTACTTGAATTATTTGGAAATTTTTATTTATTATTTTTATAATATTTTTTTTCTCAATGTTCAATATATTTAATCTAAAATTTTAATCTATAGTTAATTTATGAATATTATTAATATTTATATATTTATGACAGCATGATATTATATATATATATATATATATATATATATATATATATATATATATATATATATATATATATATATATATATATATATATATATATATATATATATATATATATATAATATATATAATTTTAAATAAATATAATTTATTTAATATCACGCTGTATTCTATCGTTAAAAACAATATTAACTGACGTGAATATTAACATTCACAATATATTACTATTATATTACGTTAAAAAAGCGGCATCAACCCTTATATAAAAAACTACCCCGTGTTGATATATGAGAATTTGTAGAATGGGCATTTATTAGTTTTATTGCATTTTTTTTTCTAACTGTGTTTTGTATAAAAAGTGCATTGAAACTTCCCCTAAAATGTTTAGCCGCTTCTTACAAAACGGTTACATATGGTACCACTTTTACATATAATAAAAATACACACACACACACATTTTTAGATACATATATAAATATAAAAATGCATAAAAAATCACGTGTCGCCCAGAATTCTCATAAGAATCCCCTAAATGCTTTCACTATGCTCACGAGTGCAACATATGGCACACGTGAATACAGTGTCGTAACTAGGATAAACATGAATAGTACATAGATTACCACATTTATATATATATATATATATATATATATATATATATATATATATATCATATGTCATAAGAATGAAATTATTGTTGAGTGATATATAGTCTTTAAATTAGGCTAAATTTTATTTTTCTTTGACAAATTTTATACGACATTGTATTGAAAAAAATATGTATGAAATAAAAAAAAAATTCAACTTTAAATGAAATAAAAATTAGATTAGAAAAAAAAATAAATCATATAAATGAAATTATATTTTGATATATTCTCAGTCAAAAATAGATGTCAATGTTTTTAATTTAAAGGTCAAAATAATTATCTAAAATATATTTAAATTTAGTACACAAAATATACACTCGACAAAAACATTCACCATTTTATCAGTTTTTTTTATATATATAATATTTGCGTATTTTTTTTAATATTTTTTAATAAATATAATTATATGTTATTAAAAATATATTCGTCACGTCACTGTTGCAGTTTTGAAGCTTTGAAAGAATTAAGTCAAGTCACAGAAAAGCGCATGTGATTTATAATACGCGGAACGAACGGTTAAAGAAAGTCGACCGGTTGAAAAGTTGAAAAAAAAAACAATATTTTCATTGTATAGTATGATCAGAAAATTATTAGATTATTTATTCTTTAATTTTATAATAATTATAATTTCGATCGATAATCGGTGCGGTGACTATTATACGAATAATTGATGATATTCAATCGGTCCGATGATTTTTGTATCACGCTGTACATTATAATATATTATATTACAACACGTGAAAATAATGTATAATGTAATAATGTTGAAATCGTTTTATCACACGACCTTAGATGTATTTTTGGTCAGCAAGATTCCATTTTTATTACCAATATCGAAATTCGTCATGATTTATGATCGAATGTATGTAACCTGATTTTTACGACTTTTAACGATTGCTACGCAAAAATATAATAAATTTCGGCATGCTAATACTATTTTTGATCTGAAAATATTTTATTTTTCATTTTTAGATCGAAATCTAAACCGCTATAATATAACTATTTAAATTGAATATATTTTTTCTTCGTCTAGATAAATTCAACAGATCAAAGTATTCACGACTTGAAATCGATATAATTAAAATAGAATTTAATTCGAAAATGTATTATATAAGTGTTCTCAAACGTCTACGGTGATAAAATCAAATATTTGAGAATATTCGTCGAGTACGTTTCTACGAATCTCATCTATCTAATTAAAATTGCAACACGATAGATCACACTTCTAGTATTACTGCGGTGTATTTGCACTTCAAGGTGGTTTCCTAAATATTCCCAATGCTTATTTGAGCAACGAAATTAATCCATCTATATGGGTCAATGTTGTTTATAATCCAAAAAAGATCAATAGATTAAATCATAGAAAATATTTTTGATTGTTCAAATATTTTATATTATATACAGAATTAATGAACTTCCATATATAATATAAAATTTAAATTTAATTTTTCATATATAATATATTAAACTTTAAATTTAATATAATTGTAATATAAATATATAAGTTTTTTTACAATAAATACACACACACACACATATATATATGTGTGTTAATAAAAATGATGTTAATTTATGTAAATAGTACATTTTTGTATAAAGTATTTAAAAACAATTAGTAGAAAATATTTTATATATTTCTATTGAATTAAAAATCGTTTTAAATTTGTGTTTTCTTTAATATAATAATATAATAATTGTTTTATTACAGTGATGATGAACATTTAGAATGCATATTAATAATGATATATTTAAAGATTTTATTATTTATTTATTTTATTAATTTATAAGATAAATTTCCTTAATATTTTAATTCACAAAAACAATACAAATTACTCAAAAAGTCCTATTTTATGGTTTTATAAGTTTTATATTATTCTTATAAATAATTATGAGATACGATTTTGAAAATAATAAGTATTATTCATTTTTTTAATATTATCAATAATTATTAAAATAAATTATTAATATATTTATATTCATAATTGATATTCAGTATGGATAATTTAAATAATTTCACAATTTTTATATTATATAAAACATATTTATTATATATATAATGAATAAAATAAAATTATATTATATTAATATAATAAACAACGCATTCGAAAACCATTCTATTCGATTGAATAAAAACATAATTCGTAAACGATTCAACGTCTAATAATAATAGGCGGTTATTACTCACCGAAGGCAATATATTATTCAATTAGCGTATTTTGAAAACAGGGGTAACTTTTAAGGGATGATGGTGTTCGGTTACGGAAACGGTTAGTAAATCATCGAAGATACACGATCGAGAGAAAAGTTATATAAATTTGCCCGGATTAAAGCTTTCGCCTCAAAGTTGTGCTTATTTCGCGTTGGTGGAATCTTTTCGCGATTTCGAGTCGCGCGACCCGAATTAATTTCGTGCGACACTTTGTAAAACTTCTGCTATTACTCAAAAACGTATTAAATTACGTTTAAAAACATCGTCGACGATATAATAATATATATATATTATTATAAAAATATATATAATATAATTTAATTATGGCTTACCGTTGCGATCCAGTTCGGATGAATCTTGAGCCAGACAACCGAAGAAACAGACGACAATCACCAGAGAACACAGATTAGCACACATTTTTATTATATATATATATATATATATATATATAATTATGATTATTTTTATATATTTTTTTGGCGATTTTATTTTATCTATCATCCGTTGTATAGGATTAAATTTTGAGAATCGTTTTCGTAGTCAGCTTTCCGCATTCCTCGGCCGTTTATTAACGATTAAAATTAAACGCGCACTCAAAATCTTGATTTGCGGTTAACCCGAGAAACCTGCAAATAACAATAATAATATAACATTTATAATCGATTTTCATAAAGCATAATAATAAAATATATTTATTAATAATTATTATATTATAAAAAAAATATAAATTAAAATGTATGAATAAACAAATAAATGTATCATATAATTTAAATTTTTTAAATATATCTATTTTTCATATTAAAAATATTCAATGATTAATTTTGAATAAATTTCAATGTCAACAAAACGTTAAAGTTAAACGTTAATCGCTTATAATACCATTTGAAAGACAATTTAATACACTTTTTCAATTAAACATTTTTTAACAAATTTATATTTAATATGTATAAAAATAAATTCATATCCACTTTTATAAACAATAATTATTGAATTTTAATTTAGAATATATTTTTTATAAATAAAATATTTTAGCAGTACAATTTAATTCGTTCATAAAAATTAAATTAATAATAAAAATATTTAAAAATTAATATATACTAATAAAAAAAAATACAATATTTTTTTAATTGACCCATCGTTAAACATTCACTAACCAAAAAATCAACAATCATTTCTAACCATAGACTGGCCGCAATAAAACTGAAAATAATCCGAATCTACACCTAATAATAAAACATTTGAGAGGGTCTGCTATTGATGCAGGTTCTAAAATTCACTTTGTATACACACATATATATATATATATATATATATATATATACATATATATTTGTTGAACACGAATACCGAAATACTAATTACGGTACACACATGGCACCCGCAATCCTTCGGTCCTAGTGCTTGTTTACAAGCATATATTTGTTTGAACAATCGCGTTTATTGACTAGAAGCCGACACCTATAGTATAACATTCTCAAGACAAACAAATTCAAAACATCGATAAACCTATCCCGAAAATAATCAAAGCCACTCCCGAACGGGATAAATTCTGGTTACGCTTCCAGAAACTGGCGATAATTGAAAACGATTCGTGTGATTCGTGTTTTACGATTCGAAACACTTTCGATATGTATAACGGTTATTCTTGATCATTTTATCCATTTATTATATTAATTAATTATATAAAATCTGTATGAAATTATTATTAGATTAAAAATATCAATTCGATAATATGTTCATATGAAAAAAATTGATCAAATTAATATCAAATAATTTTACAGTATATAAAATTGAAAATTTTATTGAATAGTCATATGAGTTTTTACTGAAAATATTTATACAATGCCAATAATTGAATATTCATATCATTTTCAGAATACTGCCTTTTCTCTGAATCATTTTCAATGCACTTTATTATTATGCGAACTCAAACAGAGCATTCATCCATTGCAGTGATATTAAATTTGTGGCCCGTTATTTTTTTAATATTTATATTAATTAAATATAATTATTAATTTAAAATATATTATCATTTTGGAATATAATAAAAATAATTTTACATTTTAAGATACTTTATAAATAAAAATAAACTCTGAAAATTAATGCAAAAATGATATGTATTGTGTATATATATTTTTTCATATTTCTTATGTATATATAAAAATCAATGAACGACTATCTAATTATAGATTCAAATTTTTCTCATTAGTTTCAGAGAAATAATTTGAAGTTATTTGAAAAAATGATATATATTTTTTACGGTTTAATATCGCTGAAGTATTAAAACGCGATGCATTACCACTTAACAAGCTAACGTCCGAATCGCATTCGCTTATGAAAAGCGGTCTGGAAAATGCGAAAATTTTCATTCTAACACAGTATGAACAATCGTCGTTGGCATAACTAACTGACAGTCGAACATAAACAACGCATAATGGAATCCAAAATGAAATAGGGTCCAAAAAAAAAAAAACACCCCAAAGAGACGAGAAAGAACATTGTCGAACATTAACAATTTGATACTACTGGCAAAACGTTATAAAGTTAAATACGGTTCGGCCGGTTAAAACGTACGTAAAAGAAAAGTTAAATTTATACGAGCGGTTCAAGAGCCCGACGAGAAAACGGTCGCAATTAAACCGAACACTTTCTACGTACGTGTAAAGCATGTAAACTACAACCCCTTTCAACCCCCTTTTGTTCTAGTAGTATTTGCATGTCGAACGCGCGTTATATCGGCAGTGTGTGACTGTAAAAAGTGACTTGTGAACGTCTTACGAATAATTTTATTCATTGGTTAATTGGTCGATATAAAGATTTTTCTCTTTCGATTTTAAATTTTGTTATGTAATCATATTAAGAGTCTAGCTTTTATAAAAATAGAATAAATATGTGAAATCTTTTATATTTGAGTTATATTTTATCTACGATTTTTTTTTTTTTGAGTGAATAATGTTTTGTATTAAAATATAAATGTCAGTCATAAGTTGGATTTAAAAATAAAATGTAATGTTAATGTAAAGTTTAAACTTATTTAGAGCATGTGAACATTTTTATTGCGACTATTTAAATAATAATTTGTACTATTTTTTATTTATTGAGCAATTTTAAAATATTTAACGTATAAATTGAAACAAATATTTACAGCAAAATTAAATAAAAACATGACATTAATTACTAATATTATATAATTTTGAAAAAATATCAGATTTTGTTCATATAAAATTTACATTAATATATTAGATATCAACATTAATATAAAGATAATTTTTAAATCAGACGTTCTTAATTTTTTTTAGATATTAAAAATTATCATAAAATTATACAAAATATCAGTAGAATAATTCAAATATTTATTACTTATTTTAAAACATTACATTATCTTTAATTTTATACAAATTTTTAGAATCACTAGTATTGAATACTTTTATGAATGAATATACTATATATATATATATATATATATATATATATATATATATATATATATATATATATATATAAATATAAATATATATATATATATATATATATAAATATAAATATATATATATATATATATATAAATATAAATATATATATATATATATATATATAAATATATATATATATATATATATATATATATATATATATATATATAAATATAAATATAAATATATATATATATATATATATATATAAATATAAATATAATATATATATATATATATATATATATATATATATATATATATATATATATATATATATATATATATATATATATATATATATATATAACGTGTACATTATTAAGATATCATATATATAAACGCTATTGAATTACGATATACTGGAATCGTGAATATTATACATCATATAAGTGATCCCGAGACCCCTTTTCGCGTTAAGCGGTTGTAACGCAAATTACCGCCGATTCGGATCGCTCAAGTGGCTTGTGTGACACGCGACTAAAGCGGCTTAATGGACATAAATTTGTCACCGCTAATATAGAATGTCACACAAATGACACCGGTTATATTCTAAAGTGTAGGACGAGAGTCTCATTTATAAATATATATATATATATATATATATATATATATATATATATATATATATATATATATATATATATATATTTTTAGGCGTCTTTTCCTGCAGGATTCGACGAATTGGAACGGCCGGGATAATAATGCGAAGCGTGTCCTGTCTGTACATAAGAAAATTATACGGCAATTTCGAATTTCCTCATCTAAAATAAATAAATCAAGCGCACTATAGTCGTTCAAGGGTTAAGTGTGTTATTCGAATTTCAAATTTATATTATTTTTATATAAAGATTGATTATCAATTATGTGTACATATATAGTTGTACAATTTGAAATGTCGTTTAATTCTATATATTACAAAAAAAAAATTGTATACAGTTTAATTAAAAAATAATTATCGCCAAAATAATATTACTTTATTTATATGATATGTTAAATTAACAAGTTTCCTAAAGAATTTAATTTTTAGATATATTTTCTATTGTCCATATATGAAGAATATATAGAAACGAGATAATTATAATAACATCTATTGAGTAAATTAAGTTGACCTTATCATTAATAACGTATCCTTTGTTCACATATATAACTCGTTTTCTAGCAAGAAATTCTCATCATTTTCTTCAGAAAATTGATATAAATTTATATTTAAAAAAAATATAATATATATATTATTTTTTTTAAAAATCACAGTAAAAACACGGATTAAGTTTGTCGAAAGTGATTTTGATATAGAGTTTAAGATGTTTAAGGGAAAAAAAAAACTAGGATGTATAGTCACCCTAGCTATGATGTAAATTTTCTTGAGGGTTTCTTTCGCCGTGGGCGTTTAAATCGTTTCATGAATATTTTATCGCCGATGAAACGGTTAAGGCGGTTAACACCCAAAAGCCTACTGACGAGATTTAAGATTCAATTTCTAGCGAAATGAACTTTCGTCCATATTAAAAATCAATTCGAAGCCTCTTTTTGCGCGAAAGGCTTAAAATAAAATAAAATAGCACGCTTGTTAAATTTATTACGCTATATCATATATTTAATTCGATAAAAGAATATAAAATTAATATAAAAATAAAATATTTGAACAAAATTTATAATTTTTACAATATTAATATATAAAAAACAGATTTTTTTTTAGTGTATTTTTTTTTCAAACTGACACTGACACGTGGAATGCAAGGAGACAGATCATTATTTTAAAACGTGCAGCTAAGTTATTCATCTAAAAATAAAAAATATGAAATATCAGTATAAAAACTAATATATAAAAATAAAGTGCATTCAGAAGGTCAAATATTTAGAATCAATTTTATAATATATCATAAAGATATATAAATATATATATTTTTTTTAAATATATATATATATATATATATATATATATATATATATATATATATATATATATTTATATATCAGTAACACAATAATATTTATTATATATTGTAAAATATATTAAATTTTAAGGCTTTGATATCTTTATGTACGGATTTTTGAAATATTATCGATGAAAATTCGTCGATTTTCACATGAAAAATGCACAAAGCAAACGTGACGCGTCAAAACGGCGAACGAAATTTAACCATTGCATACGAAATAAACAACGGATCGGGTTAAAATAACTGCGCATAAAAAAAGGGCTAAAAACCGAGTGAAAATCGAGAAAAACAAACGCGTGTATGCGTGTGTGTGTGTGTATGCAAGTTGGCCACGTGATAAACGCCCAGACACTCGGCGGTTTCAGGACTTTTATTGGATTTTTATTTTCTCAAAATGAAGTTAAACTCTGTAACTGGCTGTGGAAAATCGTTTAGATGCCGACTTTCTAGTGCGGTTTATTTATTTATTTATTTTTTATAGAAAAAAAGCCATGGATAAATTTTTGTGTAATTTTGAATCTATTTTAAAGTGATTGAAATTTAGATAAAATCTATGATATATTTTTATATCATAGTCATAGTCATATTCACATAATTTGTATAATGGATATTTGAAATAATATATGTTTATATAAAGATTTTATTTCAATATTAAAATTGATATTTTTAAAAATCTGCGATAATTTATGATAATGACAAAAATATTTTTTTAACATAATGTTGAAATATCGCGTGATAAAATGTCGTACATGCATTTTATAAAATGTAATAATGAAAGTTACATGAAAAATATCATGATAAACATGGCGATTTTCAGCTGAAAAAAACTATGTTATGATAATTATCATAATTTACCAATATTCTTATCTATGTAAACTAATTTAAAATATTAATTTATATAAACAATAAAAAAATATTTTTTCTTATTATTTGACCGAGTCTTTTAAATATTATTATATTGTTTTATAAAATAAAATAATATTTAAATATTATTAAATTATTATAATTTTAAGATTGACTATATATAATTTAATTCTGAAGTACGATAAAATCACACAAGATTGAAGCGATTCTATCTTTCTTCATAGATATGATCTAATCTCGAAAAGCGGTCAAAGACAAACAAACAAAGCGAATGCACGCTTTTAAAAGATTCCTCGACAAAAGGATACGGGATATTAAAAAAGAATCCTCGAAAGAAAATCGCGACTTCAAAGGAGCTAAAGCAGTGCGCTCGACTCGGATTCCGCATGCGGAAACCGAAAATTTCATGTATACGAAAAATCGAAATAAAAAGACCGTAAGCTCCGCATAAAAGGAAAACTAACGACATTTCATCGCGGAAAAGTGGATGGAAAATTTTATCAAAAAAGTACCCGTTTTGAATTTTTCAATGATTTATCGCGTCAAAAATCGACGCTGAAAACTTTTGTTTATTACGCATATTTTTTCGTATTAAATTATATTTATTATGAAAATTTAAATCATTTATGGTATAACTGTCATTATTTTTACTTTATATTAAACACGTGATGTTGACGATATCGTTTATATATCATCATCGTCGTCGTAGTTCGACTCTATAAACGGCGACAATCCGACAGAACCGAGCTATTAGCGGTCTAAAAACTTCCAAGTTGCTTAGCTTTTAACATGCTTTTTTTTCTCTCTCTCTCTCTCTTTCACTCTTCATCTTGTTTTTCTTGTAATATACTTCGGCATTCGAAGCTATTTCTGTAACCAAGAATCCCCACCGAAAGCTCGAAAGCTCTATATCACTGAATGTTTCGTTTGATGCTGAAAATCACGCTTCAAAAATATTCTTTTTTTTTAACGAATTCATCCCCGGGGATAATTAAAGTCAACGACACCGATTTATCGATACCGGTTTTTGTCGATCGGCATAAACAAACGGTAAACTCGAATAGTATCGATATTTATTGTCGAGTCGTGCGAATATTTGATTCGCAGCCAAACTGGCAGCACGACCGGTAAAAATTACGATTGACAAATATAAATATATATATTTTTTTTCGTACATTCTTAAAGCTTGTAGTAGATTTGAAGATTGGAAGTCAAGGCAATGTGAAAACAATGTATTTCGATCTTTGCTAAGTATAAAAGCTGATATTCGTTCAATATGTAAATCCTAATATTACTAAAAATATACTAAAATAAAAATATTTATTTATTCGCATAAATATATAGAGTATTATTATATATTTTTTTTATTCAATAGATAATTAGATTTTAATTACAAAGTTATCAATAAAAATTCACATTATTCATTTGAACAGTAAATTGTTTTACTGCGATACAATATATAATGATATTTTGACGTTGGTGAAACGAAACATTATTTCATAAAAATATGTAGAAAATCTTTATAAATTAAGAGGTCAAAAAAAACGAACATTTAGTATGACATAACTTACAAAAAAAAAAAGAAGTTGGTCATTCTATTTAAAATCACCTCAGTCGAGTAATTTAATATACATTTTATTATTATTATTAATAAAATTTTAAAAAAGATTGAGAATCATTGATATATATATATATATATATATATATATATATATATATATATATATGTACGTTTACTTTCGTTTTGAATCAAATCAGATGCACATTGAAATCTTGGCGAAATGCATTCTTCAAACAAAAAAAAAACGATCATTCACCTTCTTACCTTCGGAATATGTTTCGGAATATATATATTCACTTGCGCCCTTTGATCGTCGATATTTTGACGTATAATTTTAATATATATATAAAGCGAGTTTTTCGTGTGTGAAACGTTAAAGCGACGTCAAAATTAGACCCGTTTAACAACCGTTAACATGGCTAAATGTGAAACGTTTACGACGTAACTCGGGCCCCCCGAAGACGGACACCACAATCGACATCAAAAAATGTTTATTTGAATGATTGAGAAAAAAAAATATGATGACGAAGATGATGATGATTTTGCACCGTTTACGATATATATATATATATATATATATATATATATATATATACATTTCGAAAAAAAAATATTTAGAACGGCATAATATTTTAACGTTGATAAAAAAAAACGCCTGAAAACGACGTAATATAGCTGTACTACGTTTTATATTATCAGTTATAATAATCATCATAATATAAAATCGATTAATTATCAAATATTATATAAGAAAATTTGAGAATTTACAGTTGACACTGTCATAAATAAAAATCCTACAACAAACTCAAAAATAAATAGATGAAATCGTTTCAATTTTAATTTTAACATTTTTTTGTTATCTACGAATTGACATTTAGACATGCGACAAATCATCATTAATCCGTATTATTTTAACATTTTCGATTATATATATAATAGATAATAAATTTCAAAATATATACGATTAATTACAGGTATCGTTCGTCGAAAACACTTTAATATACGTGTTAAATTTAATATATTATTATATAATTTTATCATAAATTTAAGACGATTTATTAACAGAGAATTAGATGCAAAACATTTCACAATAATATAAAATAATTTTATCTATTAAAATTATTAATAATAAATATTTACTAGTAAACAATAGTAATACGATATGCATTATATGAAAACAGAATCACGGTGGTCTTTTAATGAAACACAAACTAGTGTTAAAAATAAAAAAAGAAAAACAGTCGTTCGATTAGTAGACAATTTTACAACCCCCGTCGTATATCGAGAGCCGTCGTACGTTGAAACGACTCGCATATTTCGATGTCAATTATAATTTACAAATGTCGTTTCGGTTTTCTTGCATTCATGCATTACGCTACTACGCTTTAATAAATTCGGTAAAAATACGACTGTAATTTACTATATATATATATATATATATATATATATATATATATATATATATATATATATAAATTTTGGTTGTGTATTATGTTTATAAATAAATCACTAACAAGACGTTTCAGACATGATTAATATGAGTGTAAAATGTAACGCTATATGGGAAAACTTGTACGACTTGTGCACGATGCACAAATATCGTAAATCACTTTGTTTTATTATTATTTATAGTTTAAAAGATGTGTAAAAATAGTGTATAATTAATTATAAAAAAATATAGATGTGTTCTATATATAAGTTTTATACGAATAGATCGGTTTGATTATAATATATATATAGGAAATCGAAATGCATATCGTTTAAATATAAGATTACTATTTGAAGTTGTTCTATATGTGAAAGGTGTAAATGTCGAAAAGGTTGACAAATTTAAATAACTTGGCAACAATATTGTGTACCAGTAATTTCTGGACCTAATTACTGGGATTAAATGTGTGATTGAAACAACACGAGATGTATTTAATATATAATGTAAATGTTATAGCAGTAATAATAGATTAAGAAAATGTTTGATCTTTTCAATTGTATAATAATATGAATATTATTAATCAGTTATAATCATTTTAAATTTTACTTTGAAATTTTATATAGTTTGTTCTTTGAAAAAAAAATATATATATATATATATATATATTCTGTTCAATTATAGAAAATGAAATAGATAGACGACATGAAGCGTGAAGAAAATAGATGTTCTGGTTAAGAAATATATGAAACTAAGCGGAAATAATGGAATCCGAAATTGAAATGCTTTTACTGAAGTAATCGTCAACATTATAGGGGAGATCTGACATGACAATAATAGAAAACGAATATATAATATAATAAATAAAATACTATTAAAAGAACGGTATATTCTTTGAGATCTATACGATATTTCCTTCAACGTTACATGAGACGAAATATTTAAATAGTCAATAAATAATAAATTTAAAAAATATATAATTTTAGAGAATTAAGGTATTATAGGATATTTTATAATGATTCCATATACAAATGAAAATTGATGTTGAAGCCAAATAAAAATATACAAAAAAAAAATCGAGGTCGAATTCAGATCAAAGAAAAAATCTTTGTAACGACCTTACAGTCGACCGGATATATTCTGTCAAAAAATAATTAACGCGTACAAAGAATGATGAATTTAGAAATATACATATGCAATTTTTATTATTATATTTAATTTGTATTTTTTTTTGTTATTTTTAGATAAAATTGAAGAATCAAACTGATATGTTATTTATATGTTTATGTATGAAAGAAAAAATGAGGGGTTATAATGTAATGTATGACGTCTGTGTTATAAAATGAAGTTGTTGAATTTTCAACTCGAAACTTCACAAAAGTGAAGTGACTATCGCCGAAAGAGCTGGAAAGCATCATAAGATGAAAAGAGATAGAAATAGGATCAAATTTTTACTACTCGACAGTATCTTTGAAGGTGATGTTTCATGAGAACAACCACTCGAAAGTTGTTTCTTGACATTTTCCACTTATGATCTCGCGTTACGAGCTATGAAACTTCACATGATAAGAGAATAAAAGCTCGAAAGCTTTGTTCGGCGGTAAGAAAAAATATATATATATAAAGATCCCCATACAACAAACGCTCTAACTTTATATATTTATATATATATATATATATATATATATATATATATATATATATATATATATATATATATATATGTACGTGTATGTGCCATTTTATTTCTGGCAAGTCGAGCGCAATAATAATAAAGTACGTATAGAACGATGGGCGGTATTATTTCGAAATTAACCGGGGAGTCCTTAGAAAAATTCGCAATTTTCATTTAGAGACGGGGTGTGGGGGGGGGTCGTAACTGTGAAAATTCGTTCGCGTTTGAATTATAAGAAAAATAAACGTGATAAAAACGAGTGAATTTTATATTAGAATATAACTTTAAATTTATATACAACGTATATTGAACTGATTTACCTTTTAAATTAAATATATATATATATATATATATATATATATATATATATACATGTATGTATTTTTTTTATTGTATTTCTAAAAGCATTTCGCGTAAATAGTTAACACGTCAAACGAAATACCCAAACGCATAACCATTAAAAATATATCATTTTTATATTTTTGTGCGGCAATAAAATATAAAAATTGCATATATATCGAATACGTTCCAAGATCATAACTGATTTTATTTGATAAAGAAATAGAAATGATCGTAGAAAATAGCTCAATATATATATATATATATATATATATATATATATATATATATATATATATATATATATATATATATATATACCATGTATATATATATATATATATATATATAAATTAAGTCCTTATTATACGATTATAACGGATTATATATAGTGTATAAATTTGTTTAAAAATAATAGAAACGTCGATTTGTTCATCGTAGCGTATAACGCACCTGCCAATATGTCTTAAATCATTGATATTATAGTTTTCAATATTTATCCCTATTTTAATCA
The DNA here is from genome assembly GCA_024500535.1 of Leptonema lineaticorne. Classification (NCBI taxonomy): domain Eukaryota; kingdom Metazoa; phylum Arthropoda; class Insecta; order Trichoptera; family Hydropsychidae; genus Leptonema; species Leptonema lineaticorne. The sequence goes on along the minus strand of JANIJI010000004.1, from coordinate 3,891,195 downwards.
TATAATAAACATTCCAGAATGTAAATAATCGAAATGGGGAATCAACAAATGTTAAACAAATGTTTATTCTCTTATATATATATATATATATATATATATATATATATATATATATATATATATATATATATATATCACATATATAAAACATCGTATGTATAATATATATTAGATTAAAAAATAAATTAATTAAATATTATATATAGTTATAATTTATAGATTTGATGCATCAATTTCATTTACATATAAATGGATATTTTTTAATAATTTAATTTTTATTATATCATAAAAAATATTATTATAGTAATATATTAGATATTTAAAAATAAATTTTATTTTTAAATCGTTAATATATAATTGAATATATCTATTGTAAAATGAAATGAAGATGTTTAATCGATCTTTCATTGTAAAATTGATACAAATTTTGTCAAAAAAAATATTTATTATATAATATATAACTAGCAATATGTAGACGTGACAAAATTAAAATATTTTTTTTATTTATTGTAAATATTTTTCGTGTGAACTTTTCGATCGCAATTGAAGCTATCTATTATCCATATAGAGAAAAAAATTAAACTAAAATCAAAAATTCACAAAAAAAAAATAGAAATATTTTAAAACGAAAATACGTACACACACACATACACACACACACGTGTATAGAATGGCAATTTTTTACTAGTTTCGAATGAAAATCGAAACGTGTTGCGCAAATCGTTAGTAATGTTCAAATGCGCGCTATCAAACGACTGAAAAAAAAATCGGATTAAAGCTAACGCGGCTTTGTCGCGTTTTCTGCATCGAAATTGCGAAAAATTTGTACGTTTTCATTTTTCCACCGCCTACCTTCATTTTTTTTTTCCATCCATACCTGTATATAATCTCACATATATACATATATATTTTTATACGAATTTTATATTTAATTTTGTCGTGTATTGTTAACGTTTTCGAGCGCCGTTTGTTTTAATTCGAAAAGTGAGCTACGGGCGATCGGACCGACCGAAGCACAAAAGGTTTTATTTATTTATTTATTTGTTTGTTTATTTTTGTTAATAACAAACACACACTCATATATGATATTTGCAAAAAAAAAAAAATTTTTTTTTCTAACGAATATATATAATATTATATATAGAGTTTCAAATATTCGACATCGCTCTTTTGCGCGGCGTCAAAATGATATATTTATTTATGCTGCCTATTTTTCCTTCCCGTTCAGAATTCGCTACAACGATAATAATAATAATGGAAAAAAGGGTTGAATTTTTTCGCGTTTATATATATATATATCGAGGGAATAAATAAATAAACACCTCTTATGTTTAAGTGCACAAACACATAGGCGGTTTTTGGTTTTTTGAAAAAAAAGCGGTTTTCTTTGTGTGAAAAAATTTTCCTTTTTTTTTTCATTCTTTCATATCGAATGATGATTGAATTCAAAATACGGCACGTGCTCTTTATACGTGTACTAAATAATCGGAATTTATTATTTTTATTTTTTTTAATTTGACATTAAGAAGAGCATTTAATTATACATTGATGATAATAAAATATTTATTCAATCATATATATATATATATATATATATATATATATATATATATATATATATATATATATATATATATATCATTTATTTTATGATAGATAAATAGTATTTTATATACGAAAATTATGAGTTAAATCTATTTAAAATAATCAGAAATAATAAAAAAAAAATATTGAACCATATTATTTATATATACTTAGATATTTAAAGAATCGTTTACGATTATTTTAGAATTTTGATTCCAATATTAAATTTTCAAATATAAATATTTTTTTTTTTACTTTTAAAAATAACCAATATATTTAGACGATGTTTAAAATTTCATATAACGCAAAATATTCAAATAAAATATATGCTGAAAAAAATTTGGAATCATGAAATATTAAATAAAACGTTGAAATTCTAATGGAAATCAATATGTTAGACGAAAATCGTGAATGGTTGTAAAATATAAATTTATTTATATTACGGACGCTAAGAATATTTCTTAAAATAATTTCCAGAAGTTAGTATATTTTAAGACATCGATTTATTACTATCACCGCTGAATTATGAAAAATTACACGAGATTTTCCACGACGCGTTTGCCAAACACTTTTCGTCAAAAGTAAGATGCCGTGAATTATTTTCGGAAAATACGCACTTTTCCATTCACAGAGCGAATAATAATTTTCACTAGTGATTTTTCAGCACGCTTTTCGCTTGTATTCGAAGCTAATAAATTTATGTATTTATATATATATATATTTTACGTGCACTTTATTTTTTATTTTTCATCACCGTTGGCAAAAGACTCGAACCGGAACTTCAATAAATTTTATAGTATAATCGACGGGGTCCGACCTCGGATTAATTCGCGCAATGCGAAATATATATATATATATATATATATATATATATATATATATATATATATATATATATATATATATATATTAAACGGCGGTTTTCTAGCATACCTATGACATAATGTGCCGCAAAAGTGTGACATAAAAATAAATAAATAAATAAATTAACATCGACAACAGCACGCGTGCTGTCAAAATATTTGGCATGATTTCAGTGTTGAACTTTCGCTATATTATTATTATAATAATAATACGCGGAACACTTTCCGTTGTGAAAAAAATTTTTTTTTCACAACGGGAAAAACGAGAATGTTCCAAGCGGAAAAGAGGAAAATAAAATTTTTGAATCGTTTCCCACTTATAATATATCACTGGCGCCATAGGTGATGGTTTTTTTTCCTATTTTTATTTCATAGTTTTGACTTGACGAGATCGAAGTCTGAAACTTCCGGTTAGATATTATCATATATCATAACCGTGTGCAAAATGGCGTTTTGAAATGAATTTGGCAAAATTTTATATATATATATATATATATATATATATATATATATATATATATATATATATATATATATATATATATATATGACGAAAAATACTCATGTAAAACAAACACTAACGTTATCTAATATAAAATTAAAAACTACACAATCACTTATTGTCTATTTGGCATTGACACCGACACGCAACGTGTTAAAATAAACGTCACAAAATATACACAAACCGTACACGGGAAGTTAACAATTGACCGAGATGTCAATTCACACCGGCGCTTATTACGTTTAATTAAACCGAACTACGCCTTGTAAAAAAGTGCGTTCCGGTTAATTTAACCGATATATTACTGTTTACATACCGGTCAATTTAAATAAACTGGTATATCGTTTTTAAAATACGAACCCCATACAACGATTTATCGAAGAAAATCATCATAATATTTCAATTAATTATTTTTTTTCAATTTATTTATATACACTGTGATCAAAAAGTGAGGTGAATTTGTTTATAAAATGTGAATTATTTATTAATTCTTTTAAATCAATTTCATTCCCTTCAAAGTAATCCCTGTCTGATAAAACGTACTATTGCCAACGCTTTTTCAAACGCGTCAAAACGGCGTCCCCGCATTTGAGTTTGCTAAATAGTCAGAAGTCGCACGGAGCCAAATCGGGCGAATATAGTGGTTGCGGAACGATACGAGTCTTGTTTTTTGCCAAAAACTCGCAAAAGATCATTGCATTATCGTAATGAAGGAACCAAGAGTTGAAAAAACATGTGTAACTCGAAGATAATTAAACCTTTTGAGATAAACTGACGCTTGGCAAATGTTATATAGTCAGTCCTACTAATCTAGGAGAAAAATACAATTTACTCGTCTTCATAATGAGCGGGAGTTTTAAATGATAATTTCATCTTACTTTATGATCACAGTAGTATATATATATACATAAATAAATATAATTTGTAATATATTGACATTTTGAGAATCGTCGTAATATATATACCATACTAATATGTGTAAATTTACCTTGTGAGTGTTCTTAGAATAGAATGGAATTTCGTTGTTGTCTCGCGGTTTTTTGAACACATGCACGCGACGTTAACAATGAGTTTACTAAATGTTCTTGAAATTTAAGAGTTCTAAGCATGTCACTTTTTATTATTATTATTATTTTATTCTTCTTCTATTCTGCTTCGTTTGTTTGTCTATGTATTTTTTTTTGATGTTTTGTTCTGAAAACGTTACGCAGCCTCGTTTCAGAAATGCTGAAAAAAATGTATAACTCTCATATTTTCGCTTATGTGTTACAATGTGAAAGAAAATATTTTTATTTTGTGAGAAAAAATGTGTTTGAAATAATTATTATATTTGATTATATTGATATGATGATGATAATGATGCTTTTGATATAATAGTATAAAAATAACATAATTAATTGAATAATTTCGAATCATTTTTATATAATATATAGAAAAATTAATTTAGAATTATTAACTATGAAAATGATCTGAGATTTAGAGTATCGCAATTTGTTAAAAATTAAGAATTTTCGATAAATCTAATATCTCGATATTCTTGATAATAATAAAAAAAACTTAGAAAGTTTTATATTCTAATATATTTTATAAAGTATATAAAATTAAAAGGAAAATGTTTCAAAAAATATATAAAATTCAAGAACAAAAAAAACTATACTTTTTTCCAAGAAATCGTCCATAAGGTAATAAATCTTGAGGAAATAGTTTTTTCCTATATTATAACCACATGTTAACTCTCTAAAATTATATATTATTATTAATATAATTATAGATGTATTAAAAAGATTAAGAAAGTAATAATTATTTCCTTTGAATGTTTTAAGATTTTATAATAAAATATCAAACCATTTCAAAGTAGATATATGTATGAACTCATTCATACATTAATTTATTTATGAATTAAAAAATGTATAAAAATATTTATACATAAATAATATCAGATATATATTTAATTTACAGTGAAAATTCAAAGCAATAAAATCTCATATCGATAATATATAATAAATAATATCATCAAAACGTTCATATATAAAATATATTTTTATTATGAAATCTTAAAACACCGCAAACCAATAATAAATCACTATACAACATAAAAACAGTGATATGATTTAAATTTTAAGTCTAGACGACTGAAACGTTATATATATATATATATATATATATATATATAATATTCTGTTCTTTAAAGTGAAAAAATGAGAGAAAAAAAGTGAAATCTTGATATATAGTACTGCATATTCGTCACACATTTCATTCGTCTAGACGCGGCCTTTTTATAAAGCCGGTCCCACACGACTGATTATTATAGGAGAAAGAGCAAAAAAAAAATATATATATATATATATATAAAAGGTAGAATAGAATATTTTCATCGAACAATAGGGAGTCAGCTGGCGCTTATCATAATGTATGTGCGACCAGTATAAAGAAAACTTTTATGAAATTTCTCGTTTTTACGGTTATATGGGATTAAATGGACAAAACTGAAAGAGTAAAATTTTGTAAATGCGCGTTAGCAGGAATAATATGTGAATGTCGAATAAATTTTCAGTATAAAAGTTTCCATTGGACGTCTCTTAAATTTTACAATTCGGACGCGAAATATAAACGGTATTATTATTTTTTATATATATAATATATTGTTGTATATATATATATATATATATATATATATATATATATATATATATATATATATATATATATATATATATATATATATATATATATATTCGGCGTAATAAAAACGCTCGTATTTAATTATTACAATTGTTAAAACTTAAGAAATAATTTATTTTAATTTGTATATTAAAAGAAGTACGGATTCATATATTATATATATATATATATATATATATATATATATATATATATAAGTGTGCGATTTAAACTTGTTCAACAGTTTTATTATCGAATTCGTTACGTTTTAATTATGAAATAAGTAACTTTATATTCACCTGGTGATGATTCATGAAATTTTATCAAGAATACTTTGAATTTATGTCATATTTTTGAAGATTTTCTATGATATATTAGAAGTTTAATATATTTTTTAATTAATTGGTCTTATTACGAAGAAATAAAAAAATTCAAATAATACTCTTTAATATTACTTTCTTTGACTACATATAAAATAAAATAATTGTCTTATATTTATATTATTTTCTCATTCATATGAACGGATTCAATATGAATATTAATCAATTATAATAAAAAATATATATTTTTACTGGAATTGGAAAAGTGATTTATGATATTATTAAAAATCATAAATAAATTTAAAATATCGTCTATTTTTTTAAATCATTTTTAATAAATATAAATTATGCTCTTTCGCCGCCTTATTATAAATTTTAACTGCGGCATTATGTTAAATGGGCACTGCTCATTATTCATTGTATATCTAGCAAAAATATATGTATATATATATATATATATATATATATATATATATATACCATATATATATATTACTAAGTTAAATTTAAATTACAAATTCATCGTTTGGCCGTTTCGCAGCAGAAATGTATGAAATACGAACAGAAAACAGAAGAAAAAACATTTTTTTTTTACAACATAATGTCAATTGGAATAGTTAAATAATGTCGTTTTGAAAGAGGCGAAAAATCATTTTAATGACAATGTCGCAACTCGAACAGAAGAAGATTGGCCTTGTGATGAAGCAGAAAAAGAAGAAGAAGAAGAAGAAGAAGAAAATGTGCGTTAACACCTCGAGCACGAAGGAATTTAGAAAAAAAATCGATAAGCGTTGATGAATTTTTAATGCGATAAATCGTCGTTATATTCGTATTGCGAAAGAATGTTTCGAATAAACGAGTTCAACTGTGAATTAACGAGTTTACCGTTTTGTTATTATTAACGAGACGAATTTGATAGTGAAAGGTAACAATCGTGACAATCGAATCTATAAATTAATACTTATTTTTATGTGCGTGTGTTTGTTTTTCTTTTTCTATTTAAAAAATATTTGGCAACGTTTATTACATTTTCTCTGTAAATGTTTCATGTCAACTATCTAATTTTAATTTAGTTAGTATTTATTTATTAATATTTGGGTGCGTTTGTGAATTCCAGTATCAATAATAACGCGTCCTTGATTTTAAAAAAATAAACATATTTTTCATTATTTTCATAGAGTATATTTACTGTGGAAAATTTTCTAGTATAAATAATAAAATACCATAATTATTATTCAACGTATATTTGAATCATAATATATATGAATATATAATTTAAAATTTTATGTTTAGTAATTTTCGTAATGGAAAAATTCATATACTGGTTGTGAAAAACAGGCTTAAGGAATTTAGTTTATATGAAGGATATTAGAAGATTATGTTGTGATATTACATAAAAAATATTTAATATTTATTATTGTAATATATTCAATGAATATTGATTATATTCAAAGACAATATAAACATTTAAAAACCATAAAATATATTTGATAATTAAAAAAAATACGCATTATCGATTATATAAAGAATAAAATTGTATATTAATTAAAATATTTTCGTTATTTTATATATTAGTTTGATATGTATTAAAATTGAATCAAAAGTATATATTAATTAATTAAAATATCATAATATGAACTTTTATTCAATGTCAGAAAAAAAAGGTACACATCATAGATGTGTATGTAAAAATTTGAAGAAAAATTGCAAAAGTGCGATATTTCACATATTTTCATAAATTATACATAAGAAAAATTTACTTAAAAATCACATTCATCTACAATAAAAATATATGCTAATTAATATGTTTTCCCTAAAAAAAGTATTAAAATTCAAATTCAATAAAATAGTGAAAACGAGTTTCAATTTATTAGTAATTCAATCGAGTATTTCCAGTTTTGCCGAATGAACGAGTGTATGTCATATTTTATTTTATTTTTTATTTTTATTTTTTGTATTATTATTATCATTAAATAGGCATAAAACGTAATATTTTTTTTTTATCAAGAAAGACATCGTTTTTATTTTTCAATATTATATATATATATATATATATATATATATATAAATTATAAATATCTTGAAGAGGATTGATTCGTATTCGATGAAACGGAATCGCGTTTTGCCGATCAAAGGAAAGAAAATAATATATATATATATATATATATATATATATATATATATATATATATTTTCTTATAGAAATAAGACATTTTCCGACGGTAATAAAAAGAGAAAATACGTCCAAATATTTTTCTCGTGAAACAAATGAATGAATAGAAAAAGAAAAAGAAAAAATAAAATAAAAATAAAGAAAATACCGGGGGAAAAATAATAAATAACGCTCGAGTAATGGTCGTTGAAGAGAACTTATCCGCGAAATCCTTGAAGATCTATTTAAAAAAGAAGTCTTTTAAAGATATACTGTTACGCATTTTTTTTTTGTTGTATATTCGTATATGAAAAAAATATATAATACGAGAAATATATATTAATTATGTTTATTATTATTATTATTCCGTCGTTGGCCTCAAGAATTAAATATTCGAACATTAAATATATTTGAAATTATTATTGATTGTAAACAACATTCGGTATGAACTCGATTTTTTTTTATTGAATATTTTAATTTTTTTTTCTATGTCAAAATAGTTTTAAAATTTATAATTTTCTTTGAATTTAAAGAACATAAATCGCGATTTATGTTAATAAATATTTAGTCTATGTCAACTTTATAGTTTGTTTTTTAAGTTTTATTACTAGTAATTATTTTTACTACAATAGAAAATTTCAATATATATATTCGATATCTAAATATTTATTTTCTTAATAACATATTAAAATTAAAAATTATATTTTAAAACATCACAATGAAATCTATTACAAAATTAATATTAAATCATTGAATATATATTGAGAAACAATAATAAAAATATGAAAGATATAATAATATTAAAATATAAAATAAATGGTAAATAAGCAATATTTCAAAATATTTTTATCTATTAATTAATTCATAATTAATAAACGTAAATAAAATATATTTATAAATCGTTTATTCAACGTAATATGTAAATTTCAGCAATATTCAATTTAATTGAGAGTAAAAATATTTAACACATTATTAATACACAATAATAATTAATATAAATTATTCATAATTACCATTAATAATAATAATCCATATAAAATCGGCAGTAAATTATTATTTCACTCAAAAAAACTAAATTATTACACGCAAAAAAATATTATTCACTACAGAATGTCACAGATAAAAAGGTCAACACTAGCGAAAACAAAAACACACTAAATAATCATAATTTAATTATATTATTTATTTCAATATTATATATAAAAAAAATAATAATAATCAATATATTATTATAGTTAATATTTATCAATTTTTTTTTTATTGTTATGTAGATATTTTTTTCTTATATGTTTTGTTTTTTTATTATTTTTGAATTTTTAAGTACGTAACGTCGTAATTGTAATGGTAATTGTCGGTAATTAGTAATTACTGAGAGCGTGTCGCAAAGCACGAGGCGCATGCGCGCCGTCGTGCTGAATACTGAATACATTTCTTTTGAAAGACGCCAAAAAAAAAATATATATATATATATATATATATAAAACCGGATGCTGCGCGTTTTTGAGATGCGCACGCGCAACTAAAAACGGTGACGCTGCACACTTCCGGCGCGCCAAATATAAACTCACTTTTATGTATAAATTTCTATATATATATATATATATATATATATATATATATATATATATATATATATTTGTGTGTGTGTCGGTTAGTGATTTTTGTTTTTATGGTTTCCAATTTTATTGACGTCGTTAAATTTTATATATTTTATTTATTGACGAATTGAATAATCGATTCATGTTTAACTATTAATTGTTATTTTTTTCTAAATGAAAGATTCAATTATATATTAATTAAATTAATTATTATTATTTTTAAATTATACGAAAATATATATATATATATATATATATATATATATATATATATATAGATAAAAACACACACACAAGCACGCACGCACACACATATATATTTTTCACTTTAATTAACATATGAAATTTTACTATTAAAGTATAAATATAAATGTTCTCAAATTTAATAATTATGTAAAATATATATAATATGAAGTTTATATATTCTAAGTTACATTAATAATAATCTCAAAAGTATACTAATTATAAAATATAATTATACACTATTTTTTTTTTCTATAAAATTATATAACAAAAATGACAATTAAAAATTCTACAATTAATATATTTCATATTTTTTTGTCAATTTCATGCAGTAAACTATATTTAATTTATCTATTGTAAAAAAAAATTAAATATGCTATTCGAGATCTAATAGTTTTAAGCTTTATATATTATTATTATTGTAACAAAATTTTGTTTTTATTTCTTAAAATTAATATTGTTTTAATTTTATTTTTACTTTAATTTCTTTATCAATAATCGAGTTAAATAAAAATATATGAAAATATCGATATTTATATATAAGAAAAATATATATATTTACCAACATTTTCATCATTTCAATTTGTCCATTTCGAACGTCATTTTTCAACAATCACAATCACACCATAAATACGTTTTACGAATTAACAATTTAATTTTATTCGTTTGATTTATGCGATGATTCTATTTGACTAATAGCGCAACCTCAAAAAACTGTCAAATTGGAATCCAATCGATTGCGTTTCTAAAAACAACATTTTGACATTTACTAAATACTTATTTAAAACGTTAAATTAAAAATATGATAAAACACACATTTTTATAATATTATATATATATATATATATATATATATATATATATATATATATATATATATATATATATATATATAGACATGTATATAATTTAGCGTAGATTTTTACGACGTCACATTTTAGGCTACGATCCAAACGAGCATTTTTCTCTCGCATCTGTAAATATTATATTTTTGGACTGTAATTTTCCGAATTCTCGTTCATATTTGTATATAAATATATATATAAAAAAAAACTAATTATAAAATAAAAATCTAAATAATAGTATTATAAATATTTTCATCTGAATAATTTACTCGTATTTAATGGTAAATTCTAGATAGAAATATTATTTTTAATTTCCATTTTATATTTATATATTGACTTTCAGACATTTTCTAATTTATTTTTAACAATCGTTGTTTTTAGATCTATTTATCGAAATGTTATTATATTTCGTGAATAATAATATACATTAATTTTTGCAATTACATTTCACATTAAATACCCTTTGATGAAAGTGTATGTAAAAACATTCGATATTCGTCTAGATCTTTAGTAATGAAAACTTTCGCTGAAAAGGTTTTAATTATTACACTAATTATTTTATAAGAAAGTTTTGCCAAATATTAATACACTTTACTAATTGGACTCGTTTGTTAATTTACTAAAATAAACTCTGTTTATTTCTTTCGCTTAATCGTAAAATTTTAGAATTTATTTAATTCTTAGTATTATTTTTCTCTCAATCGTGTTTCGATTTTATATCTATCTTAATAAATATATTGAACACATTTACAATCTTAGGGTTCTTTAAACTATTTTCATATTTAAAATATTTAATTCTGAAGAAATTTTGACATAATGTAATTATAAATACTTATTTGATTATGTAAAGATCATAATTTGATTACGTAAAGAATATTCAACTCTTGAACTATAAGATATCTAGGAAAACTAGTATTTAATATTATTATTTTTTTGTTTTTACTTAGTTATCGTATGAAATTATGTAATAAAAATTATAAAACTATTTAAAAGAGTATATTTTTATGAATATCAATATTAATTAATAAATTATAATAATATATTATATATAAAATATAATATTAATAAATTTTATTTTAACTGACCTTCAAAAAAAAATGAACAACTCAATTCTATATAATTGAAATAAAAATTTCCGAGAATACAATATATATATATATATATATATATATATATATATATATATATATATATATATATATATATTTAAAAGAACAGGAAAAAAATACAATTTATACATTGTTTCCAAAAATTAGAATGTTAAAAAAAATTGTTCATAAAATTACCATTGTTTGACAAAAATCGTCCAATTTAAGCAAAAGAAAAATAATCAAATTCTAATGAATATATATATATATATATATATATATATATATATATATATATATATATATATATAATCTCGGCTTAAATCGAGAATTTTCAGCATCGTTTCAGACGTCCGTATAAGACGAAAAAAAAAGAGGCACAAAGCTGAAAATTCTAAATTCTTAGACACTGAGTGCACACAATAAAGATGACAACGATTGACATTTCAGAAATTTTATTCAGACATTCGCTGTTTTGGCGAAACATCTATACACGAAAAATATTTGAGAATGTGTCGTATAATATATATATATATATATATATATATATATATATATATATATATATATATATATATATATATATATATATATAATATTTTCTTTATCGTTATGTATAAATATTATGACCGAAAAGTTATGCACGAAGAGATGTCGCCAAAAAATGCTTTATCTCACAATAAATATCTTAAATCACACACCGTGAATACAATTTTTCTCTTTTAAAAGCTCGAGTCGACGTTATTTATGTCGTATAAATTAGAACGTTTGCGACAATTGTCGCTTGATATACGGATTTTTGACTGTATTTTTCCACATTTTCATAAAAGAAAAAAAAATATATCTGAAAATACGATAATAATCTGTAGATTTTCAAATTGATTAAACTGACAACATTTTTTTTTATAATCCAATAATAGCTTATTCAGTATAAAAATAAAACAATGTATAGAAGATTTAAATTGATATAAAGCGTGTAAAATATTTTTAATATCTAATTATTTTTCGAAACAAGCGTGTTAAATACTTTATATAAATACAGCATTTTTATGACTTCATTATTTTCTTTTTAAATATATATGAATGTTTAAAAAAGTTCCGTGTATTCTTGGATTAATGAATGGTTAATTAAAATTTAATGATCTAGCCTTTAATTTATTCAATTCAGTGTTCTTCAACTCATATATTTTATATTATATACATAAAAAATTTTAAATAATGTTTGAAAAAGTTATTCAATATTATAAATAAATATTGAATTTTGAATTTGCTATAATTATAAGAAATAAAACTAAATTTTAATTTAATAAATGATTATAATTAAAAATTCTTAAATATTTATGACCGATTGACGAACACGTGATATCAATATAAATAGTTCAACATATCTCTTTAATACGTACATATAATATATATATATATATATATATATATATATATATATATATATATATATATATATATATATATATATATATATATATATATATATATATATATATATATATATATATATATATATATATATATATATATAATCAAAATCGAATAAAAATAGATGTAAAAACGATTTCAAAACGAAATTTCGACAACGTAACTCGAATATATATTTCTAACGACGAACGGGTTTAAAACGAAATCGAACACTTTTTCCAATGATATTAATCGATTTCGTGATGAGATCACGTACGGATTTTGTATCGCCGCGTAGAAAATAAATAAATAAATAAATAAACAATCCTACTGGAAGCGATCGGAAGATTAAAAGAACAAAATAGTAGAACAACAACAAAAAGAAAAAAAAGAAAACCAGGACGAATTAATTAATATATAATGCGGTGCAGTGCGTCGAACCAGTTCTACGAGTTGATTAAAGTTCTCGGTCTTTCGGAGATCAGAGGTCGCTGTGTGATAAATTGGCGCCGCTTTTTAATGGCATTTATTCGAGAAAATTGTCTCGAATTATAAAAATTGATCGTTTATTTTTCAAAAACAAAAGAAAAAAATCATAAAAATGATCTATGTAAATATAAAAAAATAATATTAAAATCCGAATACTTTATAATCACACCTAAACTAATTATAAAAACAACGATCATTCATTAAATATAATTTAATCATATTTAAACTTTTATCGATTATCTTGTAATAAGATAAACTAGGTTCAGTTCATAAATATCTACCGGTTAAACAATATTTAACTACATCGCATAAAAAAAGTATCTTCATTAAAGTCGGTAAATGATTAAATATTCATATATCGTAAATGAATCAAAACATAACTGGATCTTGTAAACATTGATCCGCTTTTAATGTATGTATGTGGATTAAATTAACCGTATATTTATCTTGTACGTGTCATCGTAAAAGTGCGCTTTGAAATATTGTTTCCACTGCCCACATAATGAATATTTCATACAATATAATTAGATAATTAATTCATATATCCGAATTAACGATAACGGATATCGTAAAATTATTCATAATACATATATTATCTTTATATTTTAGTATTATAAAAATATTTTGAATTTTTTTATGTAATTTTTTATTTAACTTGCACTGTATTGTTTGTTTGTTGATTTGTCGTAGTGGAATCTTGTAATCGATTTTTCGATCATTTTTCAATATTTATTTGAGTTGAAATTTTTCAGTAATCACTCATTATCGATGATAATATACAAATCAATTACAATTGTGTTGAAATTTTACAGTCAATTATACTATTATTATATATATATATTTTTCTAAAACAGTGCCGTTTCTTGAAGATTGATCAATGAAACATGTTTTTGTTAAAAAAAAACAATTATCTTCCGATATTTTAAAGTATGTCAGAAGAATTTTTGAACAAAATTTAATAAAAATATAACAGATTTTTTGTCTATAAAATTAGTTAAAAATATGTAATAATTTTCAATCATATAATGATTTATATATACAAAAATTATCAAAGTGCGATTTATATAGATAAGCGATCTGACATATTTCTCATTCGTCTAAACACCGCTTTACGTTCGTGTAAAGGTATAACAACACACACACTTTTTTTTTCTAAACAGTTAAATATTCAAGCGGTCAAGTAAAATCTATTGTTCACTAACCGTGATTGATGATTTCTGTTTTTGAAACGCTTTAACCACATTCAAATATATATATATATATATATATATATATATATATATATATATATATATATATATATATATATATAAATAATACATTCGTGTACAAATAGGCTTCTGTTTATATTTATCTACATGTAAATTTTAAAAAGGATATATTTTATTATATTATTCTAAAAGGATAAATGATGTTAGTATTCTATATGTTATCGTGAATGCATTCTATATATAATCAATATATTTTTTTCATTCAGTCTAATATAAAATAAATTTATTAAATTTTATTATTAATATAAATAAATATATATATATATATATTTTTTTTTTTAATTTTAGACATTCGTTCACTTAATGTTATCCTTGAAAATAAATAGAATTAAAAAAAAAATAACGC
This sequence comes from Leptonema lineaticorne, assembly GCA_024500535.1. Classification (NCBI taxonomy): domain Eukaryota; kingdom Metazoa; phylum Arthropoda; class Insecta; order Trichoptera; family Hydropsychidae; genus Leptonema; species Leptonema lineaticorne. Next base: position 3,875,820 of record JANIJI010000004.1, on the reverse strand, counting down.
GTACAAATATCCTGGTAAAATGTATATGTGAAACACTCCATCATACAATTAGTTGAATCAAGACCCCATGTGTCACGAACGACAAACCCTGACAACCCGCCTCATGAAAATTAATGACAATTAGTCGCGGTTATTTCATTAAAATTTCTCAAAAGTCATGAAAAAAATACACATACACACGTTTATATATAAATACAAAAGTCTAATGATAAAATCGACATACATATACCATATATGTAAGACCACCCATAAAATTCTAGACGATCTTTTAGCATTTTTGATAATTGAAAACGTATTTGTATACTTTAAACCATTAGTATTATAATATAATAGCATATATAGATAAATTGTAATATAGTTATTAAATTTAAATACGAAATATGTATAGAAATATGAATTTTTGATAGAAAAATGTATTTTTTTGTTCTAAAATTAGTCTAATTTTAACGAAACCATATTTCAAATAGACGATTGATTGAAATAGCTGTAAAATTAAAAGCGGACAATTAGTCAAATAAAATAAATTACGAATAGAAAACGGTAATGGTTCTAACGAATGACTAATGTCATTTACCGACATCGATAAAATTAACCGGTCGTTAATTTTTTATTATTATTTTTTTTCCTATGAAAAAAAAAGACGGATCCGTTAATTAAGCGTCAAGTATTTTTAGCCTTATATTACTATTATTATAATTATTATTATTATTAGGTGTTAAAATTAAAATTGACGCCACTGAAATTAAATAATAATAATATTGCGTGTAAACGAACAAGTGCGTTACTCACCGAAATGTATTCAAATCGTATACAATATAACGTAAAGAGTTATTTTTATTATTTTGCACTATTTAATATTCATAACAGCATTTATATATATATATATATATATATATATATATATATATATATATATATATATATATATAAATATATTCATTCTTGACGAACGTCTGAATATTAAATAGAAATAAGCGTTTATTTTTCGAATCCGCATTGCGCAATAATTACACCTTATATAATTTAGAAAAAAATGTTTGAAATTCTTCGATAGTCTGTTGAAAAATAAGACATAAAGCAAATCGTAGAATATTCATCGAAAAATCACGACGTTCATTCATTATTCAATTATTATATAATGTTCAAGAAAATATCAAAAGATTGTATTGATATTATTTTTGTTAAAAAAAAATGTCATTTTAATATATTTTAACTGTATGAAAAATATGAATATATATATATATATATATATATATATATATATATATATATATATATTTAGTAGTCGATATTTTAACGTTTATGAGAACAATTGACGAGCATGTGCTCAAAAAAATAAAAAAATAAAAACCCCTGAAATCCGTTAAAGTGGTCGCTCGCCGTTTCTACACAAAGCGATTAATTAGCATATTTCGTACAATGAGACGAAAATATCACCAAAATGTGCATACATTTGAATTTTTCCCAATTCGCCTCCATAAATAATCTCATTAAGATGTGTCCGTGTAAACAAATTAGACGCCATATTTGTTGAACTGAAGATGCATATTATATATATATATATATATATATATATATATATATATATATATATATATATATATATATATATATATTATATATACATATTTTTTTTAACTGTCTAAATAACAACGCAATTTAACATTTACTACAAGTCTTCGATTCTAATGTAAAGTTTTTATTTAATAAAACTTTCACGTCAAACCCATATATATATATATATATATATATATATATATATATATATATATATATATATATATATATATATAATATTAATTTTACTTTATTTATACACCAACATATATTTATATATTTGATGATAAATAATATTTTATTATTTTTTATCAATTTTGAAGTACTTTTATATCGATAAGATCTTAACTGGAATGTTCTCATATAAAAATAATTTTCTTGCCAATGGAATTATTTGCGCATTATTATATAATATATATATATATATATATATATATATATATATTATAACATTAAAAATATAAATATTAATAAATCTTCGTTATTAAAATATCAATAATTTTTATGGACATGTGAAAAAAAAATCGAAACGGCAAATGTTTTCTAATTTTGATGTAGATCTTTAGATAATTCAATAAACCAACAGATGCCTACACATGTAGTGTGGCATAAAATTAATGCATAACGCCAATAACATTAAACAATTTGCATTTAATTAATATTTTACATATAGAAAACGACGTATAAAACTTTGTTCGACGACGACGTAAACATTGAAAAATGTCGAATATGCAACGTTAAATAAAAATCCTATGATTATTGCAGTTTAACGCATAATAAAAACAAGTGTGACTAATTTTATCATATACGTTAATTTTTTATAAGAAATTATATATATATATATATATATATATATATATATATATATATAATGCGACAGTTGTACTAAAAAATATTAGTAAAAAAAATAATTTTTAAATATATTTATACTATATAATTACCTAGATTTATTAATATGTTTATATAGCAAATAAATTTACATAATTTTTTAATATATATATATATATATATATATATATATATATATATATATTATTGTACGCATAATTATTTTAATAATTCATGAATAAATTATTAGTTTTATATGTAAATTAAACGTGGAAGATTTGATATTCGGTGAAATTAATCATTTATATTCCGGTCGGAGACGATAATACGTTGATTGTAATCGTTTTATTATTAAACTAGTAATGTTAAGCAACGCAATACGTGATCAATACATGTAATTATTTAATATATTTTATGATCGTATTTTTATAAATTTAATTTAATTTTTCGATTTTTTCGCACTGATTTATGACGAGAAAAAATATATTTATTATTCGCTGATAAATTGATTTTTTTTCTAATATATATAAATCACATTTTTTTTAATTTATTAAATATAATTAAGATCGATTTAAAAATAATCAACTTATATACATACTAATTTATAATTTATATAATTACGAATTTCTAGAAAAATATTGTTGAAAAAAAAAACTGAAAAATTTTATAATTTTTAAACCATAATGGTTTAATTTTTTCGATAAATTTGATCAAAAAATCATTCGATTGACGTTTTTATTCCAAAATATCTCACTAAATGAATATGCGGATCGTTTCTAGATATTTGAATAAGAATTATTACGCTATTTCCTTTTATGGAATATATCGGCTTAATCGATGTCCATAATAGGAAATAACATTACACAAATATATTGAAATTCCAAGAAATATAAATAAAATATTACTACTTAGGCGTTTTCTATTATCTTCTGTGAACAAAATTCAAAATTTATGTATATCTTGATTTATGATACGCATTTATTTTTATATATATACAAAGATCGTTAATGAAAAAAAAACTCGTTTGTTCCATAGATCGATTTTCAATCGATATTCCATATAAAAATATATTATATATAAAAAATCCTTTGATGTATTAAAATTTGGCATATATAATTATATATATATTTTCGAATAAAATTAACTTTTTTTTAATATATATTGATAAAACACATTGATTAATTAAACTTGAACGTATCAATTATAAATTTCTGAGCGTCTTTTTTGTGCCGTAGAACCGTCAACCGGTCGTGAAATATAATTAAACTTGATATATAACACTCTAGGGGTGAATTTTAACGGGGGGGGGGGTTGAAGGGTAAGTAAGTGTGTAACGCGACGAATATTAGCGTGAAAAGCATTAATTTCGCACATACATTTATGTAAATATATATATATATATATATATATATATTTGTGTGTGAGTGTGTGTGTGTGTGTGTGTATTCGAAAAAGCGAGGCGATTTGAAAACCGGGTCCAACTTGGCCTCGTCGCAGTTTGCGGGGCCGTGGCCTCGACGTTTTGACCGCACGCAAAACGCACGGTCTGTCGTCTGTTTCACGTGTCGGCTATTAATTATAAAGCCGCGGTTAAACTCTATACGGAACAAATGATGTGTTCACGTGTTGAATTTTTGGACAATTATAAAAATAATTAATAAAAAAGGGTTGTTAAATTTTCAAACGTAAAGTTTATTCAACGCGTGAAATCTGCGGTTTTCAATTTTTTTTGTCTAATATTATTTTAATTACGCTCGAATAATTTAATAGTTAAAATCGCTTACCTATATTGAATCTTTGAAATAGAAATGCGTCATATATATGTAATATATAAAAATTGATCATAGATCTGGCGACTTAATATAGTAAAAAATTAAATCAATGTAAATGTCAATATCTCGAAAAAATGTCTTAGCTTTCACAAGACTAAGCACTAATAATTTATTTTTATTTATATATTTTAATATAAAAACATATATTTTTTTATTTTAGATAATAATAAAATATTTAGAAAAATAATGAGCATTCTTAGTATGCAATAAATCTCAAGTTTAAATCCATAGAAAACATCTGCACTATAAAATTACTTTTCACAATAGTAATTTATTTAAAAATATATATATAAATTTTCAAATTTTACCCTTTAACATATTTTTTTAAATACCATCTATTATATTTTATAAAGAAAATTTAATACATAAATGAAAGTAAAAAAATATATTACATATTATATATATATATATATAATGTCATTAACAATAACATATACGTAATTCAGGTTTTTTTTTTACATCGGCGGATGGATGTTATGTACGTTTAAAACAAATTTCCTCATTTCTCCCCAGGGGTTTCCATTCCTCTTGATTTTTGTGCGCGAAAGTCATTACGCGTTTCCTTCCCCGACCCCCTTTTTCAAATTTGCATTTAAACGAAATTTAGTCGAATGTAAAATTACCAAAAAATATGTAACGCACACACATAAATATACATACATATATACGCACATATAAATATATATATATATATATATATATATATATACATTACGAGAAAATGCATTACATTCGTGAGTGCACGGGAAAAACAGTTCCACGAGAGAAAAATATGAAAAGGAAAGGAAAACGTTTTCCGCGGGGAACCCTTCAAGTTGAGGACCGCAAGATTAACATTTCACGCTGTTGTAGTCTCATTTTCTACGTGTTTCCGTCTTTTACATACATTCTTTACACACACACACACACACACACACACATATATATATATATATATATATATATATATATATATATATATATATATATATATATATATATATATATATATATAATGTTGTACACGTAAATTTCATATTAAGACGATAAAAGTGAAAACGATGTATGTGCATATTTTTTATACTTTATTTTATTACGTGAATTTATTTTATTATTTCACATCGAAAAATATAAATATTTACAATATATAGAATTGAACTGTAATAAATATAATATTTTTAAACCATTAGATACGACATAGTCTTATGATAAATAGTTATATATGTCAAATAATTGAAAATTGAACAACTTTTCTGTAATAGCACTCGTGTATATTGAATAGTTTGTATACTCTATATATTTCCTGTGAAATGAACATTTCTTTACTAATGAACCTGTTCTGAATGAACACTCCTTATGTTTAGAAGTAGTTATAGTTCTCGAATCAAAGGAGTAAAATAGTGTTAAAGAGCAGTTGAATGATCTGAATTTTCTACTAGTAAAATAAATAATTTCAGATGTTTGTAATAGTTTTAAAAGATAATATAATCATTTAACTACGTTCATAGATAGCTATGCAAATATTAAATAAGAAATATAAAACCTACAATAATCTTGACAAAAAAACATTTTTTTTTTAATTCTAAAAAATATTCCTTGGTTTGGTGATTTTTTAAAACATCATCTTAGATTGAATAACTGTTTCAATATTTGAACATTTTTTTTCTCTAATACAAAGGTTGTTAAATCCAACAAATTATTCAGTAATAATAATAGTTTAAAATTACAGATTTTGAATAGTAGACATATTAGTAAATATGCCAAAACCGAATTATCTCATAATTTGTAGTAAAAATGTGAATATTATTTACGTGTTTGTACGATAAATAATTTTGATGAAATTAATTATTATTGATTTATTTAATTACGATTGTTTTTTTTTAAATTAATAATTTGTAAAATATAATTATTTATATTCAAGATGAAATTGTATATGTATAGAAAAATGTCGTAGGTGATAAACATAAATAGATACACAAGAATACGAATGTTTTGTGTCGTTTAAAGTGCAATGGTTTGCACCATATGAAACCTTATGTCGCGAAAAGAAACGTACTATAAAAATTTGTTATACAACCGAAAACGGAACGAAACGAGAGAATAATAATAAAAAAGAAAAAGATAGAAGAGTGTAAAAAAAGAATAAAACCAGGTGGAAATCCCATTCTTTCGTCTCGGTTCCTTTTTTTCTTTTCAGTTTTCAGTTTTCAATTTCTTTTCAGCGTCGACCGCGGAGAGCTTTCGGGTGCAGAAATAAAATTTTATGAAATGAAACGTAACGCTTTCAGCGGCGACCGTAAAGCGCCCCCCCATTTTATATTCGAATTTATTATCACACCGCCGGGGGGGAGAGTGGGGCGGAAAAATTCTGGATTGAAACGGACAATTCTATTTTTTTTTTTTTGGATTATTATCGACGTGTCCTATAATCGTCTGTAATTCCATTAAAGAAGGGGGTAAATTAAAAAAAAAATTGAAATTCTCATCATGAGAAAATTCGATGATATTTAACGACAAAAAATAAATAATATTAAAATTAATCATATTTAAAAAAAAATAATTATAAAGAGATACTTTGTTATTAATATTCATATGATAAATTGAGTTTATAATAATTGTATGAATATAGATGTGATCTTAATTAAAATTTTAACATAAATCGCAGATCGTTAGAGAAAAATATACGCCATGTCGATTTTCAAAGAAAAATAATTGTGGAAAAAGAGAAAATTCGCGTTTCGCCCTTTGCGTAAAGAATATTCCGCCAAATTAACAAGTATCAATTTTAATTTATACGCAATAAGAAAAATGAATAAATTTATATATATATATATATATATATATATATATATATATATATATATATATATATATAGAGGTATATATAATTCAAGGATAAATAAAAAAGGAGGAAAAAAAATATTAATATTTCCAGGGAGAAAACATCGCTGCAATATTTGTAAAAACATCAAAGAGCATCGAGAAACATCTCGATTGGAACAAACGTAGCTTACGGAGATAGAAAACGATCAAAGGCTTTTCTTAAAGAGCCCATTTTTTTCCTTATGTATATGTTTCTATATATTTACATCTATTTTTGTCTGTATAGTCAGAGGTTATCTATCAGGGAAACGAATTTGGCAAATCGAAACTGAGGTTTAAGAACCATAAAATCAATTACATAATATGATAATTTATTATAAATGTGATCAATAGATGGCGCTGTTTGAATGCTTTAATAATAATCACTCAATATATTAAAAATTTTCAATTTATTTAAATTTATCTAAATGATTAAAAAAAATATTAAATTTAATATATAAATATAAAATTTAAATATAGTGAAAAAAAATTCAGAGTTTTGAAAGCTTCCGGTCAATTTTGAGTCCCTGACACGTGCACGGGTACACACGAGTATATTATGAAAAAAAAAAAAGAGAGAAAGTTTGCGGAAAATTCTTCAAATATTATACCTGCATCGTTAAATTGATGAAATGAATGAAATTCGGGACAAAAGGTAGAAAAATGGACCGAGAAATCCCGAACCGGAAAAAAATACGCATTCCCGGGCACGAGGGTTCCAAGTCGAGCCGAAAAATATGTACAAGTTCCGAAAGAGGAACCCGCGGTAAAAGTATAAAAATAAAAATATGTAATATATATATATATATATATATATATATATATATATATATATATATAATAGAAAAGAAAAAGAAAAACCCACGGATATAGAGAAAGAAAGCAGAACTGCTCATGCGGAGCAAAATGAAAAATTTCCTTTAGCGATAATATTTATTCAAAACATTTCCCTTAGGTCATACGAAAAGGTATTATGGAATCCCGTATCTCAACGCTTTCCATCTCTGCTTCGCAAAGTTGCATAGACCCGAATAAAAAAAATAGGGCGATTGGGGGGGGGGAAATATTGAAAATCGAAAAAATATGTATGTTTTTTTCATCGTTTTTCGGCTCACGCAATTTTCCCGATCTTCAAATATTGACTTTTCTCGCGATATGTATATGAAAAAAAAAATATTTTACGTAGAAATTTAATCCGTAATATGTTTTGTCGTTTTGACCGTATTTGAGGACCGCAATCAATTAAAAAAGTTATCTATAAGGGATGAGGGGTGAGGGATGAAAGGGATGAATTTCATTCGGGGCTTGGTTTTTTTTGCGATCGTAAAATATTAATGAAAATCCGATTGACTGAAAAAGGTTATATAATTCTAAAGTATTTTTCTGATACATTATAGTATTATATATATAATATTATTTAAGACTATTAAATACAATTAAAAATTTATAATTAATTATACATATTAAAATATGTGTATATATGTAAAAAAGTAGAATGAATATATTAATCAAATTTGTAAATAAAAAGTATTTATATAATACTGAAATTTGCAAAAAAATTTAAATATTATATTCTTCAACATATTATTTTAATATTTATTAATCGTTTAATTAGGAATTTTGAAAATATTGCTTCTTTCTATAATTTAACTGTATTTTCCGTTTTTTTTTAGTTGTATATTGTTTTGAATATTTTTTTCATATTAAATGTTATAGAATATTATTATTAATATTGACTAGAAATTAAAATAAATAAATTTTACATATTTTGCACAAGATTCAAAATCCATTATAAAATATCAATATTTTTAAATTAAAATATATAATATTAATATATTGATTATGTATTAAAATGTATGAGTATGGTAAATAAAATTTTACAGACTTTGTTCCATATTAAGTATCAAAAATCGCTATCAACCTTTCAAATTTCGCACAAGATTCAAGATCTACTAAAAAAAATCTTAGATTACGACCAATATATATACATATATATATATATATATATATATATATATATATATATATATATATATATTTATGGTAAAAACCACTTTTTAAAAAAGGGACGAGAGGCCGAAACGTCTTAGAGAAAACCCCCATAGGGGTCCGTTTCATTTTTCGGGCTGACCGTTCACATTCGGCCATGATGTCGATAATGGTCAATATGGGGGTCCCAAAAAAAAAAAAACACCCTCTCTTTTCTGGACGTGATAGATTCGAACCGTTAACGCCTGGGAACAAACGCCGTAGAACCTAACGTAAAAATACAAAAAAAAAATCGAAAAAAACCCCCTTTTCGACCACCATCGTGTTTATTTATTTCTAGCATAAATATAAAACCGAACGCTATGCGAGTCCCTTTTGCTTCGCAGTCGAAAAACCCCGCGTCCCTTTTGTTTTGCAGTGTCGGCTCGAAATGAGATATTTTTTTCTTAACGGTCCCATTTGTTTATTTATCGTTTATTTATTTAAGCAGTTCTCGCCCTCATCCCTTATATATATATATATATATATATATATATATATATATATATATATATATATATATATATATATATATATATATATATATATATATATATAAAGTACATTCTCGCGCGATGGCCGCTCTATGGGTGCACACGCGGAAAAAAATAAAAATAAATAAATAAAAATAAAAATCTTACAAAAAAAACCCTCACTTTGACCCGGCGATATAGTGTTTACGTATATTAATGTTTTCGTGAAGGGTTGTACATGTTACTGATAAGTTATCAAAATAATTACTAAAAAAAAGGATAATTTTTCTTGAGTAATAACATGTAGCTTTTGATTCAATTTATATTTATAACATAACCGTGCCACTGAATTATTGGAATTATCATTACTACAAAAAAAAAATACATAGAATCTCTGAAAAAAAAATTAATTACCATTAATTAATAAAATATTTGATCAATTTTTTATTGATTCGTATATTGTCATCGATAATGAATAAATATAAAAAAATTCAACTCGATTCGATATTTAGAAGTGACCGAAAAATCAATTACAAGATTCCACTGCGACAAACACACAAACAAACCGACAAACAGCTCAAGTTAGACATGTAAAGTGTGTAAAAAAAAAAGAAAGAAAAAAGATTAAAATATTATTAAGTCGTTTAATGCGCTCATAAAATGACGAGTAAATTGTAACACATTTCTAATAATGCACTGACGATAACACATAGGAAACACGTACTCGTAAACCCGTCCAGTGGCGTAGCGGGGCCGTTTTTTATTGCGCGCCGTGCGAATGGGTCGTTTGCGCTCTCTTTTTTTTTTTACACGTACGCAAATGTCGTATAAAATCGTCGTAAATTTATTCTAGCGATTTTATTATTAAAGAAATATTTCTTATTTTATTTTATTTTTTATGTATTTTAGTTTTTCTTCGATATACGAACATTGTTCACCTTGTATTGGTGTCGTAATGTTATTTAAATTTATTTACTTGGCTCGCATCATTTTCCAATTAATATTTTCCGACCATTAACATCTACTTGTTCTCTAAGATTATATAAATAACAATTTTTAATAAATATATATTACTGACATTGTAAATTTAATCTCATTATCGATTAAATTTTAATTTATATTATTTGACTTTTAAGTATATTATATATATATATATATATATATATATATATATATATATATATATATATAAACTATATTTAGAATTAAACCGTATTCAAGTGATAAAATATTATTTTTTATGGAATTATATGATCAATCTTTACATATTTATTTATTATTAATTATTATTTATATTTCATTGTATATATTTTAATGATATATTAATATTTATAATTTTGATCAAAATTATATGAATATATTTATATATGAAAATGTTGATTCAGAATTAATACTTTTAAATTATTTTAATTTTTTTAACAATATATTTAACCACATAAAATTGCCAAACGAATGACAAAATTTTATAAATTGTATAAAGTTAGATTAAATTGAAAAATATATTTAATTTAAAAAAAATATATAATCAAACAAGTGATTAATATAATAAATACTACATTTAATGATTGGTTTACAATATTACGAACTGTTTATTCAATATATTTTTTTCACTTAAAAATAATACTTAAATGTTGCACATTTATAAATAATAAAATTTACATTTAAAAAATCCATTCTCTTTATTGAACTCGATTAAAACATTTTAAAAAATAATAATAATAGCGTGAATTTAAAAAGAAAAGAAGATATTATATATATAAAATTTCTTAGATCATTATATAAAATAAAAACAGAACGCATTAGCATATCGCAATATTTTTATTTACAATAACTAATAACGGCCTCCATTATCGTTTTGATGTTCTCGTCGTCAAAAACAACAAAAAATAACAAAGCACACCGTTAAATAACAACTTCCATTATTTAGCACATCTTGAAAATAAGCCAAAAAAACATTTTTTTTTTTAATACGATTATAAATGCCGTTTTCACATAATATTCATCCCGCTCAATCGAAATATCGTTCATTTAACGAGTGTCGCTTTAAATCCAGACATATTCAATCTATTTTTTTTTTAATATATTAATATAATAAAATGTTATTATTATTATTATTATTATATAAGTGTTTTAAAAATGTTATATGGTTTAAAAAAAAAAGAATGCTATTGTATAAAAAATTAAATAAAATATTTCGATACATATATATATGTTAAGTGTATTATAGGTTTTTATAGGATTTAACGATCGCTTTTAAACGTTTTAGTGCTTTTAGAACGAGAAAAAGCGTTCAACTGACACCGCAAACGGCTCGTTTTCGGAATGGCAACCGTGGAAATAAAGAAAATCCCGTTGAATGTGGCCCGCCGGTATAAATCCCGTGAAAAGCTGTTGTTCTTCCCCTAGGAAAAGTAGAACGGGAAGCTTATCTCAACTTCGAACATATATAAATACATTCAAGTGGCAGTGATAGCGGAGAGCTTCAATTTTCAGCTGTTTTCTATCTTTTTTTTTTCTCCCCCTCCCCCCCTCTTTATCTCTCTTTTGAGCTTTTCAATATTAATTTTCAATGTTGTTCATGTTTTTTTTTTTTAAGATTTAACGTTGGTATTATATAGTTTATACGAGTAGTTGAAATCTACAGCTATTTTTATATTTGCGAAATAAAAGTTTTATTATAAAAATATACTTCGATAAAAAGTTTAATATAGTAAACGATAGAATATAAAAAAAAAACTTTTAAAATAGCGCTTGGAAATATTGCTGGATGTTATCGATTTATATATTAATATATATTGTATAAAAATAAAATAAATATTTTATTTTTAAATATATTCATATCGTTAGTATTTATTCACTAATTATTAATATATATTAAGCAATTAATTAAATTTGATTCAAATATTAATTTAATTGATTTTTAATATAAATATTATCTAGTTCGAAAATTTTAATAACGAGATGAATATATTTAAAAAAAATTGAAAAAAGTCTAAAAATAACAGAGAAAATATGTATATTAATGAAATTATCATCAAATATATTAAAATAAAGAAAAATGAAATCTAAATATTTGGATAATATTAAACGTAAAGATTGGAAATATTAAAATACATCTAATCATTTTCAGTCATAAGAAATAGATATTAATTGTTTATTTAATAAAATAAAATAACAGTTCAAGATATAAAAATGAAATATTGCTACATATTTCTGAATTTTATTTTTTATTCTAAATATTTAGTATTTCTACTAAATTTTAATAATTTATTAAATTTTGATTTAAAAATATCTGCCTGCAATTCAATATAGAAGTGATATAATAAATTACAAGAAATCTCACCAAAATTAATATAATTTTCGATATTACATGATGACGTCACATTTGGAGAATATTGTTTGCTTGAAATTGATTATAAATTATGATTAGTTAATTTTCATTTTTTTTTTCAAACTATTTTTCAATTTCGCCCTTTCAGACACGTGTACAACGAACTATTTTCTATTCGATTTTCGAATCGTATAAATATTTAAAACTTTTAACGATCTCACGAATGACATGAGTAAAATAGATAGATAGATAGATAGATAGATAGAGAGAACGAGAGAGAAAAAAAGTAACAAACAGTACGTTACGTTATTATTGTGCATACATTTGCATTTATTATACAATTTCGCAATGGGAAAACTACACCTTGTACAGTAACAACGTTACGAAAGCATGCTTTCACCCTTAAATTTTATTCAAAAAATATATATATTTATATATATATATATATATATATATATATATATATATATATATATAATATTTCATTATTATTATTTTTATTGCTTCGTAGTACATTGTGATGCTTATTATTTTTATTAGAGTCATCTGGGCGTGTGTGAATTGTTTGTAACGCGTTATAATTTTATTGCGCGATATTTAACACGGAGCAACAAATTACCGACGTTGTTTTCGATTAAGTTAACACGTTTCGAATAACGCGCTGCTTAGGCGCATATATTCCTTCGAGGGACATTTCGAGGTTTTAACGGTTTAAAATAATTAAACGGACCGACATTACCTTCGTCCGCCTCTCCCCTCGCGTCTCCGTCCCCCGTCCCCCGTCGAGCTGATTAATTTTAATTATAAAGTACAGTTTTGCGCGTCGTTTTTGCGTATATCTCTATCGTTCAAATCGTGTCGTTTTGCGCGTTATTCGCGATGAAAATTTTGTAAACGCTTGTTCAATATGATTGTGAATGAAATTGAATGGTCTGTTATAAAATATAATATTTTCATTATATTATAGTAATTTTTAAATGCATTTTTTTTTTATTTAACTTGCACTGTTTTGTTTGGTTTGTCGTGGTGGAATCAATTTTTCAATCACTTTCCAAAATTCAATTGATTTGAAATTTTTTTACACTTGATATAATAATTAATTCTTGATGACGATACATAAATAAATTTACAGATTTATTAATTAATTGCACAAAATCTCATAATTTTAACATATTGCCTTTCTTTAAAAAATACATCAAAGATTTATATCAATTTAAAATTTAATAAAATTGTTTATTATTCATTATTAAACATATTAGTTGATCACTTCTGAAATATTTTAATAGATGTACATACTATAAAAATGTAATTAACTAAAAATCATCGATCACGAGAAAGCTAGATATTAATTTAAATGTATAAAATCTAAATGTCACAGTTGAATAATAAAAATATTTATAACTGTTCAATTGATAAAATACATAAACATAAAACAAACAACACATCCTTGACCTTACAATATAAAAACGGCGATCCATATTATAGTTAATCAAAAAAAAAATATATATATATATATATTGTATATACACAATCGAAATGTCGCAGTCCAAAAATAAACATTTTCACAGGAAAATAATAATAATAATAAGCAAAAAAAAAAAATAAAATAAAACAAATCACGCAAATTGTGGAAAATTGTGCATAATGAGCGGGTTTATAAAGTAAAGTATATGTAAAATATATATATATATATATATATATATATATATATATATATATAAAAATTTTTTTTTCGCATGAAGGCTATTCGGCTATTAGGGTTTCGTGTCATGGACTCGAACATTTACATAAGCATGATGCAGATTTCTGGTCTGGTAACCTTTTCGCCGACTATTGGCCACACTTTGAACTTCATGCATTATGTAGAGCACGTACTCGCTATGGGCTAACGACATCCAGCTGAGATACTACTGTCCACGTTACGTCAACGCTGACAAAACAGGGACGGTACGTTACGAAATTTATGTTATCTATTATATTTATATAATAGACGCGGTCCTCTACTATCGTACGATATCATAAAATTCGCTTCGGTGCGATAGATCGACGTTCAAACACGTTTCATATATTACTTACTAATTTTATCACATTTTTAAAAATTATAAAATAATTGAATTAATATACAATTAAAAAATTAATATAAAATAATAAATTTCAATTTTATTTTGTATCATGTACAATATTATTACAGTGAAAGTTAACTCACCGTTTAATCCCACTATTTAGAAAATTAATTTATATTATACATTCAACTATATAATCAATTTATATTGTCGTATAGCAAAAAAAAAAATAAAACGGATAATCCAAATAAGCACATCCATCATGAACAAAAAACTGAAACCCACTGAGTAACAAACACAAAGGGCGAATTAGTCATACTCGTTCGAAAACATCCCCTCATCAATTTGAGTCAAAACAAATAAACTGCGAGGGGGATGAGTCGAAATACATATCATATAACAAAAAAATATTATATATATATATATATATATATATATATAATATTATTATTATATCACGTTACGACACTGGTTACCGTTTCAGAGATCAGAACCGATATAAATCGACAACATTTTGCTTTGCAGTCAACAGTAATAACGAATATTTCCATACGTTCGATCATAAAAAAAATGACTATGCTGTTTTACACGTCGCTTTTATCAATAATTATCGTGATTAACTGTTCGGATTTATTGTTATCGGATACGGACGGCATCAGTGATTATAGTGCTGAATGTGTGCTGAAACTTTCAGCAAAATATTTCACCGGCAAACAGTCGATTAGAGGAAATATCGTCATCGTAAATGTCGATTCACAATCGTCTACGATGATTAAAACAATATTGACGGCGATACACGACGGTAGAAAATATTCTGTTATGGTTAAAGATTCAAAATTTAAACACAGAAATGCTTCACATTTTACAGATAAAGCTAAAAATTATATGATGTTACTGGAAAATAAAGAACAATTATCCAGAGATATAGCACAATTAAGCAGATTGCCCTCGTGGAATCCGTACGCTAGAACAATAGTTTATATACAACATCGTTCAGAATACGAATTGGATTCTCTTGTGAAATATTTGGTCAATACGTTGAGAATCAAAAAAATTATGCAGAGTATAATTTTCGTTTATTTTCCAAACGATACAAGTATCGAAACGTACACGTGGCAACCGTACACGTCGACTAATTGTGCCGGTGAATGCGTTTCTTTTTATATGTTGGACGTTTGCAATCAAAATGGACCGATTCAAGTTCAAAATGTACGCGAATACGTGCCATCTAATTTTAAATTGTGTCCATTGATTGCATATACTGTTGTGAATGAACCGTACGTATTGCAGCCGTCTAATAGTATAAACGGAAAATATGATGATGAATACGAATTCAAATTCGGTATCGAGATCAACATGTTAAAAATGATGGCCAACGTTTTGAATATGTCGTTGATTTTAAGATTTTACAATTCGTCCGATGATGATTGGGGACAAATTTATTCGAATAGAACGGTTTCAGGATTGTATTCTAAATTGAACGAAGACGATGTGGATTTAATAATTGGTGGATTAGAAATTGATCCGATGATACATAAAACGTTCGATCCACTGCTTACATATGTACAAGATTATTATACATGGTGTGTTCCGAAATCATTAACCGTATCGACTTGGTCTAATTTGATAACGATTTTTAAATTATCGACATGGATGGTAACTGTGCTTTCTATTTTAATTGTATCATTATTATTGCATTGGTTTCAATATAGAGAAAATAAGAGAATTACGAAATGGCCGACGCGTTCCATTCTAATGACATTAGGGATGATCTTAGGATGGGGTGCTTTATTTAATCCAAAAAGAATATCGTTCAGAATATTATTATTAAGCTGGTTATTATTTAGTATTAATATAAATACATCGTATCAGAGTTTTTTGAGAAGCTTTTTAATACATCCAAAATACGATGTGCAGATTGAAACTCAAGATGAAATCGTCAATGGTAAACTCGATATTGGCGGAAAAGAGAAAATTAAGGAAAATTTTAAAGATGATGATCCGATTTCTAAGTATATTTATAATAATTATGAAAAACATAATTCTTATTTAGATTGTTTTAAACGTGTCGGAATCGATAGAAATTTTGCATTGAGTATTCCCAGTAGACAGGGAAAATATTTTATACAATCTCTACCAAATGGATATGAAAAAGTGTACTGTTTTCCCGAATCGAACATGATATATAAATACGGAATCGCTGTTATAGTGAAAAAATGGCATTTGCTGCATTCGAAAATGGATAAAATTGTGAAAAGTATTTTAGAAGACGGTCTCATATGGAAATGGAACGGTGAAGTTTACAAAGAGAAAAAATCGCCTAAAAGAAACGATATAATTCCATTGAATATGAATCACATGTTGGGAGCTTTTTTATTGATATTTATAAACTATGCCGTCGGTGTTTTTGTACTTTTTATCGAGATTGTTTATTTCAGATTTCATCGATTTTTTCGCGAAAAAAAAATACTGAACGTAACGCGAAATATATTTTCATGAACGACTTTTAAACGTAAACATATCAATTTTAAAAAAAATATTGATTTTATTGTAAAATACAAATATCGAATAATGGCGGTGTGTTTTAGCGAAAATATGACTCAAAAATTATATATTATAAAAAATAATAAAAAAAATATTATAATCAATCACAAGTGCAGTAAAAAAAATTACTAATAATATATTATAATATTTTTTTTAATATGCACGTAGAAGTATTGAATTTTTAAAAATATTTAATACATTTCTCTAGTCGTAAACTACTATGGAAATCACATGTATCACTTTATATTAAAGCAATAAATTCAAAATGCGATCGTATATTTCACATTTTCTTACCGTCTACTGTTTTATAATATTTATATTAATTTTATTTTATGCGCCCATTTTCTATAAATTCAGTATTAATAAATGGAAAATAAGAAAGTTGCTTTCAATTCATTTTCGTGTGCCAAGAGAACTGGTTTTTTAATTTCCGATTTGTCATCGCGAATGCGAAAAATCGCATCTAAAGATATTATATTTCAAATTTAATATATTATTTTCATTATTATTTATATTTTAAGATATGATTTCCATTCGCATAAATCTATTGTGACTGTTTTATAATAAAGAAATAATAATGAATTCAATATTATAAAAAGTAGATCTGGGTATAAATTTTATCTTTGTATGAATTTGTATTAAATGTGTTTATATTTTGATTGTTGTTTAAAAAAAAATAGATATTTTTAATATTTAATCTATTATATTTTCATATGTAAATAAAATTTGATGAGCTAAGAAAAACTAGCTTATTGGAATTTAATTGAATTTTAATTTCATTGCCAATTATTTATTGTTCATCTATATAAAAAAAATCTGATTTATATAAATTTAATAAAGCAAATTTATCGGTTTTTAGATGTTAATTTTATTCATTTTTATTGTTATTAAATCAAAGATGTTTCTGTTCATAGTTCAATAAAAAAGTTAGATATTTATTTTTCATATATCCTTTTATTTTTCACCAAATATGTGACTTATAAATCTAACTAAAATTTTTTATATTACGAATATATTCAAAATATTTTTAAAAGTTGTCAAATAAATTATAATAATTTTACATTATATATTCATCAGTCAATAGTTAGTTATACAAGATTTATAACATATTTTTACGTATTCAATAATAAATTACAGTATATAATATATTATTCTAGATAGTTTCGTTCAGATACAACCGTAAAACAATTAATTACATAATTATACAGATGAAGAATTTCCATTGTGTGTTTAGCAATGAATCAAACGCAAATAATAAATCGTCTAAACTTTCTCCAAAGCCAATTCGTCGAAATCCAAAAGCGTAATTTATTGGACTTCTAAAATGCACCACTTTAAAGCTATGTAATGTTAACATAGCAAATGTTAATAACGATTATGCTGAAAATTTATTGCTGAAACAATTAAAATATGCTGGAGATATTTAGAATTATATAAAGCGAAAAAAATTATATATATATATATATATATATAAAGTTACACTGAATAAATATTATTTATTTACATTAAAGCGAAAATATAGTCGGTTTTTTTTCGGATATTAATCATGCAAAACAAGCGATATCACCGAAGTTATAAAAATTATAGAAATAAGAAAACTTCACACGTATATTTTGAATGAAATATTTACTTAAAAGTTTGTCTAGCAAAAAAAAAAAAGTTTTCTAAAAATGTACTTTTTTCACAAAAGAGAGGGGGGGGGATGAGGCGAGTGATATAATATCAAATGCAAAGTACGAAAGTTGTGAAAGTCTTCGCTCTCAAGTTATAAATGAATATATAACTTTAACGTGCAAATATATTTATATAAAACTATATAAAATACACGTGCTTATTAAAGTTTGTTTTATTACGTGGAAATAAATTTTAATTTTATTACGCCGGTTTTAACACGTTAAGATAACGCGAATATATTACGTTTACATTCGATAAGTATAATGTAATATATATATATAATATAGTAAGATTGAAGTGCGCGAAAGGGTTAAAGTATGAAGTGTGTATTTAAAATTTAATGGTGTGATATAATATATATATATATATATATATATATATATATATATATATATATATATTACTTAAAAGTTTAACGATAGTTTTATTATTATATTAATTGCGTTGAATATTGAGGAGATATAAAACGTAAAATCGTGTAAAATGAATTCATAACAAGAGAAAAATAACGTTCATTATTATGTACTAAAAATTACATAAATTTTATAAATCACACGATATGAAAAATTATAAAAATATACAACAATTGAAACGCTTTAAAATCAAACATTGATAATAATAAATGATATTCCAATATTTATATCGTATTCCCAGAGTGAGTATTGAAATTGATAATACGACATGACGACGATGATGATAATAATAATAATAATAATAATAGTAATAATAATGACGATGATGAATAATAATCGTATATTCCGACAATTGCGTTAACGTATGAACGGGACATTAATAAATAGACGCAGAACGGCGCCATCTCGTGACCGAATGAATTATTAATTAGCGAAATTGATTTATACGCTAATTACATCACGACCGGTGTGTGATTTATTTGTTATCTGTTGACCCATTGGATGTAGCACGATTTTAGCTTCATATATATCAAGGTAGATATATATATATATATATATATATATATATATATACGTATTTGAAATTATAATATATGAAAAATTTATATATTTATGGATTTTTTAAAATTATTGACCCATTATTTATTTAAATAATGGAATTTATAGCAAATAAAATATTACTATTATTATTATAATTTATATGTAAAACTCACAATTAGTTGAATATGACGTCAATTTTTAAGTATTATTTTGTATTAGTGACATCTATTGATTTGATAATGAAATTATGAAAATAGGTATAAATACATAATGATATATAAAAGATTCTCAAAAAGACTTCAATTATAAATTTTTATTTATTAAAAATAATTATTATTCTTGAAAACGTAATAACTAAAATATTCATCACTAATAAAATAAATAAATCATAAATTTTAATAATAATAATATAATATCAAAAAATATGTTCACTACATCATGAATGAATAATAAAACTGAATAAAATTCGAAAATTTTATATATAAAAAATATGTAACAAAACAATACAATTTCACCCACGAAATATTCATGAAATATTAATTAATTACTTATATATTTCGAATGCGGATTTATATTTTTTTTCAGTGATATTTTCAAAAACCTTGACGATATGATGCAAAGCGTAATTAAATATCACTTAGTAAACCGTATCAGATTTTCCCAAATTTTTACCAGATTTTTTTTTCTTTTTTTTTCACACAAATATAAATGCGAAATATTATTTTAATTTCTCATAACAGCTCGACGCACTTTAACAACAACAACGAACATTAAAAATAATATAAAAATCAACGATGAAATTTATATTTATATTAATATTATTATATTCGTTTACAAAAGTTTCATCGTATTCGTATGGACTCGGTAAAGGTGTCATTCTCGAAAAGCTAGACGTTGAAGATAAGGTCAAAAGGGCCGAATGCGTTGTAAAAATGATGCTAAGTTATTTGAGACGCGGAAAAACTAAAGTAACCCGTGGTGATACTATATATATAAAAACGTCTGCTTATACTGAACATATTCAAAGAACCTTACTGAAATATTTACACGAAGTACAAAAATATAGGATCATAGTTAAAGACGAAGAGATACTCAAGGATGAAGTGGAAGACGATCAAGGCGGAATGATACGCGTGTACGTTATATTAATTAAATATCCTTTAAATATAATACAAGATATATATAATATGCAAAAATTGCCAAGTTGGAATCCTGAAGCTGTATTTTTCGTGATCATAGATGAGAATAATACGGATGAAGAATCAATTATTGTTATGTTTAATGAAATGCGAAAGAAGAGAATTTTCAACGCGTTCGTTTTAACTATAAGCGAAACTACGAATGCTGTAAATTCTATGACTTGGTTGCCATATGATGGTGAATCTTGCGGTGTTAAATGTGAAAAAATATATAAACTAGACTATTGTAAAGGCGGCAATTATACGGCTTTGAATAAATACAAGCCTAAAATTCCTGAAAATCTCGATCTGTGTCCTATAAAAGTGGCCGTTGTCGTTTCAGAGCCTTACGTTTTACCGCCGAAAATAATAAACGGAACGAAAATTTTCAAAAAAGGCATCGAAATAAAACTTTTAGAAGTCATGGCCAGTCTGTCTAATGCTTCATTAAAATATACCCCATTCGGAAATTATTCATCTGGTGATCCGATGGCAACAATAGGTCGTATGATGGAGAACGAAATGGTTGATATAATTGCTGGAAATCTATTTCCCGGTGTGTTTACGGATGTTCAAGAATTAGTTGAAGCTTTACGATATAATTTTCAAGAAAGAATCACTTGGTGTGTTCCCAGAGCTGAACCATTAGGTTATTTATTAAATCTCGTATACGTATTCAGATTCGAATCGTGGACAGTGATTGTTATTTTAACTATTACTATAAGTTCTTTGATTACGTATTACGAAGTAAAAGATGGAATATTTGAAAAATTGAATCCATTTATTAATTTTTTCGTTATATTTGCAATGTTGGCCGGATGTGTTGCAAGAATATTCCCTAGAGACGTGTCGTATAGATTGTTAATAACCGGATGGTTAATGGCCGCATTGGTGACAAACACTATAATTCAAAGCTCATCTCAAAGCTCTTTAGTACAACCGAGAATGCAAAAGCAAATATATAAACATTCAGAAGTGGTTTCAACATTAAAAATTGGCGGACACGCATTGCACGTGAGCAGTTTTGATATAAACGTTAAAGAAGAGTTTGAATTTCGCTGTAAATATTCCATTTGCGTTCCGATAAGACCATGCTTAGAAAGAGTTGTTATAAAAGAAGATTTCGCAATTTTGGCACCGTTACGCTATATAGATTATTATGAAAGATTCAAAAAAGACAAATCGCTTCCAAATATGTACTGTTTACGTCAAAATGTGCTTAGAACGTATAATCCATCATTGATGACATGGAAAAATTATCCGTTTTTAGATCGCTTAGAGACCATATTGAAAAGAATATTCGAAAGCGGTTTAGTCTTCAAATGGTCTTCGGACGTTTTGCCCAAATATGAAAGGCAAAAAAATACGGGCGGTTTTCGCGTATTGGGCATGACACATTTGATTGGGGTTTTTAATTTACTCTTTTTTCTCTGGGGTCTGTCGTTTTTTGTTTTCATCATCGAAACAATTGTGGCTCGTCGCAAAATGCTAGGATTACTATTGGATAGATTTATGTTTTTGAACTACGTGCGACAATTTAGATTTAACAAATTGATCGGCAGAAAGGATAAAAAAGGCGCTGATAAACTTCGAAGTTTATTCTTCATCGTTAAACGTGAAAAATCTTAAATATATATATATATTTAATAATTTTTATATTATATATATATATATTTTTTGGTATTAAAACAAATTGATATTGTTCTCGATATTTTTTTTTAATATTAAATATTATTCAAGTAAAGCACATTAAGTCAACATATAAATTGTTGTGGACAAATAGTGATCGGAAACATTTCGACGTTTTCGTCGTAAATGCGAACAATGTGCAATGGTAGTGCATTAGGGTGATTCTAAATTATTACTGTGCAAGGGTCGACCGCTATATATTTGTTCTAAATTCTACTACAAACAATACTAGATAAATCCATAATATATTATGTTACATATATTAAACGCACATGTATATATATATATATAATTCAGACATATAGAACTTTTATAAGTTTATATAAACATTATTTAGTTAAAGTCGTACAAGAATTTACATTGTGTCACCGTTCATATAGTGTACGAGTTTCGTTTTTTAGCGCGAATACTGACCGAAACGGTGCTGTCGTAAAGTTACCGGAACCGTCGACCTAGAAAACGGTGTTTCATACACGGTGCCCCATATAAGGGCTTGATAGATGTGCGCGCCGAGTCGGGCACAAAAGCTTTGATATATCGTCGAATCTGAAAGGTTAAAGAATTAAAGTATTATTCAAATTGAATGTTACGGGACCCCTCTTGAGGTTTGCGGTCGACCACGGTTTAACCTGTGAACCGTAGGGGGATTCTATTCAAAAACGTTTAAAAGATTCGGCACTGCTACCTGAATTTCTCTATACATCTTTCTATTTAAATTGTATTCATTATAGTATATTATGTATTCTAAAAAAAAAAAAAAAAGATTGATTAGTAATAAAATTTATTTTTTATATTATTACGTATATATTTTTATATAATTTATGCATACCTATTTTAGTTATATTATAAATTATTTTTGTGATTAAATTTAATTATAAATATAAGAATGTTATTTTATTGTAAATAATTCTAAAATGCGATATTTAAAATTATTAAAAGATTATTCAAATAGTTACTGAA
Source organism: Leptonema lineaticorne (assembly GCA_024500535.1). Lineage (NCBI taxonomy): Eukaryota > Metazoa > Arthropoda > Insecta > Trichoptera > Hydropsychidae > Leptonema > Leptonema lineaticorne. The sequence continues at coordinate 3,851,869 of JANIJI010000004.1, read as the reverse complement.
GAGAATATTAAAAAAATATAGATAATGGATAAATTTGAATATATAGAAAATTATAAAAAATGCTCTTAAAAAAAGAGAGAAAATCATACTTTCTTGTTTCTAAAATTTGATATTGATTTTCTTAATTATTATATAAATATTTTGTATATAAAATGTTAGCGCCGACGACGACGCCGTGCGCCAAACGACTCACGCTCTCACGCTGATATCATCATGTATACATACAAATATATATTGGATGAATTGTTAATTTAAAATATTTTTAATTATTATTATGTTACTTTTATAATATTTGTAAATTAATTTTAATAAACTATAAAAATGTGCAATACATATATGGTAATGACCTAAACACACGGATCCACTATTATGATATAAATTAAAATCAAAAATATTTTGAAGTGATCACGAACACAAAGCGAACCTTTAAAAATGATTTATACGTGCATTTGATACGAAAATAGAGAGAGAGAGAAGAAAAAATAACGTCAACTTTCAGATATATTTGTCAGGGTTCAACTCCGTGCACAAAACACAACATCCGAGAGTCGGAAGCGTTGCATGCGTCTGAAATGCAAAAATGCAAAAGCCTCGACGAAAACGCAATAAATCGACATAACGTCCGGTCATAAATCGCAATAGCATTCGGCAAAACGTCGCATGGAAAGGGTTAGCGGGTGTATAAAACGCGGGTGTTTGTAAGGGTGGGGTGGGGTGGATTTGAACCCGGATAAAACGAGAACAGTGCATATATGCAGATATCGCACAGTGGTAAATCTGTCCCGGTTAAATATCCGGTTGCAATAGAAACGTATGACCGCGCAGAAATTGGAAATCATGACGCCATACGTTCACGTTATGGACTGATATGAATTTAGTACCGTGCGGTGCCACAATTTGAAAACACCTGGTATGTCCGCATCTATTTGATCCGATGCTAAATATTTTCCTTTTTATTCGTTCGCGCTTAACATATTGATTGATATTGCACAATATAGTCATCGATTAAGATATTTGAATAATGTATGTGTGTGTGTATTAAAATTAATATATTATTTATATAAATTTATAATGTTTTTTTTTGGTGATTTTCCATTATATTATTTTTTCTATTACGTCAAATGTTTTTTTTTTGTATTGAAAATTATTTAAATTGAGAGTACAATGGAAAATGAAGAAAAATATTTGAACCGATATATGAAAATTTGCTTCTTTTTTAATTTTAATAAATACATTGATATAATAATTTTAAACTATACAAAGATAAAGAAAAATAATTGAAAATAAATAGAATGCTTTAAAAAATATTTATATTAAATACGAATTTTCGACATAATCCAAAAATAATTTTTAAAAATATTTGGAAAAATTACGTTAACAGAATGTATAATAAACTATAAATTAAAATAATTATAGAATAATATTTGATATATTAAAAAAAATCTTGCATAATTAAAAAATAGTAAAAAAGAAAATTGTTATATATTAAGACTGAATTATGAATCAAATCTATTAAAAAATTAAGGATTTTTAGATTAATAAATGACGATGATGATAAATATATATAAATTATATTACAACACTAAGATTTTCATTAAAAAAAAAAACTTGGTATTTTTATCATGTCGTGTCGTTAATTATTCGTCGAACTTTCTAATATTGTTTCTATTTAAAAGAAAATCGACATAACATAGTGAAATGTTTTCATGATAAATGACAAGCGAAAACATGAATGTAATATTACAGAGATTTGAACTCGTGACATGTAAACAAGTTTTGGACTATTGCAGGTGTTTTCAAACATATATATGTTTGTAATATTGTATATTTTTATAGAAATTAATAATATTATATTCACATTGTAAATGTTGTGTGGTATGTATAAAAAAAATAATTTATATATAATATGTATATAATTAATTAAAAATGTTATATTTTGTATATATAAAATAATATTAAATTTTTATATCAGTATTAAATTTATATTTTATTATTATACAATGAAATTATGTGAAAATTTTATTATAATTTTCAATTTCACCAAAAAAGTATTAACGAAAGTGAATGAAACAAGAGAGTGAAAAATATACATAGACGCACTTTTTAATTTTACCACGGACACGCTTATGATTTATATTTATTCATTTATTTAAATGACAATATAAATTGACCGCATAATGAACGTTCGTTAACCGGTTAACGAATAAGTTGAGCGAGAAAGAGACGGAATGCGCGCGCATCGGAAAATGAGCGCGAGCGAGACGGCGATACGAGCAGGGTATGTGTGTGTCCAACCCCACCCCCCCCCCCCCTCCGCCCGTAACTTTTCCGGCAACATTCTAGAATTATACTTTCAAATCGCTAATCTGCATAATATTCAGTTTCGTCGAATGACGGACGACAGATGCTCGGCCGGGGGAAAACTCGGGAAAATTCGCAAACGTTTTTCCGTGAGGCGTATATCGCAACTCGAATAGATGGGCGAAGAAAAAAGGCTTCGCGGAAAACTCCACAAAGTTACTTGTAAAATATCTATATAAATATATATATATATATATATATAAATGTGAAGATAACCCAATCCTGGTTCCATTTCGTCCATCTCAGCCAGTTCGCCTTTTACCCCCCCCCCACTCCGACGCTTTTATTTTATTTATATTTTTAGCATTTTTTTTTTCGTTGTGTTTTTTCGAAATCTGGTGCTTTTATCTGGGATGTTCCCGCGGGATAGGAAACGTGTCCGGCAAATGGACGAAGCTTAATGTGTGTCACGAAAGTCATCCCAATATGAGCTTCTTTCCGAAAGCTTTTTTATGTGGTACGTGCATTTACTTGCGAGCAAAAGACGAAATCGTGCCTCATCTTTGTGACACACTGGACGCTTTTGCCGTTACTTTTCCATTATTTCTTTAAGGAAAAATCGTCCTTTTTTTTTTTGTTCTTTATACTGTAAAATTTAATAATACGTGTAAACATAAAAAAATATTAAATTTTAATTAAATCCAATACATCTTTATTAATATAAACAAAAAAAAAATAATATTATCAATTAAATACAAAATTGATAATTTGATTACAATATAAAGAAAATTTAATGTTAAAAAATGTGATATTTTTAGAATCATAGCCAACCTTCTGGAAGGCTGTTAAAACTTTAGAAAGACAGCTAGAAGTTAGTCGCAAGAAAAGTCTTATAAAAAACAAACCTTATCTTATCAAAAGAAGAAAATTTTTGTACTTTTAAATTAATTTTTATTTTCACATTATTACTGCAATTTTGTATAAGAGTGAAATAAATTAAAATTAATATCAAAAAGTAGATATATTACATTTTATTTGTTCTTTCTAACATATAAATAAATGCTTTATAATTCTAAATCTTAAAATTATAAAGCATTTATAATATTAATAAAAAAAAATATTTTAAAAACAACTATTATTTATTCAAAACATTTTCAAGAAAATTCATTAAAATCAAATATTACAATATTCAACCCATAATCAAATGTGCACATAAATAACATTCACTTAACACGAGCGCAATTACAAAATACCTCCAGTAACAATAATTAAAGGTAATTGAAATAAAACAAAGAATCGAATTAGGGGACGGCGGCTCAAGGGTTGAGGGTTCAATTCGCGAAACAATCGCCAAAGTAAACAATGACCGTTTAAAGTCCGCTTTTTTTTTTCCTTTTATTTTCCTCTCAATTTTAAATGTACGCTCGACCGCCGACCCTCACACATATATAGTATATATATATATATATTTATATATATATATATATATATATATATATATATATATATATATATATAAAAGAGAAAATAGAGGTTTGTAATTAAAGTCTAGTGCTCGTTTAAAACACGCGAGTTTACAATTAAAAGGCCACAAAAGGCCGGGGTCACGGCCGAAATGACCGAAACGTACGAAAATTGGAAAAGTCGAACATAAATCACGACATCTGAAAACGTTTCGCATTCTAATATTTATGATACCGTCATGAATTATGATCGTTGAGTTTGTAACGCCCTGGAAAACTTTTATACGTACACGATCGCAACCAAGTTTTCCCCGAAAATTTTCCGACTCTCCTCCGCCCCCGTCCCTTGTTCCCGTCCTTCGTACGCTTTCCGCGAAAACTCTCCGTTTCTTCTTCTTCTTCTTATATTTGTGTCGGCGTTCACTCACTGCCGCTTTTGCCGATTTTCCATTTCGTATTTTTTTTTTCGTTTTTTTTTTAACTCAGACGTTTTCCTCTGTGATGCAAATCTGAATGCGTCCCCCTTTATTTTTTCGAATTTGAAGTTTTAGTTGTGTTTTATTTTATTTTTTGGCATGAGATTTATCAGTTCAAGTTTTGTTCTACGAAAATATTTGAAGTACTTATATAGTTTACGCAAAGTTTTGAATTCACTATACATGTTAAGAACTTTTTATATCATCATTAATTCAATCTTCGATATGAAAATAAAATATTACAGATGTTGTTTAATCGTTTATTTAATTCATCATTATAAAAAATTTTAATCATTTAACAGTGTTAAAAAATATTATAATTATTAGAAACAATCAAAAACGTATATAAATATTATTAATTTTTTTATTAAATAATTTTGACATAAAAAAATATAAAATTCCTAGATATAAACATATAAAATATTATGAAATATGATGAAGATATTTTAATATTCCGGAAACATTTTTTGCGGTGCATCTCGAGAGACTTTGTATCGACCATAATTTGCCCACATCTTAAAGAAGATTTATGAAACTTTTACCTTAGATGCGGCCTGCACTCGAGCTTTCATTTTATTTTGCTCTCTTTTTTCTTATTTGAACTCTAAATTCACCCTTTGACTCAAAAGATTAAACGGATATACATAAATCAAAATAGAAGCGTATCAAAGGGTTAGAAATGGGAGAACGTTCTATTTTTTTTTCATTATTATTTAAAGAATGACCGTTCGCGAGCTTCCATTAAAAGTTCCACAAATTGTTAGAGGGGGTTACGTTTACGTTTTAAGAATTTTCCGACCGGCGTTAAGAAGAATTAATTTTCCACATACAATACGAATGTATATATATATATATATAGTCTTGTACACGTGCCGGAAAATTTTTCACCAAAGGGGCAATTCAAACCCGACTGAACCTTAGTAAAGAACACAAGAAAAAAATGTTAACCGTAACCCGGGACTGAATAATGACACTAGAACTGTACGATTAGGTTTTTCGCATATATTACACACACACACACACACATATATAAGTAATATAATAAATATTAATTAATTTTAATCAATTATAAATTATGCAAAAATATTTTTCATATATAAAATATGACATATATAACTGAAATGTGGTCGAGTAAAATAAAAATCGAAACATACTGTATATATTTCGTCCCTTTCTAACATTTTGGCGTAGTATTAACGAGACAGAGACAGGTGTATTGAATCGACGAGACCGCATTAGACAAGGTTCTTGTAATATATTAGCCAATTTTCTTCTTAGACACGCGGTCTTCAGTCTTTATGAATATGCCATAATTCTTTCTCAATGTTTAAAATTTCTTTTCCACTTTCCCGTTCCCTTAATAACCGTCCCCGTGATCTTATAGAGGATTTTTCACTAGTTTTCTTCTAGATATTTTGCATTATTAAAATTTTAAAGTACGCTTAAAATTTGTAATTGACGTTTATGATACAATAAGAATGATGATTAATCATTGTTCTCATATACTATATATTAGAGTTAATTTGTTTTTATGCAATTTTAAAAGATTGTAAAAATTTAAAAAATATGTAATATATATTTTGATATAAATAAAGAAAATATATGATAATTGCAAATCAATTCTGCAAATCGAGTCCTTGTATTTGTAAAAACTTGTATTTGTTATAAACGATTTAAAATTGTAGTATTTTTATGGATTATATGATATAATTATAACGAATTATTATTCGGATAATATATTTACAAATCATTATTATTAAATTATACTTGTTTTTTTTAATATATATTTTAAACGATAATTATTATCTTTAAAACATTTGTTGAAATATATTTGAACTTATTTTTAAATCTTCCAAAAAGTATTTTTTTTTCTAAATCAAAATTTTACTACTAATAATCAATCACAATATTTCATATTTTTATCTCCAATAATGTGTTATAATATAAGTATTTATATATTTTTTTTTTCATGAATAATATTCATTTTCCTATATATATATATATATATATATATATATATATATATATATATATATATATATATATATATATTAAGAATATCGACCAAATAACGTATTCTCGTCGGAATGTATGCGGCACAGTTTGCGCAAAGCGAAAAGTCTAACTAGATTATGTTGCTGTGGGCGTTTTGTGCGTTAAGGGCCCCGAAGCCAATTCATTGGTCCATTAAAAATTCAACGGTACGGCAACGTGGACCTTAACGCGCCCACCGGTCTGATGAAACGGTTAAATATTAGCCAAAGGGCCGACCCTCTAAACGCCGTACATTAAACATGAACGAGCGTCGCCGCAAAACCTGCACAAAAGCCGATCGAACCTTACGCGACCTCTACGGGCAACGTGAAATCAAAAAGGCCGCCACACACACGCACACACACACACACACACACACCCCACGGACCTCACGAGTTCTATCTACTGGACCAAGAAACCGAAAGTAAACGCGCAAATAGCACAAGGACTTTTGAACTATGGAACGCGATGCGTTTGTCGGTTCTGTTATCTTATATATTATATAATATATAATATAATAAAAATTATTCGAATACTAATTATGATATTTGAGAATATTTAAAAGTGTTTTAAATATTTTTAAAGTATTTGAAAAACAAAAACGATTGATTTTTTTTTAATTATTATTATTTTGAGTGCAATTTTGATAATTGTAGATTTTTGTTATAACGAATGATATCATTCGAGTGATATATAATAATAATATATATTCACTCGTTATTATAAAATTATCAATATTAATATAAGCGCATAAACGATATATTTTGAAGCACGATTATAGATAAACATTTTCGGATCGTTTGATTCCATCAAATGAATACGAATGTCATCCGTCGAGTTTCGACGCGCTGGAGTCGTCTTTCGATTAGGCCGGGGTAGTTTTCAACCCTCACACAAGTTAAACAACGTGGCACCAAAGGGGTCGCATCTAAAGGGCACCGGAACACCGACGGAAGGGTCGTTTGCGTCTCGCCCATTGTGCGAACATAATGCCAGATTTGGTAGATTAATATTATTAGAAAAACGTATGCGGATCGCGCACTTGCCGTTACGCGTTTTAAGGGTCGTTAAGGCCGCCCACCTGCCGCCGCACAAAATCACACCTTGAATAATAAAGCCGGAACCGGGACCTAATTACGCACTCTGAACGACCACGGCCCTATTTGAAAATTCGTTCGTATTATGCTCGAATGAGATTTTCTTCTAAGAATCCACACTCTCGTTTTAAGATCTCTATCTTAAATTAATTTAAAATGTATATTTTTTTCTTATATATTTTCAAAGACTACCTAATGATTCCGTGATGATACTATTTTATTAAAGAGCGCCATCTATTATCAGACACACGACTTTTTTTTAATAATATGTTTAATGTTCTTTTTAAAATTTTTGTATTAGTTAAGTTTTAATAGGTTTTGAATTGTCAAAAACATTTTTTTTTTTTGGAGTCGCGATAGAGGATCATTTTTGAGAAGATCTTTTATAGGAATTATTGAAGTTTTGATGACTTTTTTTTTAACACCAATCTCAATGACCTGCTTTTTATTTAAAAAAAATGGTCACCCTTTCATAATAATATTAAACAATCGACGAAACATTTCAATTTCAAACGTAAATTTCCCAACATTCATATATATATATATATATATATATATATATATATATATATATAAAACGAGAAAAAAAACTTGCATTAGATAATCGTCTTGTTTTTTTTTTGTTTTACGGCGTCGATATTTGAAACGTTCACTTTTGTCGTCTTGTTAAACTTTCACCTCCCCCAGACATCACGTTGTTTTTCCAACGTTTTCGTGAAAATTCACAGGCTTGATGGATAACGTGCGCGCTCATGGTTCACGACAGTTATTTATCATGTCAAGTGTAGTATGTCAAGTGACTAACAACCCCTTTGCAAAACCTTAGTTTTTCTCCCCTTTCATTCTCTCTCTCTCTCTCTCTCTATCTTGCCACCCTTAAACACTTCGACATTTCCTTTTTCCACTTCTTTTATTCTTTATATTTTTATTCTCTGAAACAGTAGGATATCACTTTTGTAATAGATAAATTCAAAAAATTTTATATATGAAAAAAATATTTTTTTTTTTAAATCATCACATATTGAACTTTATATAAGATCAAAATATTATTCAAGAAAATTATATATACTTAAATATGTAAAATTAAAATATTGATTTAGCGAAGTCCTCCTGTGATGTCTGTTTGCATTCCCTCAATTCGTTCATCTTCCTCCCTTTCGTTTTTCATTCATATCTTTTTTCCCTCCTTATCTGGCCGAATACGTGTTCGAAACTTATCTATTGTCCCTTTTACTCTTGTTCTTTTCCCTTTTTACCGATGTGCCATTTTTACTATCTTGATCGATGGCAACGTTATAAAGTTGCGACAAAAGTTGAACCTTTCTCGAACGCGTGTTCGTCTCTTTTAACGTTCTCGTTTTGTTTTTTCGAAGAAGAATCGCGTTAAAGACAAGTTGATTTTTTTTTATACATTTCAATATATACACTTTTTTCTACTTGATCCAGTTGAATTTTATTTTCATAGAAAAAATAATTAAATAATATTTAATATATAATGTGAGCTCGATTTTGAAATAATATGGATAATTAGTAGTGTTATAAATTATCATTTTTTAAATTAATATATTGTACATTAAATAAGCTCGCGTTTAACGTTTTTATCGCATAGTAAACTGAATTTATTGCTTACAATTTTCATTTCAAAATGAAAATTTAACACTATAATTATATATGCATGAAAACAAATATAATTATAATATTAAATAAACCGCATTTAAATATTATATGCATTTTTATTTCAAACATTGTGCACTTATATCGTTCAGTTTTTCTGTTATTTTTTTTTTTAATATATTTGCTTATTCAGGTAGACCAAATTGCAAAAAATTAAATTTAATACACGTAGAATATAATTATAATATTTTTATAGGGTCGATTTCTTTAAGTTTAAGGGCACATTGTACACGAGGGGTGGCCGTAATTGCGTTAAGCAGCACAAGGGAGAGAATATTTCCGGGAGTCTGTGAAACTTCACGACCTTAATAACTCCGGTTACACAATTATTTTCCTCTAATTCTTGGGTAATTTTCATGAAAAATAATCGCGAAAACCTTCGTCCGACGACCGGAAAACGTGGAAGTGGCTCGGAGGTGGGGTAAGTTTGCGTTTAATGCTCGTGCTTTTTTTCCTCGTCGACCTCTTTTCTTTTTTTTTTTTTCAACTTTTCTCTCCTCCCTTCACGCTCCTGTTAATTTCTTTTTTCAATGCTTTCAGCTGAAAAACGGCGCACACATACAATTGCGCGACAATTACGGCGTAAAAATGAAACGAGAGCAAGCTTTAATCACGGACCGGGGACAAAAGGCTGAAAAGAAATCATCTGAAAAATGTTCGAGTCAAATTGAAACGGGATTTGATCACAATCTTTTCATAGTGAACGCTCAACAATAATGTTGACACGGTTCGGTGGTTGAAAATTAAAATTTTCTGAAGGATTACTCTTTGATTAAAATGCGAAATTAACAGAGAAAATATATAGTTGAAAATTTCTGGCACAATTTTGTAACCATGACAAAACTAATGCGACCAAAGTTGCAAAAAAAATGTATATATATATATATATATTGAGAGCTTCACAAATTAGGGGACGAACTCATCCCTAATGTAATTTGAAAAACATTCGAATAATGAGATTAGCCACGGAAGTGGAGGCCTTTAGACGAGGGTAATTTTTTCGAGTCTGTAATTAACATCGGTGGAATAGGAAAAGTGGACGGAAGGGGTGGGGGGGGGGCGGAGAAACCGGGGCCCTTGTTCTTTATGAGGCCCGGGACTTGTAATTTTTCTCCCGATTTTACGACCCCTTTTTTACGCTCGGACCGTTTCCCTTAACCGGGAAAAATTTAAAAGAAGACGAGCAGCACACAGCCCTTAAACCAAAAACGTAACTACAATATGTATGTACGAAAAGCGAAACATGCGAGTGTTTCACTGCAGCGCTTCTCAAAACTATCTATTATAATATTTTTTTTTTTATTATTATTAAACGATGAATTTGTTATGAAAATAATATAATATTTATTATAATACAATTTATATAAGGAAGTAATTAATTATTTTTTTCTCGTATGAAAACAATATTTATGATATTAAAAATTAAAATATTTAAAATTATTTCAGCTCGATTTATTCTACAAAATTATTTGAAATCAACATCTTAATATTTTATATAGCAAATATTCAAGAAAGGGTTAAAATTTTCTATACTGACCTTCATCAATAAAGAATCACAACAAGCTACTGTTATGCCAGGTAAGTTTTCTCCATTTAGATGTTCATTTTTATATTATTATTATTTTTATCTATTGATATTTAAAATAATTAAATTAAATAATTTTAATTAATATACTTTAAAAATAACACAATTTACTTTAGTTACCTATATTAAATGAATGAATGCAATCAATGATTTTTAACAAATTGTAAATATTAAACACTCAATATAAAAAAAAAATAACGAAAAGAAAAAAAGACGAATCTAAATTAATATTTCGCATTCTATTTTGTTTTTTTTTTAATATAAGAGACTCGTCTAATATAATTAAAAAAAAAAAGCAGAAAAAGCTTTGAACCAGAGCCTAGTAACTCTAATGAACAGCCAACACTCTCAAAGCTCCGTTTATTTATTTTTAATTTAGCCGTCAAAATGTTCGTTTGACCCATATTTTGTAGCTTGAACTGGTAAATATATATATATATATATATATATATATATATATAAACAGAGAAACCCGATGCACAAGGCACCGAATTAAATAACGGTTTAAACAGTCGGATTCCATTTTCGCGCGGAATTTTTATGAATTTTCTTTCGTTTATATACGCGTGGGGATGTTTTATTTTCTTTTTATTTTTTTTTTTCGTCGGGGTCGGCCGTTTTAATGAAGAAACGCGTCGGTTAAGAGTAACATGGCCACGAACCGTGGCAAAACCTTAATGGGATATTTGCCGTGGGAGGTCTCGTGGGTTTCTCAAACTAAACCGACCCCCTGTTCTCACTCTTAAAATTTTCGTCGGTGAGCGGATCGCCGTTGAAAACCGACGCCCATCGTCCGCCCATGAAGAAGGTGTACCCGTGTACCGCCCCTAGTATTCTCTGCGGCGCACCACAGTTTGAGAACCGGCGCCGTTCGTAATTGATCAGCGTCGAACCGATAGCGTTCTATGAATTCGAACGGAGACCCTGTGGGATTTAGATGGATGGGATTTTATAGAAATTTTCAATTTTCATCCGAGTATTACTTATTTGGTGAAAGCAACGTTTCTCAATTCTATCTCATAACGTGTTTATTCAGTGATTTTATAAAATATTTATATATATATATATTCGAATATTTTTCATAATAAAATTATTATTAAATTATTATCATTCGGACTTTTGATATAGGTTCGTTGTTCTCGTTCGTGTATACCTTCAAGAATTTACAAGAAAATAATTGAGCACTAACCTTCAACGACCTAGATCCCCCCCACACCGTCATCCAGTAGTCCTGTAGGACAATTTGGACGGCTTAATTATGTTCAACGAATGACTTTCCATCGGCGAAGGACAAAACTACCCCCTTTCTATAGCCAAAAGAGTAATCCTCACGTGGGTAGGTGTGGAAACATTTGCGTGCCAGAAATACTTTGACGCATAAACGTGCACCAATTCGCCCTCGTTGCGCATCCTGGATATATCCTGGAATCCGGGATTATCTGGCCTGCTGCGTACCGGCTGATAAGAAAACTTCTCATCGGGTCCCCGGGGTTCATCAGGAGTCTTCGTGATCCTAACAAATCTTTAGCTCAGCTAATGCTCACGTACCCGTTCCCCACTTTTTGCACCGATCTCGACCCCTTTCATACATATATATATATATATATATATATATATATATATATATATATATATATATATTGTCTCGTTTCGCATTAACGCACGTATTTATTTTAGGGACTAAACGCCAACGATAAGTATACGAAACATCCTTCTTAAGTCACTGGAATTCGTCAAAATTAAACAAATTATATTAACGAGCAAATCCTCGCTCGTTTTCTGAGCTTTCACCTATAAAGCACACGTGCCAGCTTTCAGAATTAACCCTTAAATTCTCATTTTTCACATGCCATACACATATTCACGTATTATTATATAATTTATTTACAGACAATTTGTCTATATATATATATTACATAAAGTTGAATACTCTTGATTAAGAATTGTTTTATATCCATTATCACAAATTTTTCAAACGTTAAATGTAACATATCAGTCTTATAAATAATGAATCAAAGCTGAAGATTCTTTATTTATTTGAAAGTTATTTACTATATCTATTTTTCCAATTATATATGAATCGAAACCAAGAATAGTTTGTACTATGAACATGAATAATATTACACATTATATACGAGATATGGTAATTAATCATGTATGAAGTCACAGGTCGGAAAACATAGGTCTTTGTATGTATATATATATATATATATATATGTGTGTGTGTGTGTGTGTGTTAAGATGTACACGTATAAACTGCCAATATATAATTTCGCTGCTGTTCCAATTTAACTTATATCAAAACTTTTGCTCGCACATCAACCGGTTAGAATCGACCGACAAACGCTAATATCAAAGCATTTACAAGAGAGCTTCGTGAAAGTTGTGCGATTCCAGATAAGATTAATTAATTGAACCTCAATTCGCAAAATTTCTCCATCCTCTTATCCCTTATAAATTGCAATTATCCGTCTGTAATATCGCAAATATATATTGACGTATTAATCATTACTAATTATCCACATTGTTTTAATTATGTAAATTAAATATAAAACTATTACACATGATTGGATGTACATTTTGAAAGCATTCTTCTCTTTTCCTATGTATTATATTTAATTATATTTATAAAAAATTAACTTAAAAGTAGATTAATAGATGGATCATCTTGAATTAGACTTGTAAAACTATTTAGGATAATGACTATATTTATTCTATACTATATTATTGACGGACAACCTGTGGTCCTTAGGCTGTATATATTTTGAGCTTACAATTACAGCCTTTAACACTCTTGTATAATGTGATTATTTGTTATTTTATATAATCTTTATATTTTGATCCAAACGTAGAAATTTGTGATCTTTTGTCATTTTACAAATATAGCTTTTTTAGTAGTCCTTGCTAAAAAGTAATCTTTATAACTAAAAAAAAATCCCACCGCTACTATATATATATATTTGAATGTTGAAGATTTTGAATTTTTGAAACAAAGCTTTAATTATAGTATTGAATTTTATATTATTATTTAGATTTTTAAAATTAAATGTTTAAATTGAATATAAATTAGGAATTGATTATTGGAGCAAACGTGAATATTAATTTTATAATCAAATTGTTTTTCAGGATGTGTAAATGTAAAAATATAAAATTCATCTCTATATTTAGTATATGAAATAAACGTTATCATATATTGTATACGTGCAAAATGTAAGAGTGAAAACTTAATATTGCAGTAATGACATGCGATATTACGGCATTACAGTTTATCGTTTTACGGCTCGATGAGAGGGCACAAAGTTGTCGTTTCAAACCGAAATTGTGGCTGGTAACCCCGGAGTCCCCCGAGGAGAGAGGCGGGACGAGGGGATGTGGGGGTGGGTGGGTGAGATGGAAGGGGTGCAGGTCACGGGCAGGTTCTTAATAATTCAACGACCATTCGGGGTCCTAAGGCACCCCGACCCGATATAACTGTGTATGTACGGTCGGGACACGGGAGGTGTTTCCCGAGTGTGTCCCTCGGAACCCGCGTCCCGACTATTAATTTCATAATGAAGCTTACACGGCTTTTATTGCTACGATTAAGTTTACGGCCCCCGCAGTCTCGAAGTTTATCCATCAAGCACGTGCCTAGTTGGGAGCGCGAAGCTTTCGAAGCCTTACACACGAATGCCGATTATATATATATATATATATATATATATATATATATATATATATATATATATAATGTTGCCTAGCATTATATCCATCTATATTCATGTACAAAACGCTCGTATAGTTCGACACACTACCTTTTTGACCCAGAGACTCGCTACTAATGGAAATTCAGTACATAATTTCAAGCGAAAAATCGATATTTTTTTACTCTTTTTTTTGTTTTGCCACAAAATTGACATGTTGAACTGAAATTGTTTATTTTTTGTTTTGATTAAGTTTAAAAAATATATTTAAAATTATTTCAATATTAAAAAAAATAATTAATATTTTTATGGAAATATTGAAATAAATATTAAAGTTTTAAGTTTCAATAAAGTGTGATAAAAATGTATATATATTTTTTTAAAATTATTTAAATTTAAAATAAGTCGATGAAAATTCTAAAATAAATATTTAATTGTATTTTAATCACTGGAATCGTTAGTAAAAAGTACAGGTGAAAGAGTTGTACAAGTTAAGGTTTGAACTGACCTATAATACTAATTGAGAAAAATGAAACGAATCGTTAGAATGTCAAGAGTTGATTAATGAACTATTTTGTATATTGAAATATAAATCATGTATTATTAAAAATATTTTTTTCTCATAATTGTGTTAGAGTAGAATAATTGTGATATAATTGTCCATTTTATTTTTGATTTAAGTGATGTGCGTTAGAAGAGGACAGTTGCTTGATATCGAATGATTTTAATGACATTAATCTTTTGTAATATAAACAGTAATAAATTTATTTATTCAATTTTTAATATTTAAAAGTTAAAATATTATATCAATATACGTAATCAATAATTTACTGGTTATATATATATATATATATATATATATATATATATATATATATATATATATATATATATATAATTAGCAAAGTTCTCCTGTGACTATAGTTCATTATAGAGGCCACTGGATGCTAAAATGGAGCCAGACATCCTCGACTAACTTAATCACACGGTTCAAAATCAATTTGATAACGCTCAGAGACGACGGCCAATTGGTTAACTTCGACGTCGGCCTTCGCACAGAAGCCACTCCATTCCGCGGGGCCGACGGGCAACTTCCGGTTTTAATTCGGTCGTTTGTATTCAGCTTCCTGTCGGTTTTATCCGGCAATTTCGACTTCACCTCTATATATATATATATATATATATATATATATATATATATATATATATATATATATATATATATATATATATATATATATCGACTCGCTTTAACCTCCGTCGAACGACCGACCGGATGGAGGCCGCGGTGCAGGAAGCGTTTCCGGTTTATTTAGCGCTGAGCGACGACGAAGCTCCGCAGATGCAACTAGGTAACGCTTCTTAATTGGACTTTATTCGTTTCTTTCTTTTTTTTTTTTTGCTTTCTTACTATCTATTTTTTTTATATATATTTCCTTTTTACTATTTGCGAAAGACGATTTTCAACGGAGATATTTTTGTTTTGTATAAACGAACGTAAATCTAATCGAAAGCGCTTTTAACTTTTTAGCTGCCGCTTATTTTATACGGTTTCCTCGTCTGGGAAAATTATAAACGTTATATAACTGCATACTGAACTTAGATTGAAATTAAATATTCTCTTAGATTCACATTTACCATATCTTTAAATGCTTATTTCTACTTATAAAATATTTGAAATCTAAATATGATTATTTTTTAATTGATAATTAAAAAAGAAAGTTATAAATATGTCGATTATTATATTGAAAATAGTATACATAATTAATAGTAATTTACAAGCTTATTTTTATAAAATTTTAACGCACTTACGTCAATATGAACTGTATTCTAATTATTTTAATAAATATTAATTAAATAATCAAAATTTTTCGTCATCTATTTCATAAAGTATCGAGACTAACGTCTTATCATATAAATTAACAATATAATTCGTTTTTTTTTTAACTAAGTATAAAATTCAATATTTCATATGATTTTAATATTATATTATAATATTAACAAGTTAATATTATTTGTTTTTTTATAAATAGCATTAATTCAGCTCATTGAAATTGAAAAAGAACTCAAAAATCTGACGAATGTTTGCTGAAGCTTTTTTGTATCTAAATTTGAAATAGAACTTACTATGCCTAGTTCGTAACTCAGTTCGTTCTAAAAAAGCAAACTTAAATTGAAATCGTATGAAATATTGAACTTTACTCGCAATAGAAAAATGATTATAATAAAAATAAATATTATAAATATATATATATATATATATATATATATATATATATATATAATAGATTAAAATAATATTTTGATACATATAATGAAAGCTCTATCAATTTTTGGCATATTATGTTAATGTCGAAAACCATTCTTTGAAAGCGCACGAATCATTTCGCAAACAGAAGTCTTTCATAAGTAGGAAAAGCTCGTTTACAAAGCTTACACGGAAATGAACAAAACGAAAACGGGCGTCTGAATTACATTCGCACACACACACACACACACACATAACAAAAGAAGCATAATTCCCGATTCTCCTCTCGGTGAAATCGTATGGACACTAAGCTCCATTTCGTTATAAGTTGCATTTTGGGCCAAAGTTTAAACGGGCACACTCTGTGTGTTTGTAATTTTAAAGTTTGATTGTCCGTTTATTAAAATGAAACGGTAAAACTTCGTGAAAAGCGAATTTCAACGATGAATTATTTGATTTTCATACGTAATTTGTCGGTTTTCAACTTTCTAAATATAATATATTATATTTCAAAAATTATATATATATATATATATATATATATATATATATATATATATATATATATATATATATATTAATTATTTATGAATATCATTTATTATAATTAGTAATATATTTTCTTGGTAAAATAATATAAGTTTATCAAGTTTTTGAACAATGTAAAATAATAAGGTAATAAATAATAATTCAACATATGTATTCTTATATTTTATTGATTTTTTTTTCATTTGCAATCAATTCAAAAAAAAAAACTTAAAACTGCAACAGGTAATGGTAACATTGAATCTAGTCAGAGAAGTAATCGATTTTCATTTTAAATATATAATAATAATAATAATAATGATAATAAATAATTCTCATAGTTAACCACTGTCAATAGACAAACATATCGTTTTCTTTTTTTCATATTTTTCATTTTTAAAGATATTAAAGTTGTTGTTGTTGTTTTTTTTTTTTTTGGTTTAAATTCCATCTCTCCAAATTTAGATATTTTTAATTTTTACTAAAATCTATCAATAATTGTTCGATCGTAATGTGTCAATTTATGTATACACGTGTTATTTATTTATTTTTGTCTATTTGTGTATGTCTTATTTTCATGTTTATATATATATATATAATATATAGTATGTGTTAACGTTTTACTTACATTAAATACATTTACATTATTGAGTGCAAGCACATTATCTACAATAATAACACTTAAACAAGTCTCAGATATTGCACAATATTGTAATATATATATATATATATATATATATATATATATATATATATATATATATATATATATATATATATTTATGATGTAGAAAGGCAAAGATTTACACGCAATTTTTAAAAAACAGAATTTTCAAATTATTGTTTATACATATATATATATATTATTTTTTTTACATGAACTGAAAAAAAACGTTCAGATCAAAAGTAAATACAATTGATTAGATTGTTAAAAAAAAAATTGAGTGTATATAATATGCATACAAGACAAAGAAAAACCCTGATTAATATAGTTAAATATTTACAAGTTACTTTAAAATGTATTCACATACCCGCATTCGAACTTGTATATACTTTATATATATTAAAATATTAATATTAAGGAAATATTAAATCATTTTATTTTTTGACACAAACTATATTCAATGTTCATCATAAAACAAATTTAAATTTAACTGAATTTTGTACTAGATTTTTGGGTATTATTTTTTTTTAATATACAGCAATAAAGAAAGCTGATGTTGTTTATTGCTAAAGTTAACAACCATAATATATTATATAATAACTATGATCACTGAAATTAATTGACGTCGAATGAATTGATACTTAAATATAATAAAAAAAATCAACAGATGGCGCTGTTTAAAATTTCAAACTGATGATAGAATTAATTCTGTAAAATTGTATATATTATATTAAATAATTAAAAATATGTATAAATATAAATTTCTATACTATAACAATATAATTTAAGTAATTTTGTACCAAATCAACTTTAAAAACTATTTTAATAAATTATATACTATATATAGAACATTGAATATTTATTGTGAGAAAAAAGCTTAGTATATGTTGTAAAGGGAGAAAGCTTTTTTTTATATTCATTCAGGAATTATTGTATTAAATTTTATTTTTTTTAGCAATTCATCAATGAAAATGCATTAAGATATACTACAAATATTTCATTATATCGAGTAAGTTTAATACAAAAAAAAATCATTTAACTATATTTTTTCATATAAAAAAATATTTTTTTCTGTATTCATTTAACTATAGCAATAACAGGGAATAGAAGAGAGTTCAGAATGTATGTTAATTTACAAGAAAGTTTTAGAAGTTTATCGATTAAAGAAAGAATGCTTGCTTCTTTATAATGAAAAAAAAAATAAACAGAACAAATTGATTTCGAACGGGAATATTTAAATTTTTCATTCGCACATGAAAATAATTAATTTAATTTAAATTATCGTATATATTCGAATAATTGTGAGGCTCATCGGGTGTGTCATACAAACATGCTAATTTATGTATCAAATTATCAAGTCTTTTTCGATTTGATATGCATTTTTGCACTATTGATTGTAATCAATTTAATAATCGAGGCTAATTTTTTTTTGTATAAGTAATTCATGCGAATAGAACTAATTTTACTAAATTTTAATCAGACTCATTCACTGTTTTTTTTTAAATATATAAATTGTGAAGTCTATCGGCAATTTTTTTTTTATAAAATTGAATATTTATTAAAAAATCAATTAAATTTAAGTATTTTGAAAATTGCCGAATTTTTTAAATTGTTGATATTTTCAATGGTTTATTCAAGAATAAATCTTTGGGGAGAAAAATCAGTGGGATATTTTGTTACTTTTGAAACCCCAAAATATTGTATTCTTAACATTGACATTAAACCATTAATAAATGACATTAAACCTTTTTTTTCAAATAAAAAAAATTCTGATTCTTCAATTTCCTCTAATTTAGCCACTGATTGCCTTTAGATAAAATAAAATTAAATCAAATTAATTTTAACAAATTCTGCAAATGCTAAAATAATATTTTAGATATATTTAAAATTTCAGTCGTTAGCATATTTAACTATAGACTGCATTTGAAGCAAGCTCAACTAAAAATAATAATATTCTACTGCTAGCAGCTAAGAAGTGATATATTTTTATTTATTGATTCACCATTGCAAAAAATAACAATATTAAAAAATCTCAGCTCTTATTTATGCTTTTAAATGCTCAGCTATCAGAAAAAATCACATTTTGTTGATATATTGAATCGCCTTTAAAAATAGACGAATTTCATCATCATTAAAAATTAATTTTATAATTAAAAATTCAAAAAAGAAATATACGTATCAAAAATTCAAGATATGTAGCATAAAAATTATTTTATAATTATAATAATGATTAAATTATAATTGCTATGATTAACACGTGCTCCCAATTAGAAATAGATTTTTATATATAAAAAAAATCATACGTTTCATGTTTTTGGTTTTTCAAAATTTTAGCCGAAGCAGTCATCAAAATATTTTCAAAGTTCATTTTAAAATAAGATTACACGAAATTAAACTACCAATATTTATATTTATACGATTATGCCGAACTCAAAAAATATTCGAATCATATAATTTGAATCTAAGCGCACTATACTAATTTAAACTTAATTATTCGACATTAAAAATGACAAAATTACAAAAATTTTATTTTTTTTGAGCACAGCCAAAAGTGAACTGCATATTCTTAAGGACTACATTCAAAGATTCATGCCAAAATTAAAAATAATCATTGAATCATTTCTCTGACGTGACGTATATTTAATTTAACATTTTTGAAATCATGTACAAAATTTTGATTTATATCAATTCAAATCAAATTCATGATAATTACAAAACGCTTTTCGTATTTAAAAAAAAAATAAATAAATACGAAATAGCTATTCGGTGATTTACTCATTTTTTAAAACGGTGCATTTTTAATATGTGACTAATTTTAATTAATAATATATAATATAATAAATATACAATTTACAAGTAAATTTATGCGGGTCGAGTTCAAGAAATGGCTGCCATGTTTTGATGGACGATTTTGAAACTGATTTTGAATTTGATTTTCTGTTTCGTTTTGATGTTCCTTGTTGCCTATTCTTGGATTCAACCCTCATTTGCAATGTCTGTATTTTGAAATTAATGCTCATCAATTTTCATTTAATGTGTCTAGGCTTCACCTAAGGCCTCTTGAATTATTTTAAATACATATTTTACTTTTAAATATATAGTTTAAATTATTTTTTTTTTTAAAAAAGAAGGTAAAAATATTTCAATATTGTGTGAATTATTCAATTTGCTATTTAATCGTTATTGCAAATTATTTATATTGATTATAATAAAATTCTGTATTCTTTATAAATTGTACTAGAAACAGTTATTATGAGAAAAAAAAACTTTTGTAAAGATTAGAAATACTATTAATACTTATAAAGTTGATACATAAATTTTTCCTTCGGATTTATTTTTTTATCGATTAAAAATTCTTTTCATATATGTAAAAATTGTCTTTTAATTAGTCAAATTATTTTTAGCATATGAAATAAACAAAATAATTTATCGTAAATAGGGGGTTAGAAAGATGAATTTGAAAGAAAAAAAATGGATAACATCAAAGTATTAATAATAGTATAATTCTCACAATAACAATGTCAAGTAATTAAATGAAAATATAATTTTTAAAAGATAAGATGAGCATGCATTTTATAGATTATTACTTTTACAGATGTTTAAACAATAATAATAACAATGAGTTTACATATTAATAATGGTATTTTTACATATATATCTATATATTAATACTATTTTTTTCCTTCACATACATAATCTACTATAAAAAATATAACGATCACTGTCTACAGTCGTATAATATTTTCATTTTCGTGACACTGCAAATTATATATATATATATATATATATATATATATATATATATATATATATATATATATATATATATATATATATATATATATATATATATATATATATATATATATATATATATATATATATATATATATATATATATATATTCAAGTTATTATTTACTAAAAATGTTCATTTTTTCAATCTCATCATATTTTTTTCTCCATTATTACTTTTTACATATGTATTTATACAAATTCACTATGATTTCATTATTTAATTCCCCTGTTTCTAAAAAAATTGACAAATCCTGAGATCACATTTAATATATTTGTATATATATATTCTTTTATTATTATTTTTCGCTACAATGTTCATTTCATATGCTCGCCAGATTCACTATTTTCCATTTTTATTTATTTATTTATTTATTTTATTTCTCTGATATATTGTCCTGATACAATACTTGGCTCGGAGATTAACTACATTCAATAAAACTGCAGTGCTTCTTACTTAAATCACTAGTAACTTCGTTATCCGTGCATACTTAACAAATAATACATTAGCGTTACAATATTACTTCATCATATTATATATAATAATCATGTAAATAATTTTTAATAATTTACTTTTTTACAAGTTATCTTATTACGTAAAAAAAGCATTAATTCGATCATCGTCTAAACGCTGCACACATTAAAGAATATACATGATCATATAAATATTTTTTACAACCCTTGTAGTAAAAAAAACTTTTTTTTTTTAAATTCATCTAAGCACTATCATTCCGATATTTAACTATTTAGCCTGTACACGATTTTTTGTTTCGTTAAAAATATTCTTCGATCGACACTTTTATTTTATTTATTTATTTATTTAAGCACTCAGAATCGATTATTATTATTTTTTAATTCACAGTTTATATGGTGAAGTATGTTCGTCTCGAATGATATGTAAAACTATTAATTTTAATTATTGTTATAATAAACACTGTCCATATGTTTTTTGTTTTGACTTAAACATACCATTCTTTGATATCTTTACTGTCTCTCTTTTTACCATTAGCACCGTTTCTTGGTAATGGCACTGGAGCCATATTGCGTTGCATCGATGCTCCATTCATCTGATAACCAACATTTGCTTGACTTGATTGTACCTGAAAGTAATTCATATAATAATGTTTACAATTCCTCATTTCAAATTTTATAATACATCTATTAAATTTGCATAAAAAACACAATAATACTATTTCAAACTTCTGTTAAATAAATAATGGATATTAGAGTTTTATTTGCATGTTGAAAATATATAAATGAATAAAATAGTTCACCTGATTTCCAAGTAATGCTGCACTAGCACCTTGTTGGAACGATTTATCATCTTCTACCTTATATGATGGATCAGTACGAGACTTAAACTTAAGTATAATTAATATAACCAATATGACAGCAATAAGAGCACCTGCCACAATGCCTGAAATGAAATTCGTCCATATATATTTCATGTTTATATAAATATTATTTAGATTTTGGAGTAAATTTAACCTATAATCATGGCGGTATACTCTGAAGCTTCAGAATTAATTCTTTCTCTATTTCTATTTCTAGGTGTGTGCGATGTGGGTGCATGGTATATTGGTGGAACTGGAGCAGGTGGCAAAAGATCAGGAATATGTGGATACATAGGAGAAGATTCCTCAATGGGACCCATGGTAATCGGATCAGGACTAGTGTGTGTTGTTTGAATTGGTGATGAAGGTTCTTCTGTTTCTTTCATTGTAACTTCTATTTTATTTGTGATATATTGTTCTGCTCCGGTATTAGTATTCCATGATGATGCAGGTTCTCCAAGCGTTGTTGGCCCACTAGAGCTTCCAAAAGTGCTACTTGTCATTACAGAAGTTGATGTACCCATATCTGTAGTACTAGTTCCAATAATAGCAACACTAAAATTCAAATGATATGTTGGATTGTTGCTTAAATTTATAATTTAACTATACACACATATACATAATGTTAAAATAATAATCAATTGATACCTAGGAGTTATTGGATGATCTGTTTCTGTAACTATTTCACTTGAACCTGAACCATCGAAACAATCTTCATCGTCACAAGCCTTTTCTAATTTTTCGCTCTTCTGGCTCTTATCCTAAATATAAAAAATATTGTTTTATGATATTTTAACATATTTAATGTATTAGAAATCAAATCACATTATACCTGTTTGTTTTTAGTGCTAGATGTAGGTCTTGGTTGTGGTGGAACATATACAGGCGTTATTAAATCATCTGCACCAGAACCTGCCTCTGGAGCTGGCAAACATTCATCTTCATCATCATCACGACAACCTGATCCTGCTCCAGAAAATACAAGTTCATCTAATACTCCAACTCCTCCATATCCAGATGCCGGTGTCTGGAAATATTAATTTGAAAATAAATGCATTTTAATGAAAACGATTATTTATGTTTATAACTTAATATTTAACCATATTTTTATATTGACCTGTTGCATTCGGTGAAGTTCATTTCTGTCTAAAATTCCTGTCATTAATTGTGCATCGCCTCTAACGGATGCTCCAGAATCTTTTTCAGCAGCAAGATCAAGTACTCTTATTCCGTTGACTACTAAACCAGCGATGATTCCGCTGAATCCTCGTTCAACTCTAGATTTAGCTTTATTCCATTTACCTCCTACGTATATTGCCGATTGACTATTGAACACGGTGGATTGTTGACCTATATTACAAAACGTTTTAATTATATATTTGTTTAAAGACAATTTATTGGAATGGAATAGATGAAAATACCTTGAGGATGATTAACTTGAACGTTGAAATCATCTATTTGTAATGTTGCATTAGCACCATGACGAGTAAATCTAACGACATGATAAACATTATCATTTACTTTTACTCCAATATCGCCTAATGGATGGTCATTGCTACCCACATTATATACCATAAATAAATTTCCTTCAACCTTATAACAATATAAATACATGTATCAGATCAAGTTTATACATTTCTAGTTTCACATATTGATAGAATAAAAATAAATTACAATTTCCATTTCCATATAATCTTGTGTTGTTGCAGATTCTATTCTTAATAAAACAGCATCTGCCTTGGAAGTTACAAAGCCTAAAGCTACTAAATCTTGTTCAGTATCTGCAATACGTGATCCGGGAAATATGTATTGGACTATTCCTCTATTTGGTCCAAATTCATAGGCAATTGACTCTGAAGAAAATATAGTAATGAGTTACAAATTATTCCATAAAAATATTTAATGATTATATAAATTGTATACCATCATAACATGTTGGTCCAGTAAAAGAAGTCATATCACAGTCACAAGCATAAGTATTCCATTGTTGTACACAAATTCCTTTGTTAGCACAAGCATTATGACTACATTTAGTGGGTCCTGAAAGTAATACAAAATGTAATAAAATATAATATTGTTGAAATTACAGTCGTTTTTATTACCTTCACAGCCAGTTAATAGAGAACTGCTAGGAACAACTGCATCGTCAATCAACGAAGGACTTTCACCAGGCAGATCAAGACTACCGAGACATCCTTCGAAACCTTGTCTTGAAAGAATTCCAGCACCCAAGCCGGCATACATGTCCTTCATAACGCCGCCGATATATAAAATACTATCTAACTCAAATGTCAGAACTGGACCTGAAATTGTTTTATCTTAAATTTTATTCATTTTATAAAATGTAAATAAAATATTTTCAATTTACCATTATTGCTGAATACTTCAAATGTATCATCCACAGTTAAAGTGTGAATTTTAGGTACTGGTCTCCTTACCGATACCGAATGCCATCTGTTATCATTCAAGGGTGCTTTTGCTTTATCTTTCAAAGTAACAACACCATCACCCAAATTGAAAACATAGTGAACGTGTCCATTCACCAATTCTATAGCTATAAAGTCCTGCTTTTTACCCCCGTTATATAAAAGTATGCCGTTAGGCTCCAGGGTTTTGAAATAAAAATCTATGTATACGCTTGAATATGCTTTCAGCATTGGCAAACCAACGTAAGTGTGCTTGGATCTGAACGTTACAGCTTTATATATATTCGTATTTTCGCTCTTTGTGAATTTTCCGGTTACTTTGATTTGAGGATATGTTGGTATTAAATTGTTGTAGCCTAGCCCCATAGTTTTGGCTAGTTCAATGAATCTCAGCCCGTTGAAGACGAACCCTTGCAGATATCCAACGAAATGTGGCAGGGTCGTGGTCATCTGTATCTCTTCCTCGGCGTGAAATAGTCCACCTAAATGGATCGTCGTTATCTCCAACGTGGAAGCTTTCCCCAGTATCGTTTCGGCTGTGCGAAAAAAATAATACAATAAAACCGTTTGATTAATGTGTTTTAAAAAAATCACTTTCGTTTCCTCGAAGAAGTTCACGACATCGAAAATAATATATTTTGCAAATCAAAAGTTAAATTCGATAGAGTTCACGTTTTTTTTTTCGAGAAATTAAATAGACAGTTTAAGAATGTTGAAGATGAACAAAGCGAAAATAAAGCATTGTATGAAAGGTGTGTAGTTTTTAATGTTAATAGATTGATTGGTATAAAATTATTTGTATTCAACAATGGGATGAATATGAAATGTGTTAGACAATATTTAAAGATTAATGTAATTAATAATATTAATAAATAAAATATAATTACCTTGTTTTTTTTAATGTGTCATGTATATAAGTATGTAAAATTTATATAATGCATGTCTAAAAGATGTTCTTATTATATAAATCAAATTAAAAATACTATTTTTTTTATTTATATTACACTAAATGTTGAATTATTCATTTTAATTTATTTGCAAGCACTAAACTAACATCTATGAGGTATGTATTTTATATATAATTTATAATATTAAGTTTATTTTTTTTTGTATTTTATGTTTGTTATTTTTTGGTTAAGAAATATAGGAAAAACATTCACACATTAACATACTATAAGAAAGAGGAGCAGGCACAGTGAAAATCATTCTAATAATACAAATAAAAATAATAAATAATAATATAGAATAGAAAGGAAAAAAAGCATAAACGTAAAATTTTAAAAACAAAGAAAAAGTAAGAAAGTGCCCACTAATAAGTTGTAAACGAAAACAAAAATTTATTCACATATTATTATTTATAATTTTGATTGGAAATAGTTTTAATAATTTCTATGAAGTATAAATAAATGTTCTTTTTTAATATTTTGCAATTAATATTTTTAATAATATGTGAATCATTCTAAATCTAATTAATTGGATATACATTGAAAAGGCAATATAAGTACACCGATAGTTGATTTATTTATTTATTCTTTAAAAAATTTTGTCTATTTATTATTATTATAACATAAAAATTAACATACACACTATGATAAATAAAATTATATTGAACATTCATATTATTTTGTGTGAGGTATAAAAAAATAAATCAAACGCATATAAACCTTAATAAAAAAAAATTCAATAACAATCATAATAATATATATATGTTAAAAAAAACAATCATCCCTTTTTATTATATTTTATATTTTTTTATTCGTTTTAAAAAATGCCGTAATTTTTTATTGTTATTTATTGGAGATGAAAAAATAAAATAATATCTCTACTGATATAATAATCAATGGAAAAATAAACACACTCACGTTTAAAAGTTAAACAAAAAATAATGATAATTAAAAATATATAATATCGGTCATGCTATGTAAAAACATGTATAGGCGACAACAATAAATATTCATCATTAATAATAATAATATTAATAATTAAAACTAGCTAATAAAAGTTTCAAATAAACGTACACAGTGATGTGTGCATGTGCATATATATTATACAAAATCGACGTGTACCAAAAATTTTCTCAATTAAATCGACTTTTCATCATCGTTTATCTTATATTGCCTTTCGATTTTCCATCATTAAAATACCATCTTAATATTCGAACCATAATCATTGCTAATTATTTGTAAAAAAAAAATCAATCGTTTTTCCATTGTATCTTTAAATAAATATCATACAAATTATAATTACATGACATTTGAACGATGGAAAATAAGATTCATATAATATTTTAGCAATATTTTGAAGCCAACGATATTATACAGTATTATTTTATCATTAGATATTACATATAAGTATTTGACATTCTGAATTATATATAAATATTAGATTGAAATCTAATCAATAACAACATTCTTTACTTGTGAATGTTAAAAAATCAATATAGTTTGTAACATGTATAATTTATATTTGAAAATTAATAAATAAAATATAAATATTTTAAAATCAATTAATTAATTCTCTGTAAGATATTAATTATATTATGACAAATTTAGTTAGTAGTCAACGTTGAATATGTATATGGAAATCGGTCATATTTTTCAATATCGGATTTATAATCTTATATATTTTGCTAGAAAATATTGCTAAAATTTTATATATCGTCATATACACTGATAAAGGTAATACAATAATAAGTGTGCGCGGTGGTGTGCCCAATACATACATAACATACCCCTCACGGGCAAAGCCGAGTCCACCTGAAGCTTCAAATTGGAGGCTCTTCTAGAAAATCGCACCGTGTGCCACTCGTTATTGTTCACATTTTGTCCGGCTAATAAATTCTGAGAACCAATTGTACATTTAGAATATACGATACATAATGAAACACCATAGAGACAATTATTGGTAGAATCAGTGAAAATAAAACATTTCAATTAATAATAAATATATATGGAAATATCAAACCTTTTCTCTATCACCTAATCGTACACTGGCACGAACCCTTCCAGCAACGACAGCTATTTCCAGTCGATCGGCGGCATTTGCCGCTGTCGTTAACAACAATAAACCTAATGGTCTTGAAGTACGAAATCTAAGTGCTAATTCTTCGGTTTGTGTAAGGTGTTCTGGACCCAACGAGATTGATATGTCTTGACTACCATTTAAAGACACAGTTGCCGATTCTGTAAACCAAAATAAATATGATTGATTTTTTTTTTTTTTTTTGGATAATAATATTAAATTATATTATTAAAACTCACCTCTACCACAAGTAGGACCAGTATAACTAGTCGCTGAACAATCACACAAAGGTCGATTCCATCCTTCGGAACAAGTGCCACCGTGTTGACAAGTGGTCGGCGTGCATTGTCCAGATAAAACATGACACGATGCTCTAACAGAACCTTTGAAAAATATATCAATAAATACGCATAACTCTTTGTTTTTTTTGAATTATATAATGAATAGTTAAATACTCGAATCTTGCTGTCTTGCATAACTAGTGAGATCAATCGGTTTTCCATTCATATTTAAATCTCTTATACAACCGACAAAACCTTGTCGCAATGCAGCAGTCCACAATGCTGGCGGTGTATTGACGGAAGAATGCGATGGTCCTAGACCTCCGAGATAAAGTGGACCATCTAATTCCAACTGATTTGATTCACCTGTAATAAATTGAATAAAAATAATAATAATAATATGGATTTTATTAATAGAGATATTGAAGATATTTGAAAAAAAAAATTTTTTTTTGGTTACCCGGTGTTCTGAATTCAGCCGACGCCCCATCAACGGTAACTCTTCCATCTCTTCCGTTTCTTCTCAGGGTTAAATCATGCCATTGAGCATCGTCCACTCTTCTTCTGGAAGCACGCACCCTCACACCGCCGGATCCCAGGTCCACGTGAAGATATATGTGACCGTTCAACAACTCAACGGCGAATAAATCAGACTGAAAACGTATAAAAAAAAAAGAAAACGAAAATATAAAAAGAAAATCGAGAATTTTTCCGCTCGTGTATGTAATTATTAATATACGCAAATAATACATAAACGAACATACTAAATACTGCAACACTAAAATATTGAATCTGCATTAAGCGATATATTATACAGTATATAATACAAATAATATGATAAATATAATAAGGGACGTCATTATGAATATGAAATTTGGCTTTATGCAATAACTACTATTATTCAGAAGTGTTTTTCATTAAATATTCACAAATTACGGTCAAATAATATACGTATTCTGTATGAACGGTCATTTTACGTGTTGAGCCCAAATTAAAATACAATTAAATATTACTTTTCTAGTATGGATAGATATATTATATTTAGATTCGCATCAAATCTAATACGTATAAAGAATGAAATTAATTTTTGCAATCCAACTGAATTGATATCCATATAGAAATTTATTTTTTATATAAAATATTTCAATAAAAATATTTTTATTAATATTTTCTAATATTAAGAAAAATATAATACTAATATTGGATCATGTAATTCAAAATCTTGTTAGTTGATCAATTTATTTCTAATCAAATATTAACCTCATAAACCAATTTGCTAAGAATTTATTTTGGCGAACGATTTTTCCTTCGTTATTTTATATACAATAAAGTGTGTAATTAATTTATATTATATATAATACAGTTCTAAATATTATATTCAATCGAAAATTAATCATTCATTTAGTATATGATAGAAATATGGAATATGTAATTGAACTGTAAATATTTACAAAAATTATTAATAAATATCCATACTTGTATAATCTAATGGTGAAGTAAAACACAAATTAAACATAAGCCACAAAAAAACACAAGATCAAATAAGATGGTAATGTGAACATGAAAAGCTTTTTCTTTATCTTTCAACATAATATTTATATATATACACAGGTGCAAAATTCTTACAGTATATATAAAATATATAGTATAAAAATAAGGAAAAACAAACAAATACACGTGTAAGCGCAGTGAAAATGTTGGAAAATCAGGCTAAATGAAAATCGAGCAAAGTGAAAGCATCTAGTTTCCAGTGTTAAGTGAAATATAAACAACCAATCCAATTAGACTATTTGTTCAAAACAAACAAATCAATATACATCAAGTGTTTATATTATACAATATATACGTGTATATAAATTTTAGACTATATATAATATAATAATAATAATAATATATAAAAGCTTTCGAATATAAATACAACAGACCACTTATAAAGCGCAATAAAAATGGTATCAACACTTAGAAACGCAATTATTTGAATTAATTCCATAATAAAAAATAATAATAATTTTGTATTGCTTAACACTGAATGTGATATAATATATAAAGAATGAACGAAGGGCGTTTGATAAGATTTAATGTCGTTTCCGCCATTAGAATAACTAAAATAAATAAATGATGAATATGATTATAAATATAAAATTAATGATATATATATATATATATATATATATATATATATATATATATATATATAAAACCTTCATATTGGATTACATTTTAATATGTCCGCTCGTCGATCGTGTCGATTACGTTGTTTGAAAATGTGGTTTATTTATTTATTATTTGTTATCGATCTTTTTAATTAATTAATTAATTAATTAATTAAATATATAATTAAATGTATGTCGATTTTGAAAAATGCAAACGATTGCGTTTCGCGGCGTTGCTTACCGTACAACCTACCCTAGGCGGTTTAACGCCGGTATTGAAAGCAATCAGTCCATTTGGTTCGTTTGTGCGAAATTTGAACGATATAGTTCCGGTTTTGACCGCTTCCCACGGCGGAAGTACCTGAAAAATTAGAATAATAAAAAATAAATACATAAAAATTAAAATTCGATATTCAAAACAAACAATTTGTGAAAAAATTATCAGATTAATTTATAATTAAATTAATATTATATTTATTATTATGATTCATATAAATGTATAGTGAAAAATATATTTAATTTAAAATTATATATAAAAAAAAATTATATGTAAAGGATTTAATAGTTTTCAAGAAAGTTTTGTCGTTTGTGCGCATACGAAAATTCAATTGTTGTTATGCGCACATACGACAAAACTTTCTTGTTTATATATAATATAATAATATATGAACTTTTTTATACGTTTTATTATTGAAACATTTGAAATAACTTTTTTAATAACTAGAATAAAAAGATTTTGAATTTTTATGTTTCGTTTTTTTATTAATATAAATATAATTCTACCATAACTAAGATTTTGTATGTGAAATATGAATGAAATATATTTAAAAATAAAATATGATTATCATTGAAATAAGTTATATACAATTTTTCAGATTGAAAAATATCATTTTCTTTTGTATTTTAAGCGCAAAACGAAATTAAATTTATTACAGAAATTGAATATTGTCTTCATTCCTTAACATTATGAGATTATTTCTTTTTCTTCTTCTTCTTAATAATTTATGAACTTTGTTAGAAACCCCATATCCGACATTATCTTATCAAATTTATGATTTATGGCGTGATATATTTTCATGATATATTTCATAGTTTTATATGATTTTTTTTCACATTGATATATTAAATTATAACATATATATAAATTTAAACATTTTCAGCATCCGCTCGTATGACGTCAACTGTTTTTCATTCATAAGGAAACTCTAATTTGTGTTTCATTATACACGCTTCATTGAATTGATAAGTAATCTCAATAATTTTACGTCCTGGAAGCTTTAGAGATAAAGTCATATTACGATGTAAATTACTGCGGTCGGACATATGTGATAATTCAGACGTGAATCTAAGCATGTATCGAATTGTAAATTAATTGCAGTACTGAATTTATATCATACTAAAGTGTGATGTATAATTTATTACGTACGGTTTAATGTTAAGGGTTGATCATCATACTGTCATACATATGTATGTATAATTCGCTATTATATATATATACATATATATATATATATATATATATATATATATATATATAATTTTCATTTAAAATGTGCAAAGACGAATTGCTTTGAATATGTGTATAAATGATTTTTAGATATTATTGACTCTGCACTCGAGAGGTGTCGTTTGGTCACCATTAAATGTTTATATTAATTCATTTGTATAACGAATTTATATACTCCTTCTTTATAATGTTATGAAATGTAAAATAGCATGAAATTACAAAGAGAAATTTCCTTATCTTAGATTAGTCCGTAAGTACGTAATCGCAAACTGAACTGAATTTTTGTCATTAAAACCTTAAAACTTTTTTATTTTTATTTATTTTTTTGTATAATAATTTTAAATGTGAAGTAAAAAATTCACTAATAACGTTGCGAAACATTTCGAGTGCAAAAGGTTAATATTGAATTATAAGAAATATGTAGTTTACAAAGGACATTTCTATTTATAAAATCGTAATATATGTGAGGACGTGTAACGTAAGAAATGCTTTTAAGAAGAAAGCGTCACCTTTCAGTTGAAGAGAATAAAAAAAATATATATATATATATATATATATATATATATATAGAAAAACAACGAGACTGAAATGAATTGTTAGTAAGCACGTGAAAGAGTAATAGTCTCGATTTTTCAAATCGAGATCGTTGCTGCAACATTCTTTTTCTTGGGAAGGTTTCGCTAATTAATCGGCCCTAGTACGCCATTAAGAGAGTCCATTCAATATCCTGAAAGCTTCGGAAAGCTCTTCAGACGCCGGTGGCCAATGGCTTTCTCGCCGACCCTCGTCTGCTTAGTTTTCGACGATGTTTTTCTCGCCCGACACACAAAAGAGATCAACTTTTTTCCTATTTTTTTTTCTCTTTTTACTTCTGGCTGCCTTTGCAATCTTCACTACTTAAAACGGGTATGGGAGTCAATTTCCTCCAATTACAGTGCAATTCTGATAAAACGGTCTTCCGAGCTGAAGTCAGTCTTTAAAATAAAATAAAATAAGAAAAAAAAATAACGGAAAATGAACTCGTGAAGACTATGCAAGGAATGGAAACAAAGTGTCTATTGAAATGCAATCATTCTTGCATTTTCAAACAGATGAATTGACTTTTATGAGTATTGATTATTACTGAAATATGAATAGTATTTCAATTAACGTAATAATGATTATTATATAATTCAATTTTCTATAGAATAAATTAGTAACATATTTTTTTTAAATAGATATGTTACTTAAAATATCAATTTTTAAACGAATATAAAAATTGAGTTATAATTAAAAAATATTGACGTATTTAATAACTTAATTATCGATCATATTCTAGAATAAATATATTTTAAAATAAAACCAGTTTCGAGTTCATTATATTTAAAATATATTATAAATTAATATATAGAAGTTTTCAGCGAAAATAAATAAATAAATGTTAATATAATAAATATTTCAATAGAAATATATAAATTAGTAGGATATAAAGCTGTCGACTTAATCTATTATTTTCACATTTAAACCGTTAATTTTATATATATTATATAAATATTTAATAATCCACAGTATTTGATCCTTGAAAAACCGCAACGCTATTATTTATTATATAAATTTAAACTATATATATATATATATATATATATATATATATATATATATATATATATATATATATATATTAAGTGTAATGTGGAAATTTCGTTTGGGGGTCAAACTGTTTTCGTTTCAATATTACATACAATGGAAAAACTTCATATGGAAAATAAAACAAAAACGCGATACATATTTCAATATTATTTCATTTGCATATTTTCATATGTGAAAATAAATAAAACGCACCACGTCAAAAAGAGCACTATAATAAAAAAAAACGATAATGGAAATTTATATATTATTGTCGATAATTGTGGTTAAAAGCGTAATGCATATATATATGTATATTTTTTTTTGTACATATATTATATATTTAATACAATATTGACGACGATGTTATATAAACTTAATTATTATTATTATCAATATATAGTTGGGAATTAAATCACAATAATATTACGGTTGAAAATTATACGAAGCGTATATATAAAACGCATAACTTTTTATTGCGCATTAACGCCGATATAAATAATTCATAATTTAATTACGTCGACGAGTTTTCGGGTCATTTGTGAAACTTCACACGTGACTGAGGAGTGTGGGGCACATTTGTATATATATATATATATATATATATATATATATATATATATATATATATATATATATAAATGCTCTGGTTTTTGTAAATTGCAATTTAATTTTGTTATGTTTATTGATTTATTTTATATGTATTTGAGGTTGCATTCGTTTGTCCGCATGAGAATAATTCATTAATTAAATATAATTTTTAATTTAATGAAAGTGATATATATATATATATATATAATTATGTTTCTTTATTGAAAAAGTCACTCTTATTAAATTTAGGAAATAATTTTAAAATATTCAATATAAATTTGTGGAAAAAATGTATTATTTAAATATTGATTCCGCCTTTTAATATTACGATATAAACGGGTTGTTTGAAATTTATTTATATTAAATGCACATTGATCGCTCGTGAACTTAATTAGTACGGTAAACCATTAAAATTTCACGACGAAAGAAACTTTCATACCTGAAGTTCGTCGCCATTTTAATAATTTAATGAAACTGTAACTTTCGAAAAGGCTCTTGAGAGACAAAAGCAGTATAAATAATCGATATTAGAAATCTTTAAATATATCAAAATATAATAGTATTATTTTTAATTATTTATAAAAATATGATTTAAAACGATTTATTTGTTGTTATTATATCATAAATAATTTATTCAAAATTGATTATTAAATCTCGACGAAATTATCAATTAGCAATTCGAAAAGGGGGAACCCACTGTACATACGTGAAGCTTTGCGATCGATTTTATTTAATTTTGAGACACGTTAAAATTTAATACACGTATAAAGTTTCCCCGACGATTCTGGATTGATGTTGGTCATGAATTATTCAATCCGATGATTGGCCAAAGCCAAACAGAGCCTGGTGAACAATCGCCCCAAGGGCAACCGATGACTGAGTAGAGTGAGTTTTCTGCCGCCTGTACGGTGAGGGGGGGGGGTCTGGGCCCCGCATTTCGAGGATACATATACGTCAGCGGCTCCTGTAAATATTTTACTCGGACGTGAAGCGTTCAATCAAATGCTTAATTGTTTTCATTGTGTTGCAAATTTAAAATTATTTCAGACGACTCCCCGCCGCCGTATTAATTTGATCCAATATTTTAAATTATATATATATATATATATATATATATATATATATATATATATATATATATATATATATATATTTGAAAATGTACATGTACTTTCAATTTTCCCCTTCGAAATAAATTTTTGACATCTTTGACGTTTGACATTTGTGATTGAAGGCGGTGATAGATGTTCAAATAATGGAAAATTCATTAAATTAGATCGAAATCACGGAGAGGCGCTCAAAATATTTTCGATTTTAATTGAACTTCGATGTATTTATATAGCGTCGACTTTCAGGATTATTTATTGTTTATCTTTTTTTTTTGTCCTTCGAATTATTATTTTTATTTATTTTTTTTAACGAGAAGATTTGTGTCGTCATTTGAAATTGATACTTCTGCGAATTCGCGAAATAAACAAGTATAATTTGAAAATGTATTGATCAATTCCATTATTATAAACGAAATGAATGGAAATTTTGTAATAAATGATTTTGAATATATATATGTATATGAATGAATGAAAAATAATTATATAAAATATTGTGAATGTTTTTGTCAACAATATCGATATATAAATGTATTTTCATTCTTAATACGTGTTTAAATATTTATTATGCAATAAAATCAGATATAAGTTGAATCAATACAAGTTTTTCTATGTTTAGAATATCAATTTATATTTTAATATTATATACACACGAAAATACGTTTCCAATTGGAAATCGCAAAATTTGATTGACGCAAATTGACCGACACAAACAAGACAAATGGAAATAAACTTGTCCGTTAACACAGATCGTTAATTATTCGCGATTGACGAAATTTATAAATGGGGTTTTTTTTTAGGCGAGAGTACGGGCATCGGAGGGTTAAACCATACGATAGCAAAACTCTTTCGCGGCTTATAATCAGTTTTAATTACGACATCAACTGATAACGTTTAATTTCGACGATCGAATATAACCAAAGTTCGTGCGTTCCCCCCCCTTTTTTTTCCCCCCGCCGCTCTGCCGTCTCTTCGACGTCGAGTTAACCCTCCAATTATTGTTTATCGGATTTCGAGTTAAATTTTAATATTGCACACGAAAGGAATTCGGACGTTTTCGCCGGTCGAATTAATGTCCGCCATCGTCTGAAAGGTAATCATTTATATCCGGTTTAATAGAGATTTACGAATGAATTTTTCTTTTTAACACAATATTATTATTGATCGAAATGTCGATTTTGATACGTTTAATATTTTCAATAATAATTTAATCAATAGTAATTAAATATATAATTGAGAGTGCATTAAACTTAAATATTTGAATATTATTAAAAATATAAATAATAATAATAATATTCACAATAGAACGTAAATATGATGGCAACTTTAGATGACGGTTCGATTTGACGGATGAGTTAATTAAGCGGGTCTGAAAACCGCGCGAAACTCGAGACGTGAAACATTTTGACTGATTAAAAAGCGATAAAATTTTTCAAACCGTAAAACGACCGACTACAAGCAATCTATGTAAGTACTTTTTGAAATATAAAATAAAATATAAATATTCTTTATTATTATTATTTTGACCTATCGAGTCGTTCAAGATAATTAATAACGGTTCAGTTATTGTATTTTTACATAGTTAAAATCTAGAATGTATATATATATATATATATATATATATATATATATATATATATATATATGTATATATATATATTTTAATTATAGTCTTTAGTATAAAGTTTATATGAGAATGTAGTTATTTAATTTTCTAAAGTCGTGACATTAGATAAACTCCATTTAAGGCATTTTGTACTGTATGAGTTTAGTTGTAGTGCATTTGTTAAGATATAAAAGATTTATTTGAAATTGTTGAATAAGTGTCACATAACGGCAATAAATGTTAAAAGTTTATTAATTAAATTAAAAGATTTAACTACAATTTATATATTGAAAATTAGTACACACAGTTTTATATATAAGTTTTACAAGTTTGGTTGAAATTTTGTAATCGATTTTTCGTGCACTTTTCGACGTCCGATTGAACTGAAATTTTGCATACTATTTATATCGCTTTTACGTTAAATGATTATATAACAATATTAATGTTTAAATAATAAAGTCTGTTTTTTTTAGAAAAAAAAATATTTTTATACAGTCGTGTGTTGTTATAGATTATTTTTTCAGCTATTTTATATTATTTTTATCACTTATTATAAAATGACATTTAGATTACATATTAGAGATATAAAAATATTGGATTAATTTATTCTAAGATGTATTATATAATATTTTAGCTGTAATTATAATTTTATATTATTATATTTAAATTTACTTATATTAATATGGAATGAATCAAAAGTGTGAATTTAATCATGCGAATATATCCAATGCGTTTTCATCGCTTAAATATCAACAAATATTCATCTATACGATATTTTAACGTGAAAATATTATATATATATATATATATATATATATATACACGTTTGTAGATTTAACGTGTTTTCAGCATCCCGTTTTCAGCCGTGATATGGGTGACGGTGATAATAAATCATTCCATTTACCGTGATCAGATCGGTTCGGTGCCGGTCCCGTTTAATTTGGAGCGCACCTTCACGCGAAACACCTGAGTCCTTCCCAGTTATACGGGGATTGAAGTGACGCGATTTAAACCGGCGACAGACCGTCTCACACCGCCGTTTTTCACTTTTACCCTAATTACGTATGCCGGGCGAGTCGTTTTTCATGCGAGTCGACGTTTCGACCCTTTCTGTTTATTTTTTCCATATATATATATATATATATATATATATATATATATATATATATATATAACTAAATAAAAAAAAATAGAAAAGTTGACGCGTATTTTCGCAATTGGAATGGCTAAAGAACACTGGAAAAAAAATACGCGTTGTTATTATATTATATAGAGAGATATTTTCGGTAAATAATGAGAATGATGTGTTCAAAAAATGCGAACCGGATAAAGGTCGAAATATTTTCGAGTGTGCTGTGTCTACTTTGCGAAAAAAGGATTCACGTGTTTGGATATATGAGATGAAAATATGCCATTTCAAAAAGTGTTAAGAATGTAGTATGAATAAAGTTATAATAAATATATAATGATCATTCACATAATAAAATCAAAAATATACGATTTTCTTAACAATAATTTGATGAATTAAATATATGATATATATATATATATATATATCAATTATTTTAATTAATCAATCTTTATATATTATTTTATAATAAAAATTAACACATTGAAAAGTATAAAATTTTCAATATAACATCTCTTTTCAAACTTCTTTTTAGCCTTTAAATATATTCAATATTTAAATCGTAGATTTTGCCTAGTAGATATATTTTCAATTAAAAATGATATTCTCATTATCAATTTTATAAAAAAATTACTTTATTTCTAAATTTATGAAATGATATATGTATATCAAATCAGTACTATGATACTGTAATTATTTTTATTAAGCCGAAGTACTATTATAATTATTTTTTATATATTTATATTAATAAAATCATGTGATTTATTTGATATGTATATATATATATATATAATAAAATGATCGATTAAAAATTTTCAGTCACTAATGAAGTGGATCTATTATATATTAAGAAAATTGCTTTTATGACTCGGTCATGACATTCAATTACGAGAATAAACGACTAATATAATGTATATATATATATGTATGTGTGTATTCGTATTTATATATGGTAATGGAAAACTACCGTTCTATTATATTCAGTAAGCTGCCTTCCAAAAGGTAGTTTCTAACGTACGTTAAGCGGATATGGCACTATGAGAGGATACATTTTACACTCATATACGACGTAATACAATTCAGGATAATATACACACATATTTCAGTTCAAAATAATACATATATATATATATATATATATATATATATATATATATATATATATATATATATAAAGTCTAATATCCATATTTATGTCGTTAAAAATTTTTTGTAAAATCGTAATATTATTAAACAAGTAGTTAATGTTAATA
The DNA here is from genome assembly GCA_024500535.1 of Leptonema lineaticorne. Taxonomy (NCBI): domain Eukaryota; kingdom Metazoa; phylum Arthropoda; class Insecta; order Trichoptera; family Hydropsychidae; genus Leptonema; species Leptonema lineaticorne. The sequence goes on along the minus strand of JANIJI010000004.1, from coordinate 3,812,313 downwards.
TTGAAGTTGTTCGATATTTAAAAAAATAATATTTTTGTTTATTTAAGAAAATTAATGTAAAATTATAAAATATGGTGTCATTTAAATATTATTAAAAATGTATTTATATTGAATATTTTGGTATGAATTTTGATCTTTGACTTCTTACTGAATTTTAAAAGTTTGTAAATAAAAATTTATTTTAACATTTAGAATTCAATCTTTCATCCATCAAATTTATCTTTCTATATTATTAAGTATATAATATCTATTATATTATATATTATTAAATTCATTTTATAAAAGAAAAAAATGAATTTTCAATTATATAAAGCGCATAGTTAAAAAATATTAAATTGATATAAATATTTTAAATAAGATATTCAAATGAAATAAAAAAAAGCCTTCAGAAAAAATTTACCAAAATAATTATTTTTTTCTTAAATAATTACCATTACAACATTATTTAGATAAATTGAAATAAAAATAGAAAACATAATATAATATTAAATCTATTATATTAAAATAAAAATCAGTAAAAAAATTTGAAGAAATATATTTATATGATCTTGTAGTATAAATTTTATTTCATAGTAAAATTTAAATAATATCTATTTTCATCGATATTTTTTTTAATATAAAATGACGTATATAAATATTTACGCAATTTATTTTTATTACGGCTAAATTAACCGTAAAGCTAAATAATGAACGCATTTCTAAACTTGATAAAATTTCAATTAATCCAAACGGCTCACCAGATGAGAGTCCCTCGTCGTGAAAGTGACAGGATCGGCGGTATCTCCCGAAGAACAAGCGTATTCCACTGATCCTGTGACGCTGATCAATTTACTTCCAGTCCTGGCCAGGTCTATCAGGTTCAATCTGAGTGTGTCTGCCGAAAATTCCACCTGAAAATTGAAAAACGTCCCCCCCATCCGACGAAAAGGGACCCCGATTAATTTGCATACATTTTCCGGGTGATTTGCAACATAATTAACTATGTATACATAGTTTAACATAATTATAGTAGTGTGTGTGTAATGGGCACTGTATATAAATGTAATATTAAAATTATCAAAAAATATATATATAAATAAATAATTTATATGAATTTTTCATATAAAGCAAGAATATTTTTGAATATTTTATAAAATTCTGAAATATGAAAACTTTCTCGATATACCATTTTTTTTATAGAAAAATACATTTTCTTAGATAATATTGTTTCTCAACATGCTCGAGTTTTAATATGAATCTTATTTATTTTTCACGAGCAAATATCACATTTTTTTTCGTGTTATTGAGATTTCTGATTTTTGGAAAGGACGAAATTAGATGCATGATTTATGTGCTTCGAGCAAAAGTGATTAATGAAAGAATTTTCGCGAAGGATACATAAAAAAAGATGTCATTTTTTTTCTCCACTTTGCAGTCGACGTCGAAGTTTTAAGCGAATTTTCATCGCAATTTTTCATTATTTAATCGTAAATTTCGTATATTGAAAATTTTACGTGTATTCTAGAGGCTGAACATTTTCATTTATATATTATTATAATACGTGATATTATTCAAATTAATATTTTACATATATTCTCTCGCATAATCTTAGCATATCTTGAAAATAATTAATGATAAATTTTCTGAGTACATCATATGTAAGATGATAATAATGAAACGTGTAATTAATAATATAATATAAATACCTTTTATAATTACAGATTGAAATTAATTTATTTCATGAATATATTTTATATTAATTGTTTGAAATAAATTCATATCAAATTCTTAAATTTCTATTGAATGTTGAAATTTTCGATTTATTGAAATTTGTATAATATTTCATATAATAAAATAAATCCACAACTTTCATAAGTCTGAAACCGATTTCGTGCTTTTATATACTGATTTATTAACAATAAATAATATTCAAATATTTATATTTACTAAAGTATTTTATTAGAGCAGGTTTTTAAGAATCTGAAAATTCTGATGGGCATAATTTTAGATGGTTTTTAAATTAGAAAAAAAAACAGTTTTATATTATAATATAAGTTTTTAAAAGAAAAGTGTTAGTATATTACTTTAAATAATTTTGAAAAAAAGAATTATTTAAAAAAAAAACATTAAACGACAATATTTTAAATAAATGTTTAAATTTATGAACATTTTATTTAGTATAAATTTACGGTTGGTTGGATAGTTAAAAATAATTGTTTACGAAAACAGTATTATAAATATACAGTATATTATTATTCACATATTTAAAATAAAATATTCTCAATAAATTATAATTTGATTCGAAACGAGCTTTCACTTCGAAACGTACAATGAAAACAAAAAGAAAATGCGATGAAAATGAAAAGGAAAAATAAAAAGAATCCTATTTTTGAACTGTATTATTCTTCAAATATGTACCGACACGACCTATCGTTTTTCACCGTTATATATTTATTTAGGCGTTTGTGAATTTTTCCAAAACAATATATATGATCACGATCGAACGGCAAAAAAGGGGAGCATTTTTATTAGTGCAAATAAATAAATAAATATATGCACTTATATAAATGTGGATAAAATACGAAAAAAAAGAGAAAGATAATAAATATGCATAAATTCATATGTTCCCAGTGAAAGCGTACGATATAAATAATATGGGATATCAGATTAAATCGTCGTCGAGGAAATGAACCGAGTTATTCAATCAATCTCCGAATATGCTTATCGCGTAACTTCATCGAAATTTCATTTCGAAAAAAGAGAGAACAGAAAAAAAAATAACGTTATAAACGAGAAAATAAAAAATAATATAAATAAATAATAAAATAAAAAGATGTGTTCAATTTTGAAGTTATTGATTATTATATATATATATATATATATATAAAGTTTGATTGAAAAAAATATTAATCATTATATATTCTGTTAGTTTGAAAAGTTTCATTTATTTATCGATTGTTATATTAAATGTTTTGTGAACGTTTCAATATATATTATACGGTAATAAATTTTCAATAAATCTGTATCTTATCTTGAGAAAATTAATATAAAGCTGTCAACGCGTTTTAAGTATCGATGTTAACCTTCATTTAATATTTATTTTTCTTATTCGAACAAAATATTATTATTTTGTATATTTTTATATATATATATATATATATATATAAAGTTTTAAATTATATTTATACTTAAAAGTATAAGAATTTTTTATTGTGATTAGAGTGTGATGGTATGTTTCTTTTTAATTAAAATTTTATAAAGCATAATGTGTTCATTTCGTTACCTTTTTTAGGCATCCAATGAAATTAGTATGCACCCTTGCACCCAATAAAGCCCTAGGATTCAACGAACCAGCGACATGAGCTCTGCTGGAAGCCAGCATGCTGAATTGACCAGCCACGTGAGAATGTTCAGCGTAAACATCGTCGACGACCGCTGAAACCTGAAAAAACAAACGCGCCAATGATTTATAACATCGTATGCAACAAAATGATGAATATTCATATATATATATATACTATATATTATAAAATGTGGAAAATATTTATTTTGATCGTAAAACTGAAAAGTTTTCTAATGTTTATTTATTATTTATATTTTCTACGTATATTATATATAATATGATATAAATAAAATGATTTATATTCACAATATATAATATTGTAAACAGAAGGAACTGTCAAATAACTGCTTAAATCTGATATTATATAATATATTTCCAATTCTACGTTATATTATATTATTTAACTTTCGATGAAATTTGAAACTTGGCATTGTTAGTACTAAACAATATGAATTGATTTCTATTACTACTACAAAATGATTAATATCTTAGTATAAATATATTTATATATATATACTTTAATTAACAATTGAGGTATGAATTAACAAGAATTATAAATCAGAACAATGTTTATCATTTATATAATATTTTATAGGTACGGAGTATATATATATATATTTTTTTTCAGACCAGTTTATTTGATCATTAATGTCTATAATTAATGGCGAATACCCTGCGAGCGATTTGATCGAATCGAAATACCCGAAATTGCTATATTAAAACATAAGCCTATTATTATATATATATATATATTGTATTAGCGAATTCTCCAACAGAGAGAATTCAAAATTTGCAAATCGATTCGATGGAATTGAATAGCGATTTTGGTCACATTCAAACGCAGTTCAACAATTTCGATATAGACTCAGTTTTCCAACTGGCACAATATCGCATAAATCAGATTACGATTTCTATTATATGAACGTATAACGGGATTGAACTTCAAAAGATACCGAATGCGTATAATGTGAACGTGTATTGTGCTTAGAAATGGATCGTTAAGGTGAAAAAGAATATTCGTATTTGTGTATTCTCATAATTATATATATATATATAATAAATATACTTTAGAATGATGAATGTTTAATTATTATTATTATTATTATTGAATGATTTTATTTTGTTTTGTCTAATTAGAAATATTTTTAATTTAATATAAGATATCTCAAAACGTAATCGGAATTAAAATTTAAGATTTTACAGCATTCATCTGTGCGATCTTTTCACATCGAGACGAGTCGTTTTCAGGAACAAAATGTTCAACCGCGCCCAAATATTAAAAATTATTTATGCGCAATACCGTTTGTTAAGGGGGTTGTAAATTTGCACTAAAAGCGAATAAAACCGAAAAGTTCACCATCGTGAGCGGTTTCAGATCGTAAATTGCCAAGGACACGGAAACTTTTCAGGTTTCCGCGCTACTTATTAAAGTTGCCCCGCGGACGAAAAGCTCGGCCGAAACGAAAACTGATAAAATTGTAAGCTCCCCAAAGTGTTGTTTAATGTGTTTACTTTCGACTCTTCGCTAATTGATTGCTCGAGGTTTACGATAGATAAATGTGTAATATGCAACGTTTAACTAACAGAGCCTTCGTGTAATATTTGTATAGTTGTTTAAACATGTATCGCTAGAGAGAACGTTTCAACTTAAATGGTTTTATAATTACGCCACTAATAACGATTTCATTATATAATGGAAACTCGATAGAGTAAAATTACAAAAATACTATACAGAAATATATCATCGATAGTGGCTATATTGTAATATATGGAACGACATATAATCAATTATTTAAATGAAGCGACATGATATAACATTAACTGTGGAGTATATTTAAAAATCATTTAGTAAATAATTATCGAGAATAGTAAATTGGGCCACGGTCTAAAAACCAGATTTTGGTTCTTACATGTTTAGGAAGATGATTATCTATATTTTTTTATAACGAAGGGATTTTTAATCTATAGGTCATGACCTAATATTGGATTTTATTTATTTTTTTAATAAATTGCGATATTAATATAACTGAAACTAGTGAAATAATTTTAGATTTATTCGATATATATAAATTAAAACTCATTTCTGATAATTCTACTAGATTACTTAAAAATTCTTGAAAAATCTGATGATTTTATTATAGGAATGAACACAAAAACTGTATTTATTAGAAAATATCATTCTATGACGATTTTATCAGTGATTCTCAATATCGATATTACAAACATTGATGTAAAAAAATTATATAAGAAAAAGATCGAAAATAATTATTTATATATATATATATATATATATATATATATATATATATATATATATATATATATATATATATATATATATAAATCTGAAAAAATATGAAAATTGCGAAAGGCGTACTTCCGAGTGGAGCCTTCACGCGAGCCACACTTTGGAGGCGCTGGATTTTCGCGAAGGCTACACGCTCTACACTCGACCTCACTACATTGTTTCAGAGCCTTAACACGTCGATTCTTATACGAGTGGCACTTAAACTTCGCACTTCTGAAAACACTCGACGACGTTTTGGAACCACTGCAGCGGGATAAAGTTTTTCTCTCGTCCGCATCCGGGAAATTCTATCCCTTTCTTCCGCTTTTGTGAAAAGCAAGCACCCTTTTGTGCTTTCCTCAAAATGCGATAATCAAAAAAAAGGCTTTTTTCCTCGTATCCGAGACCTGGCGTAACTTTTAGTGCTGTGTGGATAGTTTTAGATGATGTTTTCTTATTTATATGAACTTAAAAAAAATATATTCGTATCTTTTATGAAACAGAATAAATGATAAATCTCATGAATAATTTTAAATTAACTATTCAATTCGTATTTCATATAAAATATTAAATTTTTAATTATATCATTTTTTTTTAATCTTTAAAAATCTTTTTTTACATATATTTATATATAAGATTTTAAAAGAAGAAATCAAAATGTAAGTATATAAAATCAGACATTATCTTTTATTATAAGAAAAATTGATTTTGAAAAATTTTCTATAGACTAAATAGAAAATTTGTGTAGTTAAGAATTCCTCTGATTTTTTTCAATTATATGAAATCATTTTTGAATACTGATTTCTAGAATATATTGAAGTGGAATTTCAAAATTTAATCTAGTTTTTTAATAAAAAAATCAAAATCACGAGTTTACGTCTATTGATGATTAATACATACCGTTAGAAATGTAATAGTCTAAATAATAATATAATCACATATATAACATATTCTCAATAGAAACAATAATTACAATGTGTAACAAAAGACAAAATATAAACACGTACTCTACCAAAATACAGACATAAATCAACTCTTATATACTCGGATACGGAATTCGAACGTCGTGCATACAACATGAAACTGACTTAATTCAAAAATTTCCGTCCATTCAACACAGACAATCGTGTAGCTTAATGCAGCAAATGTATATTATATAACACACACACACACATATATATATATATATATATATATATATATATTTATATATATAATACAATTCATACTGTATTCTGAGCTTTCGAGTACGTCGACACAAATTTTGTACATATCGTGTTCGTTATGAAATTATAATTATATCCATTCATGCGATTTGCTCCTCTGTTCATGCGTATGATTACATATGACCACGTGATCGTATTTCTAAAGGAAAATTTGCACAATTTGCCACCGATGTGAATAGCGATTCATATTTTCTATAAATAAATGTGACCCCCCCCCATATTAAAAAAAAACTATACATTAAAATTATAAGTATTTATTATATAGCGTGTTATGGTTTTGATTATGTGTTAATAAATTTTGGCTCAAAAATGGTCATTATTTCTAAAACAGCATTATATACATTTTGAAATTCTATACTATATATATACCATATATATAATTTTAATTTATTTGACTAAAAATAAAATGAACATGTTAAATATGATCGCATATTTATATTAATAATCAAAGGCATTCATACAGGTACAGTTATCAACTCAACCATATATTGTTGTTTTATATCAAATCTATTACTTGTTAAATTTAAGAACTATTTATCATTACTCTTTTTATTATGATTTTCTTCAACATTTTTATAAATAAATTAATTCATATATATATTTTTATTTTCATTTTATCAACATAAATTTTAGTATTTATGAAAGCGTTACGATAATTACACTTCGATGCAATAAAAACGGTTGAGAAACTGCCGTTTAATCGATACGTACAGGCGGAAGGGTGCCAAAAAGCAGATTACAAAATAAAACAATAATAAATAATCGATATTTACACGCGGCAATGTTTCGAGAGAGAGAGAGAGAGAGAGAGAGAGAGAGAGAAAGGGTGCGCTCGTTCGCTCGCTCGGATTCGAACCCGTATAATTTATATAACAATTAAAATTTTACCGGGGCACGCGCCGACTCGTAATTAATTATGACAAATTTTCGCGCAAAAACGTACGACATTCGAATTAACAATGGAAAAGTCGTTTCACGCACAATTTCCAAAACGAGGAGGAGGAGGTGTGCGGTGGAAAAACTTTCGCCGATCGACCATGAACTTGACCTTTCTGTCGCGTTTTTAAAATACTTTCACCGTCGGAAAAGAGAATGATGAATATATATATATATATATATATATATATATATATATATATATACATATTAAAAAAAATAATATGTGCGTTTATTATAAAAATATTGTATGCCCCGTTATACGTACTTTATTTTTCCGTGTGTGTGAGTATATTAATTTTTGTATAATGCGTTCGATTCACGCAAACGGCGGCGACGGGGTTAAAAAAAATCGATAACGCGAATAAAGTTGTAAAGGGTTGGTTTTTCTATTTATTTTCTTGGTACCCGCGTATTTTCCTCTTTTTCTATTCCCCGTTTTTTTTTTCTTCTTTTTTTTTTGGCGGTCGCATGTTTGAAAGTTATTACGCGGCAACATTGAGTGGGAAATGCGAAGAAAATGCGACGATAACGATATGCTGACTTTATCGGAAAAAATAAAGATTGCCTATAGTGATTTTATACACGTGTATGTGTGTGTATGTAACATATATAAAATACGCATATCTTCTATACGGGTTCGCGTTTTACCGGAAAAGTTAAACGTGACTGGAAATACAAAATTATCTCTAGGCAACGATGAGAGAAAGATTGCTGTGTTAGTTAATTATCAGCTCAATTTCTGGACTCAGCTCGAAGTTTATTATTTCAGTAAATTATTGAGCTTTTTTTTCAACGATTAATCATTTTAACCATCTTCTGAGTTTCGATATTATATTTTTTCATTATTTATATATCGAATTTGTTATAAAAATATATATATAATACACTATTGTAATATACTATATATACATTGCTCATCTTTTTCCAAGTAAATGTCGACTATTTTGTTCTAAATAGATCTCTGATACTTTCGTTAAATTATACCCTTAAATAGATTAACTATTTTGTTAGACTTATCCGGCGTAATTTGATTTTCAATTCACTTTTACAACTTTAATTCCTGTTTCATTACATCCATACATATACAGGTATTTCATTTGAAATATAGTTAATCTAAATTATTTTTAAACCTTATCTTAAAAGCCTTCCGTAATACATTTTTAGATAAAATCACAATTTCAATACCGTATATATTTACATACGAAATAAAAGTTTTCATTAAGAAATTTCAGTTATGATTTCTAGAAGATAACAATGTTTTAGAATTTTTTCATTAAATTTACGATATAAAGAATATAAAAAATAAATATATATTGAAGATATAGTAGGATCTAAACTAGATATGAAAAAGTAAGTTTCCAAAACATGAATTATATTTATAAAAATATTAATTGTAAGGTTTTTTTAACAGTTTTCAAATTAATAAAAGATATTTATTAAAAAATTAAATTATAAATTAAATATTATTACAAACAGAATAGCTAAGTTATATTAAATTGCAAACCATAGTCGAGATCTTGATTAATTTAGAAAGAAAGAAATTTTAATTATTCGCTTTTAAACGTCCTTGCTATGAGATGAAATTTAAATGAAAACGTTTTATTGTTATTCGAGATTTATCACGGTATTCTATTACACATTTACTAGTATAAATTAACTCGTCGGCTTTAACGGCGTTAAATTATTACTTTTAACTAACTATTATCTTGTATAATATAATAATATTATACATTCAGATTTATAGAAATTTGAAGCGTGTTAGATAGTTTCAACACTTGAGAAGTCTTCGTAATATAAAATAATACTTTACTATTATTATTATTATTATTATTATTATTATACATGCATATATTATAGATTTGATTTCTCATTGTTAACTATAAAGTGTTCAAACTGTGCGCAAATGTTTACGTTGTAGTCGTAGTATTATTATTTAGTAGAGATCTTCACTAGCGTTTTCCGCGTTCGCTAATTGCCGACGTCATTAAAAGATTTCGAAGGCGAACGAACAAATAGAAAAAAAGAAAAAAAAACAAAAAAAAAAAGACGGACCCTTTGTTAGAAATTGCGAAAGGGAAGAAGATTTTAAATAAAACGAAGTGAAGCAAAAATATATATGAAAAGACGCGGTACGAACGAAAAAATACGGCTAAATAAAAATAAAAAAAAATAGGAAGATAAACGGAATAAAGGGATGAAGGAAATTGAATGCAAAATTGTAGATTGAGTAAAGTGTGTGGAAAATGCGGTAAAGGTTTGAATTAATGCGAAAAGTCGATGCGTGAATAAGGATTGAGAAATTGTATTAAGTAATTGAAAATAAATATTAGTTTTTAACTATTTTTTTAATGTATAAATTTATATATATATATATATATATATATATATATATATATATATATATATATATATATTAAAATTTATATGTAATAAACTAAGTAAATGTTTCTTATTGATAATGAAATGTTAAATTTGGATGGAAAATAAAATTCTCATTTTATACAAGTACATTTCCACGGATTTTCTACAAATTAGACTTATATATTAAGGCGAAAATAGTACTAAAATTTTAAATCGAAGCTTATCCCGAAATAAATCCAGTTTTAAGACCGATTCACGGGCGAAGTGACTGCAATCGGATATAACCGCGTTAAAGAAACGTAGATTTGCAAAACCGACGTCGTCTCTCTATTAGTTGTGCGACACTTAAAACGGCAATAATGAGAGAGCGGATAAAGCATTCGTCCCGCTTAAGAGGGCTGAGTTGGGGGGGGGGCGGGGTTGTCGGCGAGATTTAAGGGATGAAGAAAAGCTCCGTCCCCTTTTTGTCACCTAGTTGTGTAGTGCCGTTCCGTTTCCGCAAACGGGCCGGAAAATTCGAAAGCTCGTTGCGCCGGACAAGTTTTAATTGAACACATAACTAAGCGCGTTTAACGAGTTGGCCGCTCGCGTTAAACAACGACGACGGACCGACGTTAGTCGCGACCCGCGCCCTCCGGAGGTTCTAAATTCGAATGTCCGAAAGGCGGACAATTGACGCCATTTGCGCGGTCACCACTTGACAATCGAATTTTAATTGGATTCGCGTATTAGAAGTGTGCGGTTAACGCGAACCGCTTAACGCCGTTAGAGTGAGCTCATTAAAATTTTGATTTTATTAATTTAATAATGGCGGCGGAGAATTTTTTCGCGTTCAAGTCGCATTTTTGACCGATGAATATTTCGTGATTAAAAATTAATTTTGAATTTTATTGAAAATTTTAATTTTTTATATAAAATTCGTTATATATGTATATACTAACAACTTATCTGAGTTGAGCTTATAGTAAACGAAATGATGTAAATTATAGTAAAGATGTAAGTTTTAAATTTAAGAAATTAATTTCTCAAAATTAAATGTTTGAAAATTGGCAATTCGAACATGTAAACAATAAAAGATAACGTGAATCTTTAAAGAAGGTAGAAAGATAGATTTCCGTATTTAGAGGTTCAACTATCGATTTATTTATTAATAAATGATTATTTATACGATAAGTTTTTATATTTATTTTGTTATATGAATAAAATAATCTAAATCTATATATAAATTTTATAATACATTTTTCTTAATTATAAATTGAAAAATAAATTATTATTCAGTAAACAAATAATTCAAAATAGTCCGATTATAAACTCCACGTTGTAAAATTATCAATGATTTAACTAATGTGTTAATTATATTATTATTGTATTATTAATGCGTTTAAAATTAAAAATATTTATAACATTCAGTTTTTTTTAATAAAATATTAATCGTAATAGATTTTAATAAACAATGAAATGTAAATATTTTTAAAGTTTATTTACTATAAATATTGTTTTTAGATTGAAATTAAATTTACAAATTATATAATCAAATTAAGGAACAAATATTTTTTTAACGTACGGTTAAATTTACATATACGAGAATTGCAAAGATACCTTAGTTAAATTTAACATTAATAAATTATTCTCGGCGAACGTTTCCCGTCCGTTTGAAAATTTCACTTGAAAACGGTTCAATTTTAATCCATTTCATCCCCAGTTCGTACCTGACAAAATTTTAAGTGAAAAAAAACATAATGTAACCCCTTATATATATATATATATATATATATGAAGTTGTATGCATTATTAATATTGAGTTTCAAAAGTAAACTGACGAAGTTCACAATTAAACGAGCTTAATTAAACCGCAAAAGTTAGTTTTGAGACTCTTCACCGTCAATATCGCGTAGCGATTATCATTATTTAACCATTATATAATTTAAACTTACGTATACGCCATATTTAAATAAATGTATATATATATAAAACAATATATATTTGTATGATAAAAATATATTTTATTTTGAGATAAGTAGTTGTGGCAAACTAGTTACTGGTAAAAATATTCAAATATAAAAATTGATCATTTGAAAATCTCAGATCTCTAAAACGTTTTTGCGCTACTGATTTATATTCATAATATAATATAATAAAAATAAATGTATTACATTATTATATATGATAGTTTGTGATATGAATAATATATTTGAAAATCCATTATGCCGAGTAATATGATCTGGGGTAAAAAAAGCGGAGAAAATTTTGATCTCTATTTTTGTAATATTTTTTTTGGCAATAGCACTATCTCCATAGAGGGTGGATAATATTTGTGAATATTTTTATAATGATATTATACGTGTGACGTCATCGAATTATAATAGTTCGACATCAATAGGATCTTATTTTAAATTTTACAAAGGAAATATTGTGCGTTATAGTATGTCAAAGTTATATTCGACGAATAAAGAGTCTAAAAATATTGAAGATATTAATAATGAATAATTTTATAAGCTAGCTAAAAAGACGATTAATTTAATGCGCGCGATTGATTTTAAACTGTGGTAATTTTTAGGGAAAAATAATTATTATTTTCATTGTTTTTCTTTAAATGGGGGTAGTTTTATTGTTTTGATGTGCAAAAATGTATTTTTAACGGTCGATAAAATTATATTTTAATAAAAATATTGTGTTTGAGATATTCAAAAATATTTGAGATAAATTTATTGTTTACAATTTTTTAAAATTAATTAAATATATTTTAAGATTTGATTTATTTCTGCAACAAATTTTAGAAATAATGATAAAAATGTTGTATATTTATAGATTTAAGGATAATTTATTAAGACGGTCAATAATTAATGTTTCGTTTATAGTAAGAATTCCAAGCACCTTTTATGTTTATAAATGTATGTATGTATGTGTGTGTATGTGTACACATACACACATACACGCACACCGGTGTACATGTACGTACAAAGGGACTCGTCAAAGTTGTACGTGCCTGTTATTTCGAGCCTTCCCTTACGCAATTTCCCACTTTACATATGCAAATTCGCAGTCATTGTTCGACTTTCCCGTGAGATTTTCCTCGAGGGTAAAATTTTCCCGCCCTTTTTTTATTCATTTTCTTGAGAAAAGAACGCCGGCTCGTTCGCTTTTCAACATCATCGATACCGTATAAACGTAGATAGACAGGGCAGACAGTCACGATATGACTATTAATCTTTACGCACATTAAGCCGGGTTCACACGACCTTAATGCTAAATAATATCGTTGATGCGTCGTCGGGTGAAAAAGAGGAAGAAAACGAAAGAAAGAAAAAAAAAACTCGATACGACAACGATGGTAGTACAAAAGGATAAAAAAAGGAGGACGTCGTCGTTAAAAAAATCCAGGTCGAGTCGTAAAGCCGTTTTCGTATTACGAGCGGTGTTAGAATATTGCGAAAAGCCTTTTACAGAATTAAAACAGGGTCACTTCGAAGATCCTGCGGTTTCGTTAGTCGTATCCAAAAGGATTACACGGTATCATCGTTCATAAAAATATTTTATATTACAAACGTAAAAAGTTCATATTTAGAATTTCGAACATTCATGCGTATCGAAATAATGATATATATATATATATATATATATATATATATATAATTTTTACTTTTTATGGATTGTTTTTATTGGAGCTGAGACCTTTCTTTTGAAAAATTTGATACGATATAAAATTTTTTGAAAAATTTGATTATATTGTTTTTATATTTTGCGTTGAAATATGTATGTCAATGTTAAATTTAATAATTATGATAAATTAGTAATAGTATAATAAAATTTTATGAAATAATTACACATCGGCAATACAGACTCGAAATCGCGTGCCTTGATTAGTTTGATGTAGATAAGTAAATTTAATTATTTAGTCACATTAATCATTTAATCAAATATACAATAATATTATAAGATTTTGTTTAAATAAAATTATGTTAAAAAAGTAAATTTTAAATTACATGCTAGTTAAAGTGACGATATAAGGAATTTAAGTTAACCTTTGATAAAATATTACAATTTTTATTTATAGAAAAAATAGCATTAACATTTGTAATTTTATAGATTGAAAAAAAAACTTTAGTAAAATTTAAACTAATTAAGAAAAAATATATTACACAAATAAGTAAGCTCTTTCACCTTAAAACTATACGGAAAAATTTCAAGAGCTTTTTATATACTAAAGAAATAACTATTCTTACAGATAATATTACAAAATTTTCTATATTAAAAATTTGATATAATATTTTACTATAAAAACATAATATATATATATATATATATATATATATATATATATATATATATATATATATATATAAATATATATATATATATAATATATAGTATATATATATATATATATATATATAAAGATATAGTTGAAAACTAAAATTAATTCTGAAACTGAATAAATATTGCAATAAAATATACGACATTTTAAGACGAGATCTACCAATTTATTCGGAATTAAATTCATCTAATATATGTGGAAATCTCAGATATATCTTCATTTATGTGTGCACGTTTCAAAGTCGAGTACACACACACACACACACACACACATATATGTGTGTGTGTGTGTGTGTGTGTCTGAAACGTAGTTGCGTGGTTAAATCGCAATAAAACTACACACCCTCTGGGAAATTTATAAAATGAGTGTTTATATTTCTAGTAGCTCGTTTCGTATTTTACAACAAAATGACACACATGTACACATACATATATCCACTCACGCGCGCGCTAATTAATATATTATATTTATTCAAACATAGCAAATATGTGTGCAGTATAATTTGTCAGTATTCTAATAATATAAGGAATCGCTTTTCACCTTTTTTCCCCCACCTTCCCCCCACATTCGCTATGTAAAGCCACTTCCATTTTTACAATTGTACCTATTTTCACGAGGCTTTTATGCGGCTGTCATAAAAGTGGAGGCTTTATGTAGTCGGTTTTTATTTTCGTATTCGGGCTAGCCCTATACAAGACCTAACCCAACTCGATGACGTTTAAACCCCGTGTTTCGAGCGCTTTTAATGTACTTTTATAAGCGCGCGCGCGTAAACGAACGTGTCGTGTATATTTTATTAACCGTCTTTATTATCGACGTATAGGGATTAATCTGACTAAAAATAATATATATATATATATATATATATTTTCGACACTTATTAAATTCATGGTTAATTTGAGTTTATCAGCATATTTAAATCGTCTAGTCGGTAGCTATTAATAATGTTAAAGTACGGTAATATGAAAATTATCATATAAATATGCGTGTCGTTTATCATAAGGAAATTATCATTATTAAGGAGCACATGTGCGGTACTATGTTTGAAGCAAGTAAATGTAAGGGTCGATGCACACGTGCGTCTTTGCCAATTTAATTTTATTATTTCATTCGGCGATCCAACGACCCAAAAGCGACCCGTCCACGTCGGAAAATGCGACGATCAAACGTATTCATAGGCCTCCGTTTTACGACCCACCGTCGAAGCATTTGATCACCGAACCAGCGAAAGCCTTTTTCCTTCGTACACACACACACACACTCACACACATATATATATATATATATATATATATATATATATATATATATATATATATATATATATATATATATATATATAAATATAGCATAATCGCGGGGGTCGAAAGAATCGGCTATCGATCCGATCCGGTCTCGCCGAATATACACTCGGTGCGTGTTTTCCTTTTTTATTCCTTCCTTTTGTTTTTACTAGATTCTTTTCTTTATATATAGGGTGTCCTTTTATAAGTGAATAAGATTTTAAATTGTAATAAAACATATACGCATGAGTTATTTAACTATTTTTACTTGAATATGATTTCCGGTATATGACTATGAAAGGTTCGGAGAAATTCTAAACAGGAAGTCTAATTTTTGATCACTTTTTGCAACAATTGAGGCCATATGAATTTTTCAACAATTGAGGCCTGACAAATATTATTTTCCAATGTGTCAATCGTCCAGAGATTTTACAGTCTTCTCAAAACTCAAATCTTCCATAAAATGGATATACAACTCCAATCGTAGAGCACCATGGCGAATGGACTCATTTGGGTTTTCCTCAATACTATGCTCCACAACAACAATAACTTCTTCGGTTCGTGTTGTATGACGTCTTTGATGATGCCTGTTATCATGTTGAATAAAAATGATACACAATTGATTCATGACCATTCCGAACCCACGGTAAAATACAAAAAGAGTGCAACGAGTTTCTAAAACTTTTGTAAAAAAAATTGCACAATTTGTTCAAGTAATACATGATGTAATGGTATATCAAATTGAATACAAAACTGTAAACATCCTATATAAAGGAAAGGGTAGTTTTTGACTCTTTATTTTGAAATTTTTGCAAAGAAATCGACCGTTTGGCAACTCTCATATCTATTTTGGTTGCACAGGGATGAGATCTCTGCATTTCGTTGCCAGTGTCGTTCACCCCATGAAATATGTCTTACATAATTTTGTATGTGGGGGGTCGATTCATATTATTTTATATGTGCACTGTTATTGATTTTAATATTCGAAGAATAACTTCACAGTTCTGATTATGCAATAGCTCGATGTTTGAAAATATAGAATAACTGAGAATATGTTCAATAGATTGTTATGCACGTCTAAAATATATTTTACTAAACGAAAACTATTATAATAGGAAAACATTAGTTTTATATATTATATCTGAATATAATTTTCATCCTAAGAAAATATATTAGAATATTACAATTATTTAAGGTTATATTATTAAATAATCTAGAATGATATACAGGATCAATTGTTCTCTTATTTATATTGGTGACCTTTTTGATTGACCAAATCTTCGGAATTTTTTATGAGATGCAATATTCTGGATACATCCATTATTGTTACGTGATCTTTTCGAAATCATCCCTTTTTTTCAGATCTCTTTATATTCTATATCGCATTGATTCCCTTTTTTCCGGAAATATTCGTTTAATCCATCAGTGCTGTTTTTCGCTACGGTTCTTAAGATATTTATACATATATAAAAGAATCGAAGATTTTTTTGTTTTTTTTCCTATTTTTTGCTTTGATTTTATATGTAAATATAGGTCATGTATATGTTTTACGTATTTTTATAAAATATAATTTATTTTTAATTTAAAACGTTTTTATTTAAGTATTATTAATATACTATTTAAGTATGAATAATTAAACATTATTTTATATACTTAATTTATATATATATATATATATATATATATATATATATATATATATATATATATATATATATATATATATATATATATATATATATATATAATATTCATAAAATAAGTGTTTAAATGATTTTTAAAATATCCCATAATAACCGGCTATTTAATAATGATATGCGATCATATCAATATTATACTTAAACACTGCTTATTATAATACGATATTGAAGTACTAGTAATATTAATAAATTTCTGTCAAATTTCAACCCCGAAAACGGCACATTAGCGATCACCGATCATTATACGAATTTTTGCAAAATTATTTACATACATATACAGTGTTATATTGTAATATTCGAAACGATGACGATTAAAATACGCCACGCGAATATAAAAATAATATATTTATAGCGCGAATAATATTATTATTAATATCGAACACGTGAAAATGGCGTACGTTTTAATATTTATATATATATATATATATATATATATATATATATATATATATATATATATATATATGGAAAATAATATATTTATAATAATAAATCGTGTATATAGTATGGCATATGACGGCCGTTTTGGTAGTGAAACGAATTTTAACCTTTAAAGGGTTGAAAGTACGAAAACTAACATAGGTCCGAAATTAACAGCGATAGCAATCTTCGAAAATGCGATCGTAACCGGAATCGTATTTCGATCACGAATAACGGCGAGCGCGTGATAAGACACGTTCGCTTTTCGGCGTCGGAGCGGTGTTTTCGGTTCGAACCGAAATCGGAAAAGCCGTCGTCTCCGAGGCCGAAATTTCGAGCTGTACGCCGTCTATTGATATTTTCATAATAGGATTAAAATATTGTGAAGCGATTTTGCGTCGAAGATAGCGTGAATAAATACGAATTTCAATATATGTATATATATATATATATATATATATATATATATATATATATATATATATATAATCAGAATGGTTCTTTGTATTGTTTAAATTAATAAAATATTTATAGATATATATGATTAATTATCAAGTACTATTTTATTTGATTCTATTTTGTAGAAATTATATTATGAAGAATGATCTACAAATTTAAAGCATTATTTTACCAATAAATCTTTTATTATTTTCATAAATAAAAAGAACGATTATTAAAATGAAATATTTTATTGAAAATATATAGAATTTTTTAATATCAAACTATTGTGAAGAATATTAATATAATTTTAAAATTATTCATATCAAAATTTGATTATAAAAATATGAAGTATTCACAATATATATATTTTATATAAATATTTAAATATTATTGTAAAAAGCTGTCGTTAACAAGATATAATGGGCTTTATTCGAATTAATAACTATTTTATATTAATTTAATATATTGAATATTTACAGACGACAAATCCATTTAATAAATATTTGTTTTTAGAAATTATATTAAAATGCCAATACCATGAATTTAATATAGCGTTTGATCTTTTAATTTGTCTAACTAAATATTAGAAATATTTATTTTATATTTATATTATTTAAATTAAATTATTACGCTTTATTATAATGAGTTATAATATTTTAATTTTAATCAAATTAGTTAATTATATGGATAATTTAGTTTTCAATATAATTTTACACAAAAATATTTATAAATTTTATTGAATATAAATATAATAATAGTCGAATTCATTATTTTTAATCAAACTTGTAACCTTTAAGAGTCCATTACAATTCATATATGAAATTCATCAATCAAGAGAAAAAAAATCTAACAAATTACATATCATATAAACCATTTTATAAATAACTAAATCGATATCATTTATAGGGTCAAAAACATTGATTGTTACTTATTATTACTTAGTTACAATATAAAATACGATTCGTGTAAAAAAAATACACGTATGTTTTTTCACGTGTGACGACATATAAACAAAATCGTATTTGGGTCACGTCTTAATGTCACCGCAAAAGTCTATTTATATATATATATATATATATATATATATATATAATATACGCAAAAATATATATTATTATAATAGCGATATATAAATATATAAACTGAAAAGTCGTCTGGGGTAAAATTTACCCGCGTGAATATATATATATATATATATATATATATATATATATATATATATATATATATATATATATATATATATATATATATATATATATATATATATATATATATTCTACTTTTTTATTTCCTCATTTAACCTATTGAGCGCGACGAAAAATAATATAGGGAAATTTATGTGAACGCCGTTAATGTGACCGAAAATGTCATATGTCACGCACGCACATTTCACAATTGGTCTTTTAACCCTCAAAATCGCCTTTCGTTTTAATCGATACGTGTTTAATTTCAATAATAGACTTATAAAATTATTGTGTGATAAATATTTGTTAATGACATCGAGAATGATGTTTTTATTTTTTCGATAATTCCAAAATAATTTAATATATTATATATGTTATAAAATTTGGTTAAAGATCAAATAAAGGTTACATATATATATATATATATATATATATATATATATATATATATATATATATATATATATATATATATATATATATATATGTGTGTTTGTATAAATAGTGGTTTTTCATCTGCAAGAAGATAATTTTTAAGACTTTAATAAAAATAAAAACGATATTTTAAATTATAATCGTGAAAGAGTTCAACTTTTATCCGTCATTTTACAACTTTTTTAAGTACGGCATATCTAATTTAATCTAATTATAAAGCGTAGGTTTCATTTAGCAAAAAAAAATTATAAATTAAATGTATATATATATATATATATATATATATATATATATATATATATTCATCACAAAGAGTACTTATATGTTATTGTTAAAAGTTTTAAAACATATTTTAACACGCTTAAAAACTACACCGTGAATACTAAAGTGCGACTGCTGCGCCGTGAATGATACTTCAAAACGAAGAAAACGGAAAAAAAACCACCATCGCAACCACCGGAAAATTCCAACTAACAATGTCGGCGAAAAAAAAAACTGAAAATTTTTCATCGCATCATAAAACGTACCACCCTTATATGTAAAAAAAAATATTAAATTTTCATTTCGTACGAAACGGTGTTTATATATATATATATATATATATATATATATATATATATATATATATATATATATGTGTGTGTGTGTGTGTGTGTGTGTGTATTTTAACGATACAGTACTATGGCGTGGGCGTTTAAGAATTTTCCCATTCGTAAAACAAGCAGAAACGATACAGTTTTTCCGGAGGGTTGGAAAACAGAAGGAAAGGAGGGGAACGATGGATATTTTCGAATTGCATTCTTGGGAACTGTTATATACCGAAATGTCTAATTTCGGAAATCCGGAGGGATCGTGTTATTTGGCCTGAAGGGGTTCCCGAAGTATCGATATAACAACAATACGAATATATTGTTATCTGTTCGAACGCTCATATTATTATTATATTACGAGATGTGTACACGTATGATATTATTATTATTATTATTATTATATTTTAACGTCGAATATGTTATATATCGGATAATATGTCGAAATAATGATTTTATTTGTTATTTCTGTCGAATTACGGCTACGATATATAAATATATAGATTTTATTTTTAATCGTTACGTATCCGTAATAATAATGTGTAGGCGCGCTGTGTTTTATTTTATATTCGTACACAAGTTTTAATTTGTTATATTCGAAAAATATGTTTTATTACTCTATTGTTCGTTATGATTGATTGAATGAAAGCATATTTTCGTAGATTTTTAATTTGGTATAAAAATTGACGGTATTTCATAACACAATAAAAGCGGTACATAAATATTAAAACTTCAATATTATACGTGAATATAATTCGTATAATGGGTATTAAAATCGTCGTTGTATAAATAATATTTTACATGCGAAAGAACAATGATTTATATCTATAACAATATAGAAGTAATATAATGAAATTTTGATTTAATTATAAATTAAAAATTCTTCGATAACAATTTATATTACTCGATTTAATAAAAGTATTATTTTAAATAAGCATCCAAACAAATTCATAAGGGTTTTCCGGCTATTATTATATTTTAATTATATAAATATCTGATTTCAAATTTATTGTATTTAATGCAAAGATTTTAATTACGATGAAGGTGTTTTATTTTCATATTAAATAAAAACAGATATTATTCAACTACGTAATTTTATATAGCACACCTATTGTATTTTTATTAATTTAATACAATAAAAAAAAAGATTATTGAACATTGTTTATATTATGTATTATATAATTATACAAACACGATATTTTTATATTAACATGTTGAGAAAGAAAACGATAAAAAAATGAGGCTTTCGCAATCGAAAGAATTGATAGCCCGTCGAAAAGCTCGCATTATTTCCGATTGTCGACAAAAAAAGAAGCCTTCTGGATTTTAAGTATAATTTCAGACGTTTACACGTTTTCCACCCGCGCAAAAAGAAAAAGAAAAATACGCCAAACGAAATAAAATCGGTTTACGATTTTCCCTCGCGAAAGCGAAAACACAAAATATAAAAAAGAAAAAAAAACTAAACAAGAACGGTTGGATAGACGCAATTTTAACGAAATTCGAACTTTTAAACGACTTAACGCGCCACTCGTTGACGGTGACTGATTGTTTTTTTTTTTGGGGGGGGGGAGAGGAGTTTTATTTCGTAATATTTTATTTTTATTGAAGAAAAAAAGAGTCGGTTTAAATAATTTGTATAAAAAATATTGATATTTTTATAAATAAACTTCGACTAAATATAAGGTTTATGTAATATAGAGAATTTAAAAGAAAATTTCTATTTATTAATGGTTCATATGACTTCTTGATAAAAGTTTTATTATATAAATATTTTTATTTGTTTTATTATATAAAGATTACAACATAAAAAAAGTTTTATACTCATTTTACTTCGAAATAAATTTATTTAAATATAATATTTTTTCTTATATCTATATTAAGGGATAATAATATTTCGTTCTAATTTAAGACAATTTTAGTAAAAAAATTAGCGGCATTATATACCATGAAAATAATTTGAATAATTACATTTAGATTATATTCATTGCTATTTATAGCTTTTGTTGAAACGCACGGTTTAGAATTTTCCGTTTTTCATACTATCGCGAAAACTCGATTTAGCATCACAATAATTGGTCATCTTTATTCAAAGCGTATTTTCCGTCGTACAATAGTACGTTTTTTTTTTATAATTTATTATCAGCAAAAATAAAATGGCTTAATTGTCACGTCTGCTATCAATTACGTCTCGTTTACTCGATAACGGCACTTAAATAAATTTCGTACATTTTTTTTCGAATTAATGCGTGGAAATTATTTAGAACGAGCGAGAGTCAAACACAAATTCAAATTTAATTTCGACGCCTTTTTTTTCTTCTTTCTCGAAAAAAAACTCTCCTTTCTTTTGAGTAGCGGCAAACGGAATGCGATTAATTTGATATACTCATTGATCAAATTGAATTGAGACACCATTATGTTAATTCGCCCATTAGGAAAATTGGATGCGCTCTTTTTTCTTTTTTTTTCTTTGCTTTTGTGATCTTTTTTTTTCTATCCTTTCAGCCGTTTGCGTACTTTTTTTTCTTGCTTCGTCGGTGCAAGAAATTCCGTTAAAGGACTTCCTTTCTCTAGTCGTGTTCAATGTCGATTTTTCGTTTGAAATTCAATGGAAGGTGCCTCTTGCTTCAGGTGAAAACGGATGAAAATCAAGTAGGAAAAGGAAGACAAAACGAGAAAACTACTTCGTTTTATTTTACAACTATCGAATAAACTAAATTCATATTTGATAAATAAATTAGTCAAGGTACATTTTATAGTAGAAAACTAGTATTTGTTAATTTATATCCATAGATAAGCTACTTTATTTCAAATAAATTAATTTAAAAATTTTTGAATTTATATTTGAATCAAAAAATATTTATAACTTTGTTTATCCTGAAAAGAACGATTTTATTAAAACTAAATAATAAATTTCTCATTTAATACTTTAAAAAAATTTAGAATTTTAATAAGGTTTTTGTTGATGTTTATAAATAAAGTTAAAAACGTTAAAGTGATACGAACACAAAACATTGTCATATTAATGCGACATTTTTACAAACAATATCTAGGAAAATTGTATCATCAACGTCGTGTCCGTCAAGTTCGTCAATTCTAAGTGGAAAATGTCCTCAGGTGACATATAATATATATATATATATATATATATATATATATATATATATATATATATATATATATTATAAACGCAAGCGAGAGAAATATAAAGAAAAGCGACGCACGAAGATAAAAAGGGGAAAATTCTACGAAAAGAAAGGAAAGAAAAACAGACAGAAACAACGGTAATAAGCCGAGTGAAAAAAAATAAAGAAATACAGAATCTTTTGCGAGGCGGAAATTGTGGGAAGAAAATTTTTTTGCGGTTTTTTTTTGAACCAAATGAAAATTGATAAGATTTCCCATTTGGTGATATGTGCGCGAGGGAAGATAGCAAGGGTTTCGTTAATTAAAATTTTATTTATATTGTAGTATATATATGTATATATTAAAAATTACATAACATTTAAGTTAAAATTATATTAAATATATATGTAATTTTATTATATTTATAGATATTGTTCTAGCTGTAGAAGTAATATCATCTTTGATTAATAGGGGTAGATTTATAGTGTGTTTCTTCCTACATATAAACAAATTTATTTATATTTTGAAAAATGATTTGTGATAAGTTCTAACATGTTATGAAAATATACTGCTTATGTTTATTTGATTTGAATTATACAAATTAGATATTATTATTCAACAATTATACAATCAAATAGAGAAAGATCAAACGAAACGGTTTAATATTTATGTTACACAAAATAAAAAAAAAATATTAAGATAATGAAATTCAGTACTCACCCTGCAAAAGCTGGTAATCTGCGATATCTGAAAGTGAAAAAAGAAAACATGAAAAAATTAATATGAATATAATAAAATATATTCATTGTAATGAAGGCGAAGTTAATTTATTATTCCATTTCTGGTACTTGAATAAATAACTGGAAGTATGATATTTTATTCGGAACTCTTTTTTTTTTCTATATATTTTCTTCGAACTCGCATTGTGTTTGAAGACTTTGCGATTTCTCGGAAAATCTAGGACGAATTTAATCAATCGATTCCGAATAAAGTATAAAGTGGTCGTAGAAAATCTCCTTGAATAATAATATTATTTAAATTACTCACAAATCTCGTTTGCGATTATTAAATGGTGATTTTGGTCTCGATTTAAAGTCAACATTTTATTATTTTTATACTAAATATATCTAACGTGTTCATTTACGATATTAAATTTTAATTCGAGAATAATAAAAAAAATAAAATATTTATTATTATAGTATATTAATACAACAATGTTGTTTCAAATTTTTACAGCGCGATTAGCACACGTTCGTTTTTATCGTCGCATCCGTTGTAACGAAACTCGAACGAAATTAATAATAAAAAAAATAAAAATAAAGAAGAGGGGGGGGGGGCTGGACATACAGCGGAATGTTGCTTCTTCATGAATCGCATTCTGCCCCCCCCCCTTCTCTCCTTGTTCGATGCAGGATTACGAGTATAAATAACGACGATAAAAGGTCCGCAAACAATCTTGAAAGTGCTCGCAGGGATGCGACACAACAATGACCCAATTTTTATGTCCTAGGATGAAACAACGTCACATCGACTTGACCCTACAGCGACGCTTTATGAATGGCATCGATAAGTCTGAATTATTTCAATGACGTTCTCAAAGTGTATAAATATAAATTTATGATAAAAAAATACATATATATTATTATTTTCTATATTTTTTTCTGCAGATTTTTCAGTGTTTTTCGATAAAGGCACAAAGAATATATATTGAATTTCGTTTTTTATAAAATTAACTATAAATAAATATTAGGATTTTGTAAAAAAAAAATAATAATTATAAAATAAAAAAATTCTAGGTCTCAAAAAATAACATTATTATTTTATTGAAGAGTTGTTTGTTTTTTTTTTTTTGAAAAATAATAATATCGAAATTTTTATTTTATCATATACGTTTATTTCATATTCTTTAAATAAAAATATATATAAAAATGTTATAGAATAAGCCGAAAGGCATACCAAAAAATATTTTATAAATGAGATCATCAACTTTATATATAATATGTAAAAAAAAATCGCTCAATATATGGATTCGTATTTTTTATAAAATAATAACTTATTCTATTACATGTACATTAGTCTTTCATAAGATTTATTATTTTGAAAAACATCATATAAATAGCTAATATATATAATGAAAAAATATATTATTTTTGATAATGTGAAAAAAAATACATATTTGTTACAATGGAACAAATTATAAAAGGCATGTATCGAATATTGTATAGTTTCATTTATAGTATGATTAATTAGAAATGTTCAACATCGTTTTTCGACGTTACACGCTGTGTTCTTGTACAATTTAGTAACGAACAGTCTTACACGTACATTATATAAACCGAGACAGTCAATTACATAATACGCACACACAAGCATACGTATATAAATTGAACCGATAAATGGGATTTATTGTGTATATAGAAACGTAAAGATATATCATTTGACGGATTGACGAAGGTACGTAGACTTCTAATCGATTTAATTTGCTGTCATCGCTTTCTAGAAGCGATCGAACATTCTCCACTATAAAGACGAATGGGTTTTGTAAATCGTCTATTTCGGTTCGTTTGTGATCGAAGGGTGGCTCCGCGATAGGGTTGTAAGCCCTATATATATATATATATATATATATATATATATATATATATATATATATATATATATATATACGCGGAAATACTCCTTTCGGGCAATTTAACATGACCGGTTATAAGTCGGGTTCTTTGTGTGTATGTATATATATATATATATATATATATATAAATGAGTATAGTCTTTTGACTAGACAATGGTTCGTGTAAAACGGTAAGCGCTTTTCTAACTGTCCGCTAGCTTTATTATAGTTAGTTACCTTTTTACGCAAGGCTTTCGTTGTTAAATGATGACTACTATTGTCCCAAGTATAGTTTTATTCGCGTATTGTGTACGCGTGGATATTTCCTAGAAGGTTACAAAAGAGATACGGAAATTATGTTTCAAATCGACAATTAGACTTTTATGATATTTTATTTTATATTCTTTGTTTTATAATTATTATAGTTTAAAACTGTATGTTATTGTAAAATTGTAAACGTTAATTAAGTTAGTTAAAATTGAATAAAATAATACTAATTAGAAATTTTAAATTCAAGTAAAAAATCAACTACATACTAATAATATAAAAATTGTAACGACATATATATTTAAATGATTTTATGTGGCGTTCGTGAGTGTTCATAATAATGCCACTTGCATTCGACTGACAGTATAGAATTCGTATACATAGATTAAATAAAATTTAGCCAACTACCACAAAACGGAATGTTGTTATGGGTGAAATTGATGTCTGCACAATCTCTCGTACGAGTTGTAAAACCACTCGAATCATCCAGATATCATGTAAAATTCGTTTTTTCGCGAGAATGGAATTTTAAAAGGGCTTCACGGCGGAATTTTTTACATATTTTCGAATACGACTACAAAATATATATGAATGTATATGTGTGTGTGTGTGTGTGTGTAAAAATAAAATAAAAATGTTTTTCTCCGGTGAATTTGAACGAATGCATTTGCATCACTATGACATTTGGTATGCGGCCAAATCGAGTGGGTAATTAGTGCAGTTACTGCGAAGTTTGTTCGCGGAAAATGTTTTCGTTTTTACTACATATATATATATATATATATATATATATATATATATATATATATATATATATATATATATATATATTATATAAATGGATGTAAAATTTGTATAAAATACACAAATTCACATATATATAGATTTTTAATTTGATCGTTTAAAACATTTTATGAGAAAAATCTAAAATATTTCACGAAAATTATTACATCTAATGGGGAATTTATTATAAATTCAATTTATCATATAAACGAATATTTTAAAAATATTTAATTTATTATAAATATATTATATATTTGCAACGAAATAACACAAATATCATTTTACAATAAGCAAACCACTCGTAAAAGTCATAAAAACAAAAAAAAAATAAAATTCCGAGCATCAATCGGCTTCAACGTCAAAGTAAGATTTTAATCCGATAAGGTGCACGTTCGTTGCGCGCGTAAATAAATAACGAAATACAATTTCTAAGCGTTCGACGAAAAGCAAAAAAAAAAAAAAAAAATGAAACGAGAACGAATTCCGTCAAAGCCTTCATTTTTATCGCATTTTCTTTTCGCCCGTGTCGGAGCGAAAGAAAAAGTAAAATAGGAAAAAAAAAAGGAAAGATTGTTCGGCGCGAAATTCAATTCGTTACGGCGGCCCGAGCGCGTTTTTCCTACATTTGATATTAATCACGTAATTTTATACCGGTAATATATGCGTGTATTTTCGCTTTTAAGACGGCATAAAAGAATATCTTGGTCTTTTATTATATAATCGATAATATTTAAAAGTGGTTTTGTATTATATATATAAGCATGCTAAATTATTAATATGATTTAAGAAAATTTAAATGTATTGTTCATTTTTTTATATACTTTCAAAATAAATTCTTCCCATTTCAGTGTTTTTAAATCGATATCAATATAATATTTTAAGTAATTTTTAGAACCTCTTAAACACTGATGGCGAATTTATTATATATATCTTAAAGTAACTATCATTTAAAGATACAGGAAAAAGTCACTTCATAATATCAGGTAAATATAAAGTCTTCTGTATAGTATTTATAGAATTTGAATCTAAAAAAATAAAATCAATATCATCATTTATTAAAGTTTAATAATTAATATATTTATAAATAATTAAAATTTTATTCTATAGTATCAGTTGTATTCGTAAAATCTTGAAGTATTAGAATTCCGATTTCTTATTGAAAAAAAAAATACAAACTCTTTTATTATTTTAATTAAATTAAAAATTAAAATATTATTTCATTATTTTTACTATTATTACTCCATTTAATCTATATTTATTAAGCGAAATCGAATATTTCAGCAATAAGCTTTTCAGTTGTCGCCCGTCAATTCTACGTAATAGAAAAGACCGAGTGTTATTAATAAAGTGCCCGTTCACTATTTCTATGTCAGTTTTTTTATATAGTATATATATATATATATATATATATATATATATATATATATATATATGTAATGTCCGTAATATCGATCGATATTGTTCAGGTTTTTGTGCGATTTTCACGTGAATAAAAGTACTTTTCGTGCAAAATAAATAAATAATACGAAGCCGTTTATTCTGAATATAGTGGAGGGTGAAATGATTAAAAACAACGAGCTTAATGACCCGTTTGCGCGTCAAGAAAAAAAAAACCCTTATTATTGTACATAATAGCCGCTCGGAATGAGATATAAAACTCGTAATTCGATTATTATCCAAGTAATTAAATTGAATATATAAATTATTCAGATAAAAATGAAAACGGTGAAATAAGGGGGCGGATTCGATTATTTTATTATAGTATAAAAAAATATATTGATTTCGAACATAAAATATAATAAATTAATTCAAATAATGTCTAATAAAATTGTTAAGCTTTGTTACTGCATAACGCAATAAAAATATATTTTCATACAAGTATTTAAGAGTATATTTAAACTATTTAAATTTGTCAAAATTGAATATTCTTCAATCTGATAAATTCTTATGCTATTTCTATATTAATAAAATATTCTAAAAATATGTTATATATAACATAGTAAAATAAAGAAAATTCGTGATTTCTAATCTGCATTGTCACTGTATATTATAATTTTATAAAATATTATTTTAGTATATTAATTCCTATAAAAATATAAAAACTTCGCATCTTGGAAGAGGGGCTTTGATTTTAATTTTAAATTTCAAAAACCGAAAATATTGTACGTAAAATAATAATATTCAAGAATATATTTATATTTAATATTTATCGTAAATATAATTTTATATCAAAAACATTTTTTCAAAATCATTCAATAATTTTTGTAATATAATTTCCAAATATTTATTTTCATTTTAATAAATCGAAAATAAACTCATATTTAAGTTTATAAAAACAGCACAACAACGAAAACCCGAAACGTTGATTAATTAATATATCCTGGAAAAAAATCAATCAAGCGATAATTATAGGACTGAATTTAATTGGAGTGAAAATTATCGATATTTCAAACAATTTTTCACATTATATGGCAAAAAAATAACCCTCTTAAATATTTTGAACAGAATATATTATTTTTAATGATTCAAAAATATATCTATATATACTCGATGTTAATAATATAATAACAGCATGATAAATATTTTTATTATTAATATATTTTTTTTTAATTTCATAATATAATGATTAATGAAGTGTACGATAGCTTTTGAGATTAAATTATAATAGTTTTAGTTCGAAGACGTTAACTCATTCTTTCAACATTTATTTCGATTAATCAAAATAATCTGAATATAACAATAATAAATAATATTTTCGATGTCAACGAGTTTATCGATGCGAAAGGTCATATTTTAATATTTATATTTTTCGTGCCGTTAATATTTGAATAATTCATATTATTTCTTTGTATATATATATATATATATATATATATATATATATATATATATATATATATATTAAATTGAAGATATTAAATAGTTTGTTCGTTGTTAGAACGCCTTAGGAGGTCATCATGTGAAAGTACAGAAATAAGAGCTTTCACTGTTTGTTATAAAATTGAATTTTTCACAACGCTTTCATCAAATTTTCAAAGAAAAATGCATTTTCAAAATCACTTACTTTTTTTATTTTAATACTCTTATACATATTGCCGACAACGCTATGAATTATTTATAAGAGTGGCTTGATATCCAGATATATATATATATATATATATATATATTGGGTCGAATAAAAAAAATCTTAAAAAGTATTTTTAAATATTTTTTTTCTAATAATTATTATAATAAATATAAACTTGCATTAAGAGTTGAGAGTATAACGTACGACTCATTAATGTATGTAATATCCATTAGATGATATTTAAAGTTACATATATAGCGCATTTAATATTAATGGCAAAAACGTAATTCTTCGAAAATATAAAATATTTATTTTAAAATAATACTATATTTAAGTCATTAAAATTTCACATAGACAGACAAAAAAAAAGACGTACGGATTAAAATAAAACCTCAAAAACAACAATAATGGACTTTTTCAGTTAAGTAAGAAAAGAATATTAAATTCTAAACACACACACACACACACATAACCGCAGAAAGGTCGAAAAAATGCGCCTTTTCTCTGAGGCTGAACTTGTTATTTTTTTTCACTATTTTACTTTTTTATTATTATTTTCCTTTGCTGCGGGTATGGAGAAAAGGGAAAATTTTCAAATTATTTCACGTGTAGAAAAATTTAGAAGCATATACACGTATGCTTGTAATTTTTTCATGAAAAAAAAATCTGAGTATATTGCAAGAAATAGAACCGGTTTTATTACTTTTTTTTCACAAAAATATTACACCGCGGTTTGCATACGAGAGCTTTTAATTTACACTTTAAATACGCACGCGCTTACGTAAATAAACGCGGGTTACGTTTTTGACGTTTTGAGTAACGCTATTTTGCTATTTTAAATATATTAAAAATCGTAGATTTTCGCATATAGGATGCAAAATGCGTAAGGTCGGCTAAATAAATCATAGCTTTCATCGCGAGACTTTAATCCCGTAAGTGCGCAACAGTCCGTTCAGGGAAAGAGCTTTTAATAAATTTATATGAAATATTTAATATATATATATATATATATATATATATATATATATATATATATATATATATATAAATATATATATATTTATTTATTTATTTATTTATATACGAGTGATTCGGGACTCGGGATCGTTTCGATGAAAGAGTTCGGAAAATTCGAAATTTACACGTAAACACGATCGTTTAAATGCAAAATATTTAATCGAAGATTACTCGATTAATACTCGAAAAAGCGATTAGCGAACGGGATAAAGGGCGAAAACTCTCCAAGGCTCTTTTTCGATAATCAATTTGTTGTTCGGTGCTCGGAAAACTTTGATTTCGTCAATATTGCAAAATTTCAATGGAAAAAAATCGACGTGGAAAATTATAATGACCTTATTTTATTTGAAGATTTTTGATTATATAGATTGAAAGGTGAAAATTAAAATCTTTTATAAAACAAATTTATTTACTACGTATATATAACGTTAAAAGACAAAAATAATATATTTAATTTACTAATTTTTAAACTTCTGGTTAGAAATTATATAATTTATTGTTTATTATTTATAAATCAAAAATAACTAACAGCAAGCATTTTAATAATAACAAAATTTGCTATATGTCCAATTTTAAATATCATATTAATTTTTAACATTTCATATAAAATAATACTTGACATTATTAAAAATTATATCCTATAACATATTTATGAATAAAAAAATATACGTTCTGTTAAAAAAAGTTAAGATTGAACTTATGCCTTCTTATATTTATAAATAAATAAATAGATAATATATTTCTTACAGTACGTGCAAATCGTATTTTAACCCTTTTGCCGCGCGTCACCTCAAATTATCGATAATTCGACAGGTGAAAAACTATCGGGAGAACGAGCGCTTCTCAAACTTTTTTTTTTGCATTTTTAAGATTCGCTTTATAAAAAACGTACGTTATATATATATATATATATATATATATATATATATATATATATATATATATTATTTTATATATTCAGCGACACGAAACGTGCATATATTCGTCTTTCACTCGAGTGAACGGGGTCAATTTCAGTGCCGTCGTGATTTCATTACATATTCATGAAAGTTTCTTGTTGTGCCGATGGACAATATCGATCCGGACATCACAGGCTTTCCAGAATTTTCAGTATTCAATGCAAAAACACATTGCCCTTCAGCTGTGTCCCTTTATTTCAGCGGTATGAAGTCCACGGGTCGCTTTCTGCGATTCTAAACTTTTCAGCGAATCGCAGTAGTTGTAACGGGTTATTCATAGGGAATGCATAATTAAAACGTAGAGATAAAAATATATAATCTTTTCTCTATTTTCCATTTTGTCTGATTTCTATCAGACTGAATTTAAAATTACATTTTTGAAGAATTAAATGACTGACATGTAGTAAATATTTTCGTTCTTGTTTAGTTCATTGTGATTATTTAAAATATACCCTTAACTATAAAAATTAAACTAATTTTCAATCCTCGGTACAGTTTGTTTGTGTAGTTGGAAAAATTGAAATCGACTTTCAAACGTAATTTTCGAATCATAACAGTGAGTTGGTTGAACATTGCTTTTCTATTTCAATTCTAGTGAGGATTTCCTTTTTTACAGAAACCCGTTCTAGTGGAAATTGAGTACGAATGCAGAGAATGGAGCACTTTTATTTCGTTTAGTGAATGTAAAACATCGAATCGAAAAGAGATGCGTCACAATTTTTATATAGAATAGTTATTTATATAGTATGTATATATAATAAAGAGAATCAAGAAACTAGAACTGGTTATATCATTTTATATTGTAAAATTATACACTAATTTAAAATGGTAAATATAATAAAATTCAATGTTTAGATATATTGTGTTTGTAATATGTAAAAAGATATAAACGACTAAATATTTTTTTCGAAAGATTTAACATTTGAGTTTTAAAATCGAAATTCACGATTTAAGATGAGATTTTTGATATTTTAGTTTTCTTTATTATATTTATATATATATATATATATATATATATATTAAAAATTACAATTTTATTAAAATATAAATTAAAAATACTTTTTTAATAATAAATGTCATAGTATTTGACATTGATTTTTTTTAGTAGATATTTCATATTTTTCCGGTAAATTTTGTGCTTATTTTTAGCGCACAAAAATGTTGTAACTTTTTTTCGTGTCACCTGATATTAATAAATTTTTCTTGCATCCGACATTCTGTGCCGACCTCGACCGAACAGAAGGCGAATTTGAAATTCAAACCGACCGACCGACTTTTACACGTAAGTTTCGGTATACGAATGTGTATTTAGAACAAAACTTTGTTGAATAATGGAAATGTACACGCTTGTGTGCGTGTGTGCGCGCGCTTTGGTTATAATGTACTTAAGACTTACCTCTTGTATTCTGCGATGTACGGTGACTTTATGCCATTGGTGATCGTCGAATCTGACTCTTGCCGGTTTTATGTGCATCTCCTGTTTCCCATTCGACAGACCCATAGTTAAGGAAACACCGCCATCCCTGACGGCCAAATTCAGATAGTCCTGACCGTGACCTGAAAGTGATGGTTTAATTAAATTTCGCGTATAAATTTGATTTATGAAGGTTTCGTCTTAATTAATGTAAGGATTGTTTGCGCAAAAAATTAAATTGCGCGTCGCAATAAATAAAGAAAACGCGAATAATTAACGAGGCAATTAACAATTGTCTCACGGACGACGGACGAGCACGTTCCATCTGGATATTCTATGGATTAAATAGTGAATGCGTTTTTAATGAATGTTTATAAAATCAATGAGATATTTTTTATATACTTATGTATATAAAAAATATCTCGATAAAAGGCTCGATGATAAATATTTTCTAATTTTCATATTTTTATCCACGATAGTTCTTTTGAATTTGATAAATTAAGAATGTTTTTCGAATATAAACTTTTTTTTTGGATGAAAAAATTAACATACAATGTACATTTTGAAATAATTTTGGTTCAAAATCGGAATATATAATGAAAGATCAAAGTTTATATGAATAAAATCGACTTTTTTTAATGCATTTTATATAGATTACATCCAATAAATATAAATTTATTGGATTTATATTTCAGATTACAACCAATCTTATAAATATAAATTTTATCTTAGTAGACTTAAAATTCTAAAATGATACTAAGATTCGAAGGATTTAACTATTCTTGTTTTGATAAAAGCAAGATTAAAGTGTTTTAAATCATAGTCTTTATTCAGAATACATTTTAGACCTTTTTATAATAAATATCAACGTCACATTAAAAATATATATAAATTTTCTATATGGAAAAAATATTGAATAATGTCATTTATAAAATTATCACAAAATTTTATTATTATATTATATTAAAAATCTTATTTAATATTGTTTTTTATGCATTTTAATAATAAACGTTTAATAAAACTACTTTTTATGAGTGTTTTGAACAATATTTACGTAACGTTTTTGCCACGTTTTCGAGCCTAAATCTAACGCGTTGCGATAAAAAATATTTTTCATAACCACCTGAGAACCGAAATTCTAAATCTTATTTACGATTTTTTTTCGGTATTAACCGACAAAATATCGTATTCCACAATATGGAAAAATAACCGACGTTAATTCAATTAAATATACGAAGTTTTATTATTATCATTATTATTATAAATATATATTAAAAAAAAAGAGATTTAAACTCGAAATGGAGCTTTTATATATGCGAGACACTCGAAAAAAATAATATTTTTAAAATGAATATATATTTATATAATATATAAATACCGAGATAGTCATATAAAATCGTAAATTTTTGCCGACTTACGCGCTTTTGCGGCTTACCTAACTTCTATGCGTCGCAAAAAAAAAAAATGGGAAAAAAGCGAACAGCAAAAAGGGATGAAAAACGAGAAAATATCTTCATATTTTACGGCTTCATTTTGCGTCGATCTTAAGCTTTCACTCTATTGAATAAATTGATATAATTATTTTGTACTGTTTATTTGTTTGTCAAACAACGAATCAGAATCGAATTAGTAATATATATATATGAAATAATTTTTAATAAAATTTATTTATAATCAATTGAAAGAAATCTTTTATTTTTTATATCAAATTATACATGAAAAGGATCCGTTGGGGAATCTGAAATTTCCATCGAACACAGTGGCAGCGATTTAGAAGGCAGTCATGTCATGTCATGTATTGGAAGGAGTACGCTTTTATATGTGTGTGTGTGTGTATGTACGTTTTCATCCGAACAAGCATCGAAATTCTTGTTCAAACAAAACTGTCAGAGCAATCCTACCCTTTCGAAAAGTGAGCCCTTCTACAACCATGGGCATGAAAACTGAATATAGCTCTAACTGTCAAATATGAACGCGAAAATATACATCTGTACAGTGGGACTACGATATATATATATATATATATATATATATATATATATATATTTCATATTTATCTTAATAACATTCTTTACTTGTCCGTGATTTAATTGAAAAACATCTGCCATTATTCAATTAATTTTCATTTGATTTTCATCAAATGATTAGTCTTTTTTATAAAAAAATATCGATTTTTCCATTACACATAAATCAGATGTCATTACTATTTATAATATAAGTGATAATAAAATTTTTATTTGTAAACTCTAAATAGTAAAAAATATCTAGTTTATCATTGAAAATAAAAACGCGAATAAAGCCTTCGCAGTCTTAAGTGTAATTTGAGCGTGGTCCCGTTGCACACAGAGACGCTCGGGGTTCCCGCATTTCGTCTACAATGAGAGATATCAGGGCATCTTTTGTGGGAATCCCTTCCGCGGCGGTTAACCAGCTTCCCGCATATCCGCTGTGTGAAACTGCGTCAAAACAAGCGTGAACTAATCCCTATAAACGTACGGGAAAGCGAAACCTTTCCCGTTGAATTGTTTACGACGCTTTTGTTTTTAACAGACGTTTATTTATTATTACCTTAACTCGCGTTTATGTTTTGTTACGAAGCGGTTCGATGTTATTATTATTGTTGTTGTAATACGAAATGCATTCAGCGTGCGAAACCGTTAAAATCGCATTAGAAACGAACAAAGAACAAATATGCGATGCAACCGTTTTCTATTAAATTGTCACATATTAATGCGGCAAAACGGATTATAAAGTGTCTTTGTAAATAAATCGGTATACCGGTAAATAATTCGAAATTTATGCAATGAAAATAGTTTTGTTTTTTAATTTAACACGCGTTGTTCATTAATAAATAGAATTATTTCGAATATTTATAATTTAATTTAGATAATTATTTATTTTATAATGAAAATATATAAAATTTATTATTATCGTAATAATAATAAATTTTATATAAATACGAAGACAATAAAGTTATTCTTTCAGTTCTTATCTAGATTTATTTATAAAAAGAAAACATGTCTGACTAAGACGTAAAATGTTATAAACATTATAAATATAATTTTATTAAAAAAACAATTATTTATATACCGTTTCACAATATATTTTAAAATATTCTTAGATTAAATATTATTAAAAAGAGAGTAAATAAAAGAAATTTTGCTTTGTAAAGATTAAAGATTTTTAAAATAAATTCAAATAATACTAGGAAACAGCACTCAATGTTCGTAAATAATGAACAGGTGATTCGAGCTTTTCTAAAATACAAAAGCTTATATCGCACTATACAGAATTGTATATCGAGTGTTTCACAGTTAGAAAAAGGTTGTGCAACACTGTCGTCTATTTCGCTCGGTTGGGCAGGAAAACTCGCGAGAGAGCTCTTGAGCTGGGGATCTAAACCGTCGGTTTGCGGACCTGGTAATCCCCGGTAAGCTTCGCTAAACTCTCATAATAGAAAACGACGTTCACAGTCCGTATTCAAAGCGCTCATGCTCTGTGTGAACACCCTGTATATAAGTAACACACATAATAATATACGTAGGTGTGATTGCATTCGAAATACGCGTGAAGAAAAAAAAACAAATACTATTCTTTATCATCTTCTTCATATCGTAGTCACAAGGTATTTTTTTTTAATTTTATTTTGAAATAAAATTATCAAAAAATAATTTTATATAAAATTATATTTATATCGCAATATTGTATTTGAAAATATTTAACTTTCCTATTATATTATCCCATTTATTTTCCAAAAATTATATTAAATTTATTTTCAATCTGTTTATATTGTATAAAAATATACGAACAATATCTACTTAGAAAAGATAGCACCATAGTAACTTTCAAAAATATGAAGAAAATATATAATACAGTATTTTAATAAATCGATTTCAGGATTATTTTATAGCTAATATGTTATATAGTTTATATATATAATAATGGTTTTGATAACAATACCTGTGTAGAAAAGCAGGCCGTTTGGCTGTTTGGTCTTGAAATAAATTGAGATGGCATCTTGGGTGCTGACTATGGGTTCTCCACCGGTTTGTGTAAGATCATAGGACAAGAATTCGGTACCTCTGAAAGTGGCTTCCGAGGGTGCCTTATCTGAAACAAACAAACGGAAACGGTTAATCGTCGGACATAAATCATCGGCTAAATTCAATAAGGTAAAAAGTTGGCGTGATAATATATATATATATATATATATATATATATATATATATATATATATTAATTTTAAAGTTAAGACGCGATTTTTTTGCAATTAATAATAAAGAAGTTCTCTTTCGTTGGAGAAAAATATGAACGGTAATTGTATTTTCTTTTGAACGGATTGCGCTATCTGTTGTGAAATAAATCAACCTCTTTGTGGATTAAAAATTAAGATGAAATTAAATTTGTGTATACAAAAAACAATTTTTATAAATTCATCAACATATATATTATATATATATATATATATATATATATATATATATATAATTTTAAAAATTAGCGTTTTCGTTAAATTCACCAGATTTCAATCGAGCTTACATTTTATATACATAAATAACCTTGATATTGTAAGAATTTTGATTTCTAATTTTACTTTCTTGTTCATTATTGTTTAGCGACGAAAAAACTATATGCGCAGATGACAAATTTTGATTATGAAAATGAACACAATAAAAGCAAACGAAATATTAATTTATTATAATTTTAAACGTGGCACGCCTCTTAAAATATTGTATATTAACGTGTTCGATGCGATTAATAAAAAAAAACGTGTAAAATAAAAATAATCCAGAACGGCTTACAAAACTAATCGCGATTCACGTCGCGAAAAATTTAATTGAAAAGTTTAAAATGGACGAGAAAATAAAAACGAATAATAATAAATATTTTTTGTTATTTTTCATAATTGTGACACAATTATTTAATATATGTTTAAACTCGAAATGCTTGAAATTAATTTGCAAATTTATTTAACAAAATCGTGCATCAGTGTTAATATTTTAAAAATAAATTATTGTATGCAAAATAAAATATTTTATTTAATTTATATTTTTTTACATGAAGAAAATAATATTTCAGAGATGATTTTTTAATACCAAATTTTCGGTGTAAATTTAAACTCTGTTTTAACGTAAGTTAATATCAAGAAAAATATATGAAATATTTTAACTATCTTTAAATAATATTAATATTTTTATTAGTTTAATTAAATTTAGCAATAGTTATAAATATTTCCAATTTATAAGTCATAATATTCAGCATACTTACAACACACAATAAATCAAAATGAATAACTTAAAACATGTACTGCACGTTTAAAAATAAACTATTAAAATAATAAATATATTCGTGTTAATCGTTCTAACAATATTGGCGAATAATTTTATTTAAAACATTCTATATTTAGTTTATTGCCATCAATGGCAACATAATTTAATTCCTTTGAATTCGTACGATTCCTATAGCAATTTCAAATGTAAATTACTTCATATCAGCCTATTTCAATCTACGCGTCGTAATTTTCTTCATATGAATCGAAACGAATCATCTACAACGCGTATTAATATGAAAACTGTTATATATATATATATATATATATATATTCATTAACGACGCACGCACAAATAAAACACAGTATGGAAAATTAAACGAAAATAAATATAATTATGCGCGAATTTCCCCCGAGCGATTTTTCCGCGAAATCCGTATGGAAAATCCTATAATACGTATTTTATTCATTTATTATTATTATAAATCGTTTCGTATATGTTTAATATTATATATATATATATATATATATATATATATATATATATATATATACAATATTTTCTTTTCGTTTGCAATACAAGTAAAATTTCTACGAGTTTCATTATTTAAATTTAGCCGGTTATATAAAATATATATAAATAACGTGTTGAGGCTAACACACGCTCCGATAAGCATCAACTGATTATTCCTGGTCCAAGTTTCGTGAAAGGCTTTTATTAGCTTGTTCGCTACATTTCACGGTGAAAATTTTCGTGGAAATTTTCCTACCGCGCGTTAGTCTAATGGAAAGGATGTACGATACAGTTACTAAACTCGTATAAATGATACTTACAGGTCGATAGATGCAAGTGAAAGCGTTTTAAAAATAATTATAATAATTTTTGTCAAATAATAAATAATTATAATAATTTATCGAATAAATAAATAATTATAATAATTTATCAAAAATATTTTTAATTAAAAATTGATATTTATCTAAGTATAAATTTAAAATTTTATACTTTAAAATTATGCAAAAAAACTAATGAACTTAAATTTTAAAATATTGCCTAATAATTAAAAGATTAGTGTATTTTATTTACTTTATAAAGATTATAAAATGTAAGATGCTAATCTTGTAGATTTAGAGAAAATGCAAAATTTTCGACTTACAAATAGGGTATTATGAGATATATAATTAAACACAAATCACAAATTTTATCATTATATATTATGTTATATATTTATTCATCATCTAATTTTCAACATTCTTAAATTTTATTATTTGAATAAATTTACTTGTAATAAATGCTCAACGATTGTTGAATAATAAATGAAATGTCATCTCGGATCTTTTTTAACTTATAGAATACTATTTATATTATGTATATAAATTGCGAGCGGTTTGTTAACAATTCGGCAAGTGTAAAACATTTTATTTTTTTTTATTTCGAAATATTTTATATATTCAGTTGCTGTCGGAAATTCTCAAATTGAATTTCATTCTTTTCCGACAGTCAATAAAATTTTGATACCGTCGTAGCACACGGGGTCAACATCTTCGAAACCGACATGAAAAAATATATATATTATAATATATAGTTAGATCGACGTCGTACTCGAAACAAAATTAAGGTGATGGCGTATCGTCATCGGCGTTAGATTATAGTGAATTTATAACGTTTTGATGCGATTACGGGACGCTAGCAAGACACGTATAATTCACATTTAATTATACGAAGTGGCGTACATCCCGACCTCATTTGCGACGCGGGCTGTACGGGCGGTTGCTGTTGTAAGGGGACGCGTCGTTATTTTATTAAAACAAAGCGTCGTTACGGCAATTATTTAAATTTTATTAACCGAAGCGTTCCGGCGGATACGTTGAAATTATGTGTACACACCCGCGCACTATGTGTACGTCGCCTTACATTACGGCATAATTGCGGCATACACCGGAGCGAGGGGGAGGAGGAGGAGGATGTGACTTTTCCCGGAAATTTTCACAAGTTTACGCAACGATCTTTCCGAATAAATGTTGAAATAGGGGGGGGGGAGGGCTTAATGTAGGGTTTAAAAGGTGTATTCGAAAATATATGACGACTTTCTACCAGTTTTTCATAATCGAGTTATCGACGATACTATTTTTTGGATCTAAAGTGTAAATTACGGCTTATGCAATTAGAAGTTTTTCGCTTTATCATAGATTTAGTTATAGAAATATATATTATTTTAAGTTATATATATTATATTTAGTTGCTTTAATTTATTCCGTAATTATTTCATATTTTTTCATGATGTAAATTAGATTCAATTTCTCGATTGCTTTCTATATAAATGTTTATCTATTTAATATTTATTAAATTTTGCAACATATAAAGATTGTTAAAAAAAGATTAATTAAATTTGTAATATTATATAGTGTAATAAAAAAATATTAATTATAAATTTACATTTTCAAGCATTGTTTCTAATTATTGTAGTATAATATATTTTTTTCTGAAAAAAAAAACATCCCTTATTTTTCTTTAATAGCATATTTAATATCTTAAGACGCTTGTTATTTTGAAATTTATTTATTGAATTATATATATATATATATATATATATATATATATATATATATATATATATATATATATATATATATATATATATATATATATATATATATATATATATATATATATATATATATATATATATATATTCCGAACATGAAAGAAAAATTTCATTACATAAATTTCCAATAACAACACGGAGCTTGGTTAAAAGACTACGTTGCAATTTCTTCTTATTGTTATTGTTGAAAATTGTTGATCTCTGAATTTCTGAGAACGTCACGAATGTTATATAGCCGATGAAAATGCTTTTTCGCACGTTCATATTCAATAAGTGAACATAAATCAATTGTCGACTTTTCATTTTACGAGATGTTATAAAAAAAGTTTGAATTTACGAAATAATATATATATATATATATATATATATATATATATATATATATATATATATATATTTATATTCGATAAAGTTCTAAACTAATATTGAAAATTTTGATGAAAACTGAATTTGAAAAAATTACATCTATTTTTATTTAAATCGGGATAGTAAAAATATATATCTTGGAAAATTTAAAGTAATATTCAGAGAAAGAATAATCACAACATTGAAAATCTATTCTGAGTAAGCAAAATGATAAATTCGCATATCTACACCAAGCGTCTTATAACGCAAGATTTCAAATCTGTATACTATAAAATATTAATTCAGAAATTGTATAATTAATACATTAATTAAATAAAATTATTAACAATAGTAGTAAAAAAATATTCTTTAATTTAAGATATGTCGAAAATGTATACAATTATTCAGAAAAAAAGAAATATGTGTGATTATTGGACGTAAAATTAACTCGACATTTCCAATATTAATAATTTCATATTTTCTTTATCATTAAAATATTTTATAATATTTTCAATTTAATTCATAGCGAAAATTTCACATCAAAAAACATGCAAAATGAGAAAACACAGTTCTATTAATATCCCATTTTATAAAACATCTATTTGAGTAAGTAAAAAGGTTATATATATATATATATATATATATATATATATATATATATATACATACATTCATACATATATATATATAGTTATAATTACGTTCACAATAGTGGAATTGTACCGTATTTGAATCTTGCTCTGACTCTGCACTGCGGTATTTTCGCAAAGCAAAAGAGCGACATAATGACAAACTGCCGGATATTTGTTCGCCTTTAAAACATTGCTGTTTATCTGGACGAGGCTTTAGTAAACGAATGTGACGATTTGCAGTCGCGAATTCTAGCATATTATATATATAATAGAACATGTTGAGGATTGAAAATCTTCCTCTAAAAGACGACATCACTTTTCCTATTTTTTTAAAGTTTTAAATGCGATTTCACCTCTCAATAAACATTATACGCGCTTGTGTATATTTGCAAACAAAAAAAATATATATAATTCATGGAAATTCGCTTAAAAATGCGTAGAAATCGTCTTAGAAGAAAAAAATCAGGAAAAATGCGCCCGAGGGAAGGTTATCTCTGATAAGTCGACTGTTACGATATTTCAAGCAAAAATCCTTTTTCCATATTTGTGAAGAAAAATATTATATATATATATATATATATATATATATATATATATATATATATATATATATATATATATATATATATATATATATATATATATATAAACATTATACAGTGTATATAGAACCTTCGCGTAGGATAAATATATTTATATACGTTGTGTTATGTATTTCGCGAAAAACCTTTTTATTATATATTTTCACTATAGAATTTTCCCAGTGACAAATCTATCGACAAATCTCATTCGACATATTGCATTTAATATATGAAAAAAAAAGTTATTTTCGATCTGTTTGAAAGATGATTCAACATTATCAATATTATATTTTGTAATTCATCAATGAAAAATTCAATAATTATATTTATAATTTTTATAAATATATTTTAAAGCTCGTATAAAAATTAATTACATTGTGTATTTGCTTGCCAAATAATATTAAAAATTCTTTGCCAAAAAATTCTATTATATTGTAAAACAAAATATAATACAAAAGTAAAATTTTGTATATATTTATATACAAAATACTAAATATTTAAAAATACTTTAGAAAAATAATTGTACTCTGTTGCAAAGTCAGTAATTTGTTTTCAACTAAGAACGTTTTCACATTAGAAAGTTTTAGACATACGGATCTAATTTGAGTTTAAACGTGTCAGGGTTATTAGAAAGCTTTAGAAGATGTTTAAACCGACGATTTGAAAATACCAAACTATTAACGCGTTTCCCTTATACAGACATATTCTGATAATTTCACGAGTTAAATATTTTAAAAATAAATACATTATTATTAATTTATACGATTAAATAATAATATACATAAAATATACTCAATTTCAAAACGGTTTTTCTTATATAAAAATACAACAAATTACTACTGAAAATATTTGTTATATCAACACTGTTCTTGAAATTTTATGATTTTATATTTTCTTTTTATTCCGTCCTCTTGGGAAGTATGGTGTGAAGTCCGATTTCACAACAACAAAGAAGTGAAAACAAACATCTAAATCAGACTATAAAACAAGAAATTCTTTGTTGTTGGTATAAACAAATGATAAGCCAAGAAATGAGTACAACTCAAAAGTTTTTTTTAAGTAAATATACATAACTATTTTTGATTAAAATATTATTTCAAGATATAAATAATTAACGAAAATAACTATAAATATGCATATTGTTATTTTATATATATAAATTTTAATAGAATTTCTAGATATCACGTTTTGCATCGCAAGAT
This sequence comes from Leptonema lineaticorne, assembly GCA_024500535.1. Lineage (NCBI taxonomy): Eukaryota > Metazoa > Arthropoda > Insecta > Trichoptera > Hydropsychidae > Leptonema > Leptonema lineaticorne. Next base: position 3,767,934 of record JANIJI010000004.1, on the reverse strand, counting down.
CGTAAATAGAGACCCGATACGTAAAATATGAAAATAGAAAAGATACATGTGATATATATGAATAAAATATATATATGGTACATGTAAAGAAAAACTTTGGATCATCGAACTGAGGAATCGACTAGTATGCGCAATTTTTGCCATTTTTTTTTCTTTTCATGAAATATTATTCTCCGACGCGAAACAAAGCGAACCCATTTCCATTGATGCGGTCTGAAAATGAAAACTAGCTCGAAGGGAAAATTATTCTCTTTTCTTTTCACGGCGTAAGTCCGTCTCCCTTTTTCGCGTTCCCTCCGAAAGAGAGAGCGCTTTCCTCTCTTATTTTCATTCCTTCATTTTATATTTTTATTTTACTTTATTTCATTTTATTTTTTTCTTTTGCTTTCGGTTGTTTCCTTCATCGGCGCTTACGATGTTTTGCGTTGCGAAATATGAAAAGGGGGACGATTGACGGTTGCCGGTTCGCGATACATTTAATTTCAGGGCATTCATCTCGAAAGCAGTCTGTCGTATCGAATCCATTTCCAGGCGAAATTACATTCAATTTTCCGTTTGCTTCCAGTAAAAAAAAAAGAATTTTCACCGAAGACAGTGGAAAAGTCGTACTTTTTCGCCGCATCGCATACATATGGAATATGCGAGCATGTGTAACCACATATGACTGTATAACCTCAGTTTCTAAAAAGTACGACGGATATAAGTGATAGATATTAAAATAAAACATTTTGTATCTATAAATAAAAAATATAACGTATTGATTTTTATTATATAAACAAAGTTTTTTGTTTTGATTTTTTAATTTAAACCAATAATATAAAAATTATATTTTCATGACATTTAATCTAACTTTCCATTTTTTACTTTAAAAAATTATATACTAGCTTCAAAATAAATTTTATTTGTATGTACAATAATATTTTGAAATATTCTTTATATAAAATATTAGCAATAAAGAAGGCATTATCAATTGAATTTGAAACTTTTTACAAATTAAAAGAAAATAATTCATAATATTTCAAAAAATTAAAAACCAACGCAAACATATTATAATGATACGATGCGAATATTAATAAATATTTTAAAATAAAATTTAAACCGCTTGAATCCGGCGATTTCTAAATTTTTCGCATACATAAAAACACGTGTGGGTGTATGAAAAGAAAAAAGGAAAAACTTGAGAAAATGCGGAGGTTTTCCGCGTTATCGGTGTGGCACAATAAAAACTGAGTTATTGTAAGCCATTGGCGTCGGTATGAGATGAGAATTGCAACATCTTTTATTCTCGTTTCAATGGTAAAAATCTGGGCTTTTTTCGCTCGTTCGGTATTTTTTATTAAAAAAATACTCATCTAGATATTCTGAGAAATATTTTTTCTCTTTTTTTATTATATATATATATATATATATATATATATATATATATATAAATATAAACGCATCTGTAAGTGTATATGTATACTTATATATATATTTCGAAAAAAAAATAGAACATCTTTCTGTAAAGGAAAATTGAATAATGCAACATCCGCACAGTTTTCTATCGAATAACGAACACGGAAGTCTTTGGCTTTCACGAACAAATCAATTGGAGGCATAAATAAACAAACAAAATTATTTAAAAATATAAATATTTCAGTACGTATAATTGAATATGTTTTGATAAATAAATCACATAAATACCTTCATTATAATGTTATATCAAATATATGTTATATTAAATATTGATTAAAAATATAATATCTCAATTTTTAGATAATTTAATAAAACTTTTGTCATTCTAAAAAAATACTAGAATATTTTATTATACAATGTAAACTGTACAACTAGTTTAGAAGTGAATTAATGGCTATAAATGATGTAAAGCCACGCTTCTCAATCTGGAATTCCCGGAATCCCATAGGATACGCATACTATACAAGAACAACTGCCAACTATGCTAACCGTATTAGATTTACTTGGAACGGGTCAATTTATGTAAATTACACTTTAAATTTTTATGAGATTTTTTTAAATTCATCGAGACAACAACAAAAATACGCACGTACATATATATATATATATATATATATATATATATATATATATATATATATATATATATATATATACATATATTTATAAATTAATACAAAGTGAAAATAATAGATCCAGAAATGGCATTTAACGTTTATTTAAAAGAAAAGCACATACAGGATTAAAAAGTAAATTAAAAAAAAGAGGGCGATTTTCTAAGAAAATTCCCGGTATGCTCGTTAACTAAACCGTTTACACAAAGAACCGCCATTTTCCACGTTAAACGAACGTTAATTATGTCGGCGGCCGAAAAAGAAAAGTCGTGTCGCATTGAATCATTTTTCATCCGTTAAGTAGTTTACCTGAAATGAATTCGTGATAAAATTACTAAGGTGACGGCGACATCCAGGCAGCGGTCGCAGCGAACGCGTTTCGACGTAACGAAACGAATTCGGCGCGAAATAATAACACGATTTTTTTTCCAGAAATATCAACGATTAAATTATTTTATATTTATTTTCTAATTCGTTTTTTTCGTTTATTTATTTGGGTGAAATATGAAAAATGCGTTTTTTTTTTCAATAGCGCCCAACGTCGAAAAAATGAACATTTACTTTTCTTCCTTGTTTTTTAATAATTGATAATGTAAACGTCGGCAACGGTTCTGCCATGTTTACGTTTTGAATACAAAATTGACTTTCGTATATTAAAACACTCAATGTGTACAATAGTGTATAACGGCAACTCGTTTTACTTTCACTTTTTTCATCTCCCAACCTTATATATATTTATACGAATACACAATATAATATAACAATTAATTAAATTCGCTACGAGACCATATATTATACAATGAAAATTTTTCGAATGAATCTGAAAGACATGCAATACTTCAAAAAAGTTTGAGAATCTCCGATTCCCATATGCGAAACGTGTATGGCTACCAAAAGGCATTACAATTTTCTCGTTTCATTGATATTCGTGTACTCTGTGAAACTTTTTCTACCCTGCCAATCTTCGATGTTCAGGTCGAAGAGGGAAAGAAAAGTAGAAAATGTGCGGTTAGTTTTTAAGGACGAATTTTTATCGTTACATAAAAAGTTCGTCATTCGAAGGATCCACACTTTTAAAAGCGACCGCCTGTTCAAAAAACTTTTACTGTGTTTGTATTCCCATACTGGGATAAAATTATATAAAAAAACGTGTATATATATATATATATATATATATATATATATATATATATATATATATTAAGTTATGAGTAAATAGTTGATTTACTAAAATATTAAATTAAAAATAAATGAAATAAGTAAATATTTCATGTGATTTTTTTAATATCGCTTATTTATTATGAAAAATAAATTTAAAAGATAATAATGTTATAGTCGTCTACAATACAAATCAGTAGATGAACGAGGGTGTTACCACAAATAGATTACATGTGTTACCATAATATAATACGTTATCTAAATCGTCTAAAGCTAAACAATGTAATATCAATTAACAGCTTTGCTATCAAATATTATGCATTTCGTGATCCATTCAATGTTTGAATAAGATTATATATATATATATATATATATATATATATATATATATATATATATATATATATATATATATGCATTACACACATATATAAATTTTATATTACTATTAAATTTAGATATTTTAAATAAATAATTTTATTATTCAATTTTCTAGATCTTTTTAAGATATATTTAATTTTGCATCATTGATTTCGTTAAATTTATTAATCATTCGATCATTAAAATGAGAATGTCATTAAATTGTGGTATATATATAATAATAATTTGATTTAAAAATAACATATTCTTGTATTTTGAATATACTATAAATCATATATTGACAATATGCGGTGCAATATAATAGACGAACGAGGTAATAAGTTAAACAGCAAATTTTTCACTGTCTGTTCTGGTGTACAGCAGCTGTCTGCGTCGACAAAGGAATATGAATTGCTTCAGCTTACAGGTTCATATTATAGGGTATGTATATATATATATATATATATATACATATATATATGTATATATGAACATATTACACGTTTTTGAGGATAGGTGTGTAAGTCTATTGTGACAATATGGTGTTTGTGGCAACAAACCAAGTCGTATATGCCTTGACACCTATCCACGGTATCGGACCAAAAAATATAATGGCGCACCACATAAATCTCTTTTACGCGAACGGTCGACGTGTTAACTTATCAAAAGGAAAGCAAAAGCGAAAAAAAAGGGCCAGCAAGGAATATATATATATATATATATATATATATATATATATATATATATATATATATATATATATATTTGTATATATATAATGGGGCCAAGTTCACAATGGAACTTTGCGAAAGTTTCGGTTCAATTCTGTTCTATGTACTACAAGCGTCGCGGCCTCGAGATTAACGTATCGCACTGACGTATATATATATATATATATATATATATATATTATTTTTTTTTATTCGTTTTCGGTTCAAAGCCCAAAGTGACACTGTGAGTTGTTTTCGATGTATTTTTGCAATATACGTGTCAGTGCTGAAAAAGTCTCTATGTGAAATGTAGGATCTCGTTCATAAAACTTAAAAAGGTATTGACAAGTTGGTAGATATTTATAACCTTTCACATTCATATATATAAAATGTGTCAGATTTTCAATAAAATTATAATGATTCCAATATAGTATTTATTCAAGTAAAACATTGAAAAGCTTTTGATATACCATATAATATAATCGAAAGAGAATTTTAATGTAAAATATCTAATTTCTATAGAATGTGCAAATTTAAATAGGTATTTAAATTGATATGATTTCATTATAAAATTCTAATATTAAAAATAATAAATTAAATGTTTAATAATGATGAAAACTATTGAAAATAAACCATTGTTGTTATATTAAACGAGACGGTCGATATGAAATAGTTCGTAAGAGGCTTATGGAACGATGAGAAAACGTCGGAAAATCAAAATATTTTTCGCATATTAAGTCCTTAGTTCAAAACATGCATATGTTATTAGTTTGATTTTAATATGGAGTGCTGATAAAAGATGTTCCTAGGGTCAAAATCGGGGTCTCTTAACTTCAGGGTCTTCATATAATATTGAATCGTGTTGAATTTTTAATGGATCGTGAACGATAGATGACATGATTTAATATAGTATATATTATAGTTGGTATACATATTATTATTATATTATAAATATTTAGGTCATTCTTATTATTATTGAAAAGAGGAAGAAATGCTGTTTCAGATCATATTTATTATATATGAAAAAGAATAATATTGGAAAAATCTTAGAAAAATAATACGATTTTCTTTATTGTGAATGGAATATTATTTTTATTATTACATATTTAAGTATGGATATTTCTTGAAAACTTTCAAAGAGGTCGGTTTCTATGGAGAAAGAACATAACGTACAATCAGGTAAGTTTATATTAATATATTTATATTTAAAATAATATTAATATAAATGCAACATATTTAGAAAGAAAATGAAATAAAAAAATATTCTATACGAATATTAAATATTATTTTTTTTATAGTAAATATGTGAATGTCTACTTATAAGATATTTTGATGAATTCATTGGTAAAATATAAATATATATATATATATATATATATATATATATATATATATATATATATATATATATATATATATATATATATATATATATAATTATATGTTTGGAATGTATTTATGTATTTGTTTAAAAAATTGTAAATTATATTTAAAAAAATACTACAAGATTTTAAAATATTCTACGGATTACTTTTAGAATAGAAAACATTCGAAATAGCAACCGCACGAAAATAGTATTAAAATATACAGGAAAACAAACAAACAAACGCAAAGTTCCGTTACTTTTTTAGCGCAATTTTTATGCGAAAATATGCATACATATACGCATATAAATATGTATATATATATATACATATACATCAGCAAAAATATAAAATATACGAATGCACATTCAGTCCTGTGTGTTAAGTTTACGACCACCATAACGAAATATGGTCGAAAATTTCTGTATGTAAATTTCGTCCGGATTCGTCGTTCCCATCGGGACGATTTTGACTCGATGAGAGATTTACTTCGATGAAAAAGCCCCGAAGTAAAGTTTTTCTTCAAATTTGAATCGTACATCGTAATGCTTTTATTAAAAAAAAAATTGTCGAAAAAAATATCATAATAAAGTTCGACGAAATCGTCCGCAAAAGTCTCGATGAAATTTTACGCTCTATTCCCCGACGTATTCTAAATTCAAAGTTTAACTAGTCGAATTTGTTTTGAATATTAAAATTTTACATATTTTAACTATTTATTAAAATTAATATAATGAATTTGAATATATAAAATTAAAAATAAATAAATCATATCAATCAATGTAAATTCGCACAATAATATTCATTGTTCAGCAGTTAAAGAATTCGACATCGATTCTAATACAATCGTTACCGCTAAAAGTTAAACTTTAATAACTTTGAAAAGTCACCGTAACCGATAACGACCCTTAATAGGTTACGGCGTCAATTACAATAATAATAAAATGTCGCAATCGAAGTTGTTATTTGCGTTTTGATCGTTTCACGGTCGTTTATGGCGATTTTCAGGGCGGTTTTTGATTTTATAGAAAGGTTGTTGAATAAGATTTTAAAATTTGTTACATAGATTTTCACGTCATAAATTGTGTCGATTATTTAATAAAAATATAATAGTTTTATATTCAATATTTTAATATGTTATTCATATATCAATATAAATCAAATAATTTCTAGGCGATATGATAAATAACAACGTCAATGTCTAAACAAAATTATTTATGTTGTATTTTCATATTATAATGATGATATAAAGGATATTAATTATGATCGAGAACGATTGATTGATGCTTTTAGGATTTGGAATTATAGAATAATTTTAAGAATTTCACATCACCATCAATGTAGTGCTGCTTCAAAAATTCAATATAGGAGTGTTCATGAATAAATTTGTCATAACATAAAAAAATTGCAAATAATGATAAAAGACAAAATATTTAAAATAAAAATTTTGAACGACTACGACATATTAGAAGTGTTGGTCATTAACTTATGAAATGATATTATAAATATTAAAAACTTTCTTATCTCAATAATCAAAAAAAATATATTAAAATTACATTTAATAATGTTTATAAAAAAAGAATAAAAATTGCAAAGTATATAAATTGAATTTTCAATTTCGATTCTAGGCTTATTTAATGAATACAAAAGTAGGAAATTTGGGTAGGCGAAAAAAGGGGCATAGTATCGAATATGCACGCACGAAGTTGGAGGTTTTGTTTTTCATGATAAAATACGTATATAGGTACATTTACAAATATGACAATATCATATATAAGCAATTCTATCGAATTGTATCTCAAATGTGATCTTTATTGTGTTTGGCGACTGTCGCGCGTTCAATATATCGTCGTATATATAACATATATTTGAGATATATCGACACATTCTGTATATTGTCAATTTGTCGTTCATTTTGATATATATATATATATATATATATATATATATATATATATATATATATATATATATCAAAAATTGATATTTTCATGTATTTATATATAATATATATGTTTTGAATATTGTTCAATTTAATTGTTTATCTTTGGCATAGAGTCAACTAAGACATGAACTCTCGTAGACCCTTAGATAGACGAGAGTAACCCTTGACAACATGATCAGTACTAAGGTTGGAGAGTATGTGAAAGTGGTGGGTTTATCTTGACTTTGTCTCTTATGCGAATCAAAGAAATGAGACGAATGAGAAGACTTTAAATCTAAGGATAAAGCTCAGATTTCAAATTTAGATTTCCTGGGTTAAACTTCGAAAAAAAAAATACAGAATATCCATATATATTCATTTTGACTACATAAATTTGAAAAAAGTTTAAAATTTCGAAAGATAGTTTTGAAAGAATCGTTGAATACAATAATAATAACAAACTGATCAATGATTTATAATTTAACTTATGTGTATATATATATATATATATATATATATATATATATATATATATATATATATATATTCGCATTAAAAAAAGATTTTTTTTAATTTTGAAAATTTTCATTAAATTTACATAGTTATCGCATTAAACAGTACATATCTATTGGCGATAAAATCGAATTATTCGATTTTAAATCGGCAAACTGCCGTCGTAATTTATAAGCGAAATCGGCACCGATAAAAATTCGACCGTTTCTTATATAAATACGAACGGGAGGCTCATTGAAAATCGATTACGTTTCAAATTAAACGATACTCGTTTTTCTATATTTTTTTTTTGAATTAACCGCCCTTTTTCGTTCCTCCCTTCGAAGTTTATGTACCTATTTTTTTTTTTTTTTTTTTGGTCATACAAATCGAACAATGCACGCCGATGCCGAAATTTAATTACCACGTATAAATATACGGGCGGTAACGTTTTGCGAACGAACGAATAAACGCAAATCGAATTACCGTTTCGGTAATGAAAACGAATTTTGGCACATTTTACGTTCGATTACCGCTTTTATATACGCGTTAAAAGCAATTATTTTATTTTATTTTTAAAAAATATATTTAAATTTTTTTTCTTGCATTTTTAGAGATGTTTTCTAAATGCGTTTTATAGTGAAACGTTTCATTTTTTTATCGTTCATTATGAAAATGGTGATTTTATGTAGAATGTATTTTGAATATTGTAAAAGTTTTTTTTTAACACAAATATAATTAACATATAAAAAAGTTTAGTAAAAGTATTTCTTTTTAAATTTTAAAAATACGTCACGATCAAATCTCATTAGAAATTTCTAGTATACCGTATTTTGAATTTAAATCAGAAAATATCTATAATATAGTTATAAATAAATATTCTAAAGATGAAATTAAATACAAACTTAATTACGAAGGCGAGTTAATATTTTTTTATATTATATGTAAATTATTAAAAATTAGAATTATTAGTAGAAATTTTTCCTCAACACTTTTGTTTTATACGAAATAGCTTTTAAAATTAAATTCTTTTCGTTTTGAAGCGGAAAAGGAAAAAAATGTAAAAAATATGAAACCAAAAACAAATTCTAATACAGTAAATTAATTATGTCTGAAATGTATGAAACAATACACTCTTTGTTTTCTTCTTTACACAATGTCCAGAATTAGTCGCAACATTTTCACAAATTTATATGTTTTACGTGTAATCCTATATAATGTCGGATATGGTAACTTACAAATAGTAATTTTTGAAAAAAAATGTCGTTTCTATTATGGTCTCTCTTTGTCTCACATGAATATATATGTACGTAGTTTGTATAATAATTTACATTACTAGTAATATTTCAACCCTTGAAGGATAATGAAGTAATTTACGACGAATAATAATAATAATAAGAGCGACAACATAAAATGTACAATATAAACTGAGAATTCGCCCTTTAAATTAAGTCATAAATATTTTTCAACCGCAGTAAAGCAAGGTTGAAATTTTATAATAACAATAATAATTCATAATAAATGAAAGATTTCTGGGGTTTTTCGCGGCGGGGCACCTAAAAAGGGAGGGATTCGAAGTGCGTGCCCTCGATGTGAACAGGTGTTTAGATGTCAAATTATGCAAATTGGTGCCGACATTAGGCCGAGCTGTTATTTGAGGCTTATGGAAATGTGGTTGCAACCAACCAAACCCCCCTTGATATAAATACGCGGCCAAACCCAGCGATATGAACCACATTGACGAGTTTAACCCTCGGAGTGGCAACGACGCCGTTAACTTGTCTGAAATATACCGTCTTAACGGTTTAGATACTGCATAAATGATGCCTAGTCCGGACCTGCACTAATGGCCTGGCTCCGAACGACCCTTACGCTGTGGTGAAATTAATTTTGCGTAGGTTTTGCGCCCTGATAACGTCTTACATTGCCCTCTGAATATGTGAGTGCGCGTGTGCGGCATATTATATGTGTATATTAATGCAATTGTCGGTCATATTACCGTTGTGTACAAAGGATCGATTTTTTGCAAATTATGAGATATTTTCGGAAGAATTAATAAATCATTGATATTTATACCTTTCATAAGCCTGAATATCTTCTCTGAAAATTGTGATGTTGACCTATATTTTTTGGGGTTATCTTAATATAAATTCTTGTGATTCTTGAAATGCTTGTAATAGCTGAGTGTTCAAATTCATTTAAATATTGAATAATTTTAAAATATATATATATAAATAAAAGTATATATTGTTTTTATTTTTAAACAAGTTCTTTAATTAAAACACAAAGAACTTTATAATTAAATGCATTTCCGGCTTATCGGAAGATGAATCGTCGCCCTTCAATTAGTCGTATCATCTCCGTTACGCGCAACAAAACTCTCATTTCCTTTTTGTTATGTGTGTGTGTGTGTGTATGTTTATTTTCAGTTGTTGCAAACTCTTGGGGTTTCGCTTATTAGATTACTACGTAAATCTTCAAGTTCTAAACAAATTAGTTGAACAAAAGTTGACGCGAAAGTTTCGACGTCCCCGGCCGAAGAAAAGTTCAGCGACTCCCTTCTACAAAAGATTCCAGTTTTAACGTTAACAAGAATTTTCCCAGTTCTAAATTTTATTAAGTTCGAGTAATTTAGTTCTTTTTTCAGTGCATGACGTTACGATGTGATGCCGAAAAATAAAACACCACAGATCCAATATATAAAACATATAACGGAAAATATTTTTAAACACATAATAAAAAGTTAAGTTGATATATCGTAAATTTTAAACCGTTTTTTAATTAGTTCATGAACGTTCACGTTTTTTTTATCGTCACGTATGAAATATCAACGATAATTTCGATTTATAGCAAGTTTTGCCGCGGCAAGCGAAAAATTGTTGCACGTTCGCTTTGATATAAAATTGCGAGGAAAAAGGGGAGGGGGACGAGCTTCGGGAAAAACTATTTTCACCGAAAAACACAAAAGAAATACTACGTACTGAAACGAAACGCGAACATAATGCACGTACTGTACGAGCTTCTGCGGAAAACTTTTCTTGCAAGATAAGCAAGTTGTTGTAAATTTCCTTTTTTAAGCATAATCGTCCGAGAAGATACATTTTTAAAATGACTATTCTAAAATACAAGTTTACGCTTTGTATTTTAGTATTATTTTTTATATAATCTTTGTTATATGATATATAGAAAATATTATATTTCTTATGATCTTTATGGATACAAAATATATACTACATTATATGATGAAAATTTGATATTTTAGCTGAGACTCCCACGCAAAGTTTAACGTGAAAATTTCATTAAACTATATTTTTATAAAGAGCGCATTGTAAAATCTAAAAATAAATAAATATTTTGCAGTAAAATTGACTGAGCAAAGCATTGAACGGTGATGTGAATAACCGATGACCTATTTTCCTCATCGCCAATGGCGTGAACAAATTCTGCGGTTTCACTTACGTGAAAATTTCTATTATAATGTTTATATTATTAAAATACACCGTTTTCATACAAAAAAAAATATATTTATATAATAATAATAATAATAATATATACGTGTAAAAATTTGCTAAAATAATACGCGAACTATGATTGATGGCTCGATTTTATTTTTTCGATGCATCGAATGAGTTCGCAACTTTTATATTTCAAAATTGATTTCGGCGGCGAAATCGGTACGCGAATTTGGCGAGTTTTTATCGACGATTATTTATATGTGATATTTTTTTTCCAGTCGTTTTTTTTTAATGCATATATTTTGAACCAATATTTGTATTATTTACGAGGCGGGAGTTGCGCTGTGAATATTTAAATTCGAGACCGAACTGTGCGTGTCTTGATTTTTTATTAGTGTATGTCCGGCTTTATATATATATATATATATATATATATATATATAAATTGGAATATTTTTTGTTTAAATAACGTGAAAAATACAAAAAACGTGGATAATGATTTTTAGATAAAAGAAAAAAAGAAATTATAAATGTATTAATTAAAAAATGATTTTAAAGAAATATAATTTGAGATGTGGTAATAATTAAAATTCATCAAAGAATTCTAATGTTTCAAAGTAGGTATTATGAATAAAAAATATTTTGTTTAAAAATAATCATGATTTTATGATTCCTTTATAGTCAAGATCTCTTTTTAAAAATTGTACGATTTGCAGTTTGATATTAAAAATACAGAATTCTTCTCGTATTTTTAAAATCACCCTATTTTAAATGCATACGTTCAGAAATAGTTTAAGCAATTTCCCTTCAAGATAAATCTATTTCGGTCCCGCAGCACTTTTCGAGTTCTCCTGTTAAAATTCGTTTTATAAACGCAACGCTGAAAACCTGAAAACTCGACTTCAATTTTCGAGTTTTTCCACCGAAGTTCCTCCACCTATCTACACATGCCGGGTCACATTGAAAATCTCCGCAGATAGTAAACGTGCTAAATCGCAGTTTATCTTTTTAGAATTTTATTGAATTTTCGACATAACATAACTCGTTCGAAGAAATATCGGATTATCCCTTTAGGAAAATGATCCGTTATGCTGAGATTTTTTTTCCAGGAATTTTTCCTTCCACACGCATACACGCACACGAAAAGAAACCTGCGGTGTGGCAGATAAGACAGTGGAAAAAGATAATCCGTAAGATTTAGTCAAACGGACTGTTTGTATTACTGATAAACCGGTAAAAATCCACCGCTGGTTTCCAGGACTGATAGTGACCTGAAACACGAATTTTCCCAAAGGTTTCATAGGTCGTTTCGTTGAATTTTATCCAAATCATTATGATACATATATAAAATTAAATATAAATTGAAAAAATATTTTTTTAATAATATCATATATTAAAATATAAAAGAATACCGTTTTTATAATAAAAACTAAAAATAACAGGTAATTTAAAGACTAAAGAAAAAAAACGAAAATATTACACGAAACGAAAAAAAATCACGTGGGCACCGTCGTAAATTGATTAAAATTCGAAGAAAATTTTTCAGAACGCGAATTAAAAAAAAAATGAAATAAAATAAAGTAATAAAGAGGACGAAAAAAATAAAAATCATAAAGCAAAAAAAAAAAAACAAACCGGATACGGGCGAAAGTTTTCCACGCGACTTCCTCGTTTTTCGAACTTTCGAAAAAAAGGGACGAAGAACGAGATGATTTACAAAGTTTGCCGCGTCGGCATCATAAGATACGGAAAATTTTCGGAAACCCGAAATTCGTGCAAAAAAAAAAACACACCGGATACTCGTATAAAGACGACCGTACACTATCTGCTTTATCGAGCGTGTGCAGTTTTTAGACTATCTTGAACATAAAGAAATATAATATCAAAATAAAATAAAATAAAAAAAACGAAAACAGTTACTTGTGTTATCTATCATCAAAAGTATTTCGGTTATATTTTTGATATATAAAATTTGAAACAATTTAATATATAAATATAATTATATTAAAATGAAATATAATAATTTTAATTATTATGAATAATAAATTAAATATATTTTGTTTTAATATTGAAAACGAAAAGAAAAGTCCACCGCAAGACCGTCGGACGAAACATCGTCGAAATTGAGTTTGAAAAGTGCGTATTTTGGCTGTGTCGTGTCCGGGGAATTTTCCTAATTTTCCTAAGACGGACGTAATTAACGTTCGGAAACATGGGAAAATTCCCGGATACACGGATAATCGGCGAAGTGCGAGAGGAACGAACACCCGGCGACATTTCGTATAATGTTCAATGTCGAAAAGTTAAGTTATTACCGAATTGTGCGTCCGTTCGGTTCGTCGTCGAACTTGCAAAACTTATAAATACGATTATATTATATATATATATATATATATATATATATATATATATATATATATATATATATATATATATATATATATTATTATAAATGAAGTGTTTACAATTAGGAAAAGTGTGTAAATTCATAAATTTATTACATATTCTCATTCGTATTATATATTAAAAATTTAATTTAATTATAGAAAGAATATACTAATATTTATATAACATAAATTTTGATGCTATATTTATAAAATTTTAATCAAACAAAAATATATACATATTTTTTTTTTCATTAAGAAAAAAAAGGACGAATTTTTTATTCGATCACAATTATTATACAACGTTTTTTTTTCACATATTTTTCCGGTTCAATTAACACGTATATTGTTTTTGTTAGTTAAATGATAATGAACAAGTGGGCGATACGAGCGAGGGTTCAAAATTGCGTGGGTTTTAGTATAAAACAAAGTTCTTCGATATAGCAAAATGTTGAGATTTTATTCTCTTCAATTTGAAAACATTATGTTTTATATTATAAATATTTTATAAAATTATTTTACAAGCAATAACTAAAAATCAAATTATTCAATTGAATAAAATAATACATTATCCAATATCTTAAAAAATCAAGTATATTTGTTTATATATGTAATATAATAAAAATAAGTATATGATAGAAAATTTATTGAATTTTAAGTAGGTCAAATGTTTCAGTAATACGATATCATTTTTTGTTACTAAAAGAGCTATTGTACTATTTATAAAAGAGTTTTTTTTTTTCAGAAAAATTGGCTTGAATTCAATTCAATATTATATTCATCATGAAATAATATTATTTCTCCAACAATATGTCCGTCATATTGAAACTGTTAACGCTTTACTGCACGTCTACGACGATAACATTGTCGAAAGTTTCATTCTAAAACTTCGAGATACACATTTGCGACAGCTTAGCGCTACAACTGTCACCGAATAAATTTTTATTAAAAAGGAAGCAAACACAAAAAGGGACAGAGAAACGAAAAAATAAGCGAAAAGTGAAGGAAAAACACCGAGAAGGGCGCAGTAAAAAAAGAAGAAGAAGAAGAAAGAAAGAACTCTCATTTTTGAATACCGACTGTGAAAATCGTCTCAAAAGAGCGAAAAGTTTCATCTGAAGCAAGTAAAAAAAAAGTGGCAAACATAGAACAGAACCTTAGCGAGCGTCGTAAGCGTTCAACTTTAACCGAAACGAAGGAAAACTTAACGTCTAACAAATATTTAAATCTTCTTACATATATTTTATGAGACGCGTCGACACGTGTCGCAAATGAGCCTCTCGTAAAACGTGACACACTAAAAACCATAATTTGGAATCGGTTCCGACAAAAAAAAAAAAGAACCGAAGAAAATGGATATTTTAAAACGTATATAGGAAAAGCGAAGGTGATATGTTGAAAACACGAGAGGTTTTATTATGAGACGCGGAAAAGACGAAAGCCTCCGAAAACTGTTTGATGACGTGCAAAGAAAGCCGCGCACATAAAATACCGGTAAAATTTGACACGCGTTGAATAAAAATGGTGTCTAATTATATATGGTATATTTTCTTTGCGCGTTTCGAAATGTAAAGTGCATTTCCGTGTTTGAAATTTTCCGGTAACACCACTATTCGTCGGATGCGATAATACGAGTGTATTATGACACCTGCAATAGCCTAGTTTGTAATGAGGTTGTACGATATGCAGTCAGTTTTGGATTCAAGCAACGAATCGTTACTTATATTTTCAACTGTTGAAAATATTCGTATAGTGTGAAAATTTATTTTTCCACATAGAAAAATTTACAAAGACTAGAAAATTCTTATATTTATTGTTTAATAACTTCTAGTAAAAATATATTATTTTGTTTATAAAATTCAATGAAAAAATTACTGTAATTTTATATATTATAAAGCTCTACGATAAAATTTATTTTATTTTAAATACTATATATATCTTTACTTTTATGATTTCGTAGTAAGAAACGTTTTCAACTATGAAAAAGACATGATTGAAAATATGACAAAAGACTCGTCCGGGCAAAAAAATATATAAATCGGATTCACAGAAATTTCAGATTTATTTATTATATTTTAAATAAATATTTTTTGATATCAGTTCTTCGAAATAAGTACAAAGGACACGCGTACGTTAACCAGATTAAAACCTACAAAGGATAAAACGTCAAAGGTAGAGGAAATGTTATTTGTGATTTAATACACAAAATCAAATATACAAAAATAATATTTGGTCTTATTGAAAATTATTATGTTCAATCAATTTTACATTTATATATAAATACATATATCCTTAATGTAAAATTCAATTAACGACTTTTGACATTTCAAATAAAGTATTTCCTTTTTCAATTTTAAATTCCGAATAATTATAAATTAAAATGTCAAATTGTTTATAAACGTTACACACAAACATAATTTTCAAAATATTCGTTCAAATTGTCAGAAGCAACGAAATTACGAACGGCAAACGTTTTAAATTAACAGCAATAAATATAAAATAATAAGGAACATTTATCAAAGTGATTCCAAGTATTTAAAGTGAATCGATAAGATGGCAATATATTAAGGAACAAATGTATAAGTAAATATATGTATAAGTATATATACATATATTCGAAATGCAAAGATAATAAACATAATTTATGTTACAGGCGGGGTTTTTTCACGTAAATATATGAGACCATTAACTTTATGGGGCCAATATGTATATATTAAATTTTATTGAACTATATTATTCCACCGGTTTTATCGTCGTAAATCTTCAACACATATTAAAATAAATTCGCAAATTGCTCGACTTTGAATACATAATATATACGTACATCGTAGAAATTTATTCAAAATTTTATCAATCATAAATTGATATTATACTAGTAACAAAGGTCGTATTTAAAAAAAATGTATCAAATCGTTGTAAAATTATGAATCATAATATGGTCTTATATGATTATTTATAAGTAATTGTAAAATTATTTAAAATAATTTAATATTTGATCAAATCGATACAAAAAAAAATTATTGAAAAGAATGTAATATTTTTACAGAAGTAAAAGTAAATAGAATTTAATATTTTTGAGAAGTAAAATAGATTTTACATAAAATCCTTCATTAATTTGAATACACGTAGGGAATTCTTTATGTGTAAAACTCCATCCTAAAATATAATGAAAACGGTAAATGCATTAATGAAATAGTCGAATATCTAAAATTAACCCGAAACCGGTTCTAGATTATTACGCAGATTTCAATATGAAATTAGGACATTTACATAGAATCGAAACGGATACGTTTCACAAAAGTAATTATGCCGCAGATCAACATATTCCATCCATATGTATACAGGGTGAACAAATTTAATATTGGACGGATGACGAGGACGACGACAACGAACAACTATTGAAGCGTGAATCGCGCACACGCTCACGCACAAAGGCGCGAAAAGGCCGCCCCCGATCTCCGATGACGCACATCCGGTTTTCTGCCGTCATTTATACATGGGAAAATATTCTCATTTCCGGGAAAAGCCCCCCGTAATGTCCCGCCGTTTCACCTTCGCCTCCTACCTCCTTCGTACTTATGACGGATGCGCGAAATGATTTCCCATCAGTGAAATTTTCCCTACGAGGACCTGTGCCGAATGATTGATACGCTTTCGCATAATAATAATAATAATAATAATAATAATATCGTATCGCGATAATTTTTCCGAACTGAAAAACTTTCGTTTATATCGAAATATTTCGGCGATCTTTCCAAATGTAATAAAATATTTCTGGCGCGATAATATTCTCCTTGCGAACGTGAAAAACCTTGATTATATTCGCAATCTGTGGGGATTCTTGTTCCTTCTCATAATTTTTTCTCTTTTATTGGAAAAAAACTTCAAAGATATGTTTAACTAAACTCAATGCATTGTTTTCATTTTTTTAATTAATATTTTACTTCTTATATTACTGAAAAATTTAAATATAAATATAATTTTATAACTAATATTAAATTATATTGATTGAATTTCATTATATATTGCAAAATTTCCTTGTAAATAAATTAAACAAAACGAAAAAAAAAATACCGATCAACAAAGACTTATTTAAAACAATTGCAAAGATGATCCGATCCGATTTACAAAATCTATCGCAAATTACGTACATACATCACAAATGAGTTAACTGAAAGGTTAATTGTGGACGAGTAGATTATATACTTGGTTAATGGCGAATTGTGAGTAGGGGAATTGTGGCCAGAGTGCATTAAGTATAAGGTTAATTATGTACTGAATAAACTCCAAACGCGATTTAATGATAATAAAACGCAAATTAACCTATACATAATGCAAAATCGGTTTAAAATGTACAGAGATGTTTTTAGAAACAATGTATTTTTTTTTAAACATTTTCCTTTATTTTAATTGTATTTATGTTAGATATTTTTATATTAAATAATTTAAGTTTCATTTTTATAAATATTTTAGTATATTATTGAAAATATATATTTATGCAACATAAAAACTTTTTTTTTCTTATAAATTGTCAATTTATATAATGAACGAATAATATTAAGTAACATAAAATTTACACAACTACTGATCCAACAAATGAATAAAACTTTGTAATAAAGTTTAATTTATATCAAAAAAGATAAATATAAATGAAAAATTAATGAATATATTATAATAGTTAATGAAGAAAATTTTCTGACAGAAATATATTATTAAATTCGCTTCTCATATAAATATTATGAAGTACTTATATATTGGTTCAAAATACTTTAAAATTGATATACGAATTATATTATATTTGACAATTTCTTTTAACCACAGAGAAAAGAAGTTTATAAATTATCAACATAAATTAATTTCTAACAGTTAGAGCAGTGAACTCAATCGCCATTTGTCAAATGGTTATAGATAAGTTTGTCGTTCGAGCCGCCGTAGCCGGGAAAAATCTCATAATTTTTCCACGCCAGTGGTTCTCCACGTAGAAAGTAGAAATCGATGAGGGGTTACTTCTTTCGCCGGTTCGACTTTTGCGAGAAAATCTCCGGCGAAGCCTCCGTTTATAATTGGAAATCTTCGTGACCGGAATCGCGTCTTCGCACCGTTATTATTACGATAATAATAAAGGCGAAACGAAAGAGATCGCACGTTAATAAAATACCACCCGAACGTCGCCCGTCGAAAAAACAAAAAGAATGAAAAGTCGCCCGAATAATCCCGGGGTAAACGAGAGAAAAGAATATATATATATATATATATATATATATATATATAAACAACGAATGCAAATATTTTCACGAGAAATCCGCATTCCCGTTTCCCCCGAAATGGGAGCAGATCTCCGCTCGCCCACGGGGATTTGTACAGAAATAGCGGATCAAAAGGTATTCAGCATTTTCCAGTTCATATCTGCATATATTTATATGACAGGAATCAGATACTGTAAAAAATCAGAAAATGCGAATCGAGAGGCTTTTCGACGCCCCGAGAATTGTGTGCGAAGAAAGTAGAGGGAAAAAAAATTCAAGCGGCGGAAAATTTTACCGCTTTTATTGCGCGGAGAATTCTTTTCGATTCAATCGCCCTCGAAATAAACGTTTAAGAAATAACTTCATACAAACCGTGAACTATCTGCTTTATATTCTTAAATTATTACAACGTTCAATTCAATTTGATATATATTTTCACAATTTTCACACACTTTTATACGAAAAATAAATTTTGATTCAATTTTTTTTTATATTTTAATATATTCAAATATATTATTTAGAGTTAGATTTAAATATTTTTGCATAATCAGATATACTTTTAACAACGAAAGATCTCGTGAAATGATAACATGTAAGTTCGTAACCGAATTTCTAAAATGAAATATAAAATTTCAAAAATAAAAATCAACGTTACCAAAAAAAAAGAGCAACGAAAAATTCGTTAAAGCGCTCTCGAAAACCGACGATAACTTTTCGTTATAAATAATGAAACGTACAAAAGTTTATGAATGAAGCGCAAAAATAAATTCTTACCAAAAGTTTAATAGACTATATTAAATAGTATAAAATTTATATACATATATTATATATATATATATATATATATATATATATATATATATATATATATATATTATTTGGAACTCGAACTTCGTTCATTCTTCGCGTTATTTTTTTATACGAAATTTAATCCGGTAACTTTTTGAACTTCGCTATGATGCGACCGCTTCCGAGTTTTCACGTCCGAATGAAATTTTATCGTAATGCGATTTTTCTCGACAGTTTAAATATGCATAATTATGCCGATCGGTTCAAAGTACGGCGGATGAGAAGGCGATCACCCTTTTTTGAAGGATTATATATTACACCGCTTTTTTCGATTAGCCTATTTTAACTGACGATAATCATCTATATGTATATATATATATATATATATATATATATATCACAGTTTTTTTTTCTTACATTCTGGCTATAAATTTGGAAATAGCGCCGTAAAATTTTGGTCAAGGCAACCAACCGCGTTTTTCTACATAACTCATTTTAACCGAGTTCTTAACTCTTTCACGTTATTTAGTGCTTCGCATGCAAATTGCATATAATCCTTATACAATTTTAGAACAATTTTCACGAATATTGCGGTAATTGTGTGAGAAACATACAAAAATTTTATCGCAATGTTCATAAATGTACTCGATTTAATGTAAATTTTAATAGGAACCCGGCTTAATGAGTTAGATTTTGCGATAAAATATATTGGATATCCTTTAATGCTATTATAATATTTTCATTTAAATTTGAATGAATGATGTTAAATCATGAAAAGTTATAAATCAACTGTATAAAATATGAATTTATAATAAAAAAATATTATTAAATAAATATGAAAAGAATTTATGAATATAAATCGTAGATCCTATAACTGGTATAAATAATATCAATATATTGTTGAACTATACTTTTTATTTAAAAAATATATTAATATATAGAGTAAAATATCAGACGTTTTCGACTATATATAATATTTAAAAATAATAATTTCAAATTTGAAGTTACAGAGAGCAACTAAATATTGAATGAGAAAGTTCTTCAAAGATTGAATAAAACTATTGAATTAATGTATTCTATAAGATTCATAAACCAGAATACTTTGTTTAAATTATAAGAAAGCCAGTAAAATATAATCTCATTATACAGAGTAAGAGCAAAAATAGAAGATATGTATGTTAAAAAAAACGGATTTCCCGGTTAGAAAATTTAAGAGAACAGTATAATATGTACAATGTATCCTTGTTTTTCACGGCAGTCGACAAAACCTGAATTGCAATCTTCAACGACGATTCTGCACAGCTTTCCACTTATCGTCAGACAAAAAAACACAATAAAATATATTATATAAAAAGAAAAATTTTAAATTATAAATATTATTATATAAATAAAAATAAGCGTCTGAACAAATATGTAGAACTATAAAACGTAATATATGTATATATATATATATATATATATATATATATATATATATATATATATATATATATATATATATATATATATATATATATATATAACAATAACGATAAAATAAAAATAGAGAACGAAAAGCGTTTTTGTGCAATGTTTATAAATTGTACTTTTTACAAGCGGTTGTCAGAATAAAAACAAGACATTAATTTGCTTCAACAAGCAGATTTCTCGTTGGCTGAGACGAGACAACAAGCAAAATGCAAACAAATTCGCATGTAAATTTCAGCATTTCAGCCGGTCGCGCGATCATATCGCGGCTGAAAGCGTTTCTCCGACGATGGAATAATAATACACGGGATGAACTGAAAGTCGTGCGCGGCCGTAAAAATAATCGTATAGTTTTGCATTGTTTTCGTTTACAGCGTTTATTTTATTCGTATGATTCGATACGTTCATTTTCATATTTTTATCGATTCTATTCAAATTTTCTACTCGGTTTTCTGCACTAAATTTTAGATATCAATTACTTTTTCCTTATTAAATTGATATTTTTATTTTTAAAATAGCAAAATTTTCTTTCAATTATTTTGATTTCCGTTGATTTTTTTGAGTTTAAAAAATAATTAATATAAAATTACGTGACAATATTGAATGTGCTAAATATGAAAGATTATATTACGATAAAATATATTAATTTTAATTTTTATACGTTGTGCATAATTTTCTAACCGCACTGCACTATAAATAAGCAATGAGGACATAGTAGACGAAGATGCAAAAGATCGCTCGCTCCTTATACGCGATGGAGGTATTCGAACCCCCGGGGCGCATCGCGCACACTACGACCGCTGCCTGAAAATGAAAAAGGCAACCAAAGAGGGTTGGAATTTGAACTTGGGTGCAATGCACTTGTGAAAATTCGATTAAGGTCGCAGCGCGGTAGTGAACCGCTCTAGATCGATATCACGCTCTATTATGGACGTACGAAACCGTAAAACACCGTAACTACGTTATTATATATATATATATATATATATATATATATTATATACGTTTCCCGTAGATGGTCCTTGAAGTTGCGAAGGTAAATATTACATTTTAATATAAGGGTTGTTGCGATCGAATTCATCCGGTCGTCACGTAACGATCAAAACTCGCGCTTAAATAAAAGCGCTTCATTTGCGCTTTATTACAATGTAATTTTTTATTAATATATATTAAAAATCTAAATATAAGAAATAGTATTGAATTGTATAGTTAAACGTTTTTTCAGCATGCAATTTGAATTTAGATATAGACTATTTTGAAAATACACTCTTTGTATCAACTTGAAATACAAATATTTTTTTAATAGTCTAGATATAAGTATATGATGATCATTATTATATAAAGTTAATTTAACCACAAATTCAAGGAAAATGTCATATTTTATATATTATTATTATATTATCTAACAAAATGTTTGAAAGCGAACGTCAAACGCTCGTTTAATATTAAGATTACGCGTGATTTGATGTGAACAACGTATATTTTGCTCTTGCTACTTTCGCTGTTTGACAATAATATCTGTGTAATTAGACAAATTACGATAATAAATACGGTAACAAAGTGTGACATAAGACGTTTCCATGGAAAATTATTCAATTATCCCTTTATCTTTCCGGAAGCGTATTTCATATCGCATTTAAAATAGAAACGCGCAAGTCGTTAATTATATTCAAATTCGTATCGAATATCTTTTACAAACAATAATATTAGAAACATGCGGTTATTTAATAAAAATTATTTATATTAGATATCTAAGAAAACTCTTTTATTTATTATTGTTATTATTATGTAGTATATTTGTGTGATTTTTCACTCGAAAGTGTGAAAATCTTTTTCCGCAGAATCGCGAAAACGTAGCGCGTAAAACTATAGTGCGTAATAAGCTTTTCCCTGATTAGCTTTTACAGGGTCGACAGGGTCAATTGTAATCCCGATTTTCAGGGTTCGCCAATCAAGTGGCTTTTTCGAGCATGTGCAAAATTAAATGTGTCAACATATCACAGATTTCTTCATCAAATAACATTATTTAATATTATATATTATTTTATTCGTGTAAATAATAATTATTCAAATTAAAAAAAAATAAATATATAAATTCGACGCGATTTATAGAGAATTATATGTGAGGCTATATATAAAATTATTATTATCGATATCGAAAACTTTTAATGGAACTAGTCGGTTCAAATAAGTTTTCGAGGAAGCTACAAAAGTTTCGTATAACAATAATCAATGTTAAACCACACATAATATAGATGTTAATAATGGTTATCTAGCGATAAATAATAATTATATATATATATATATATATATATATATATATATATATCTAATTTAGTGTCAATTATTATTGCGGAATACGTTATATTATAATTAATATACGTAGTATGAATATTTATTATCAATTTAGTTTCGATTATTAAACCATGTTATACATATATGTAATTATAATTTTGTTTATTAATATTATTACATTGAAAATTGAATTTAATTAATAATAGAATGAAATTGTATTTTGTAATGATAATTATTTTAATAGTTTTTCGTGTAAAATGAAAACTTTATCCTTTCATTTTATATATTTAATATATATGATGAAAGAAAAAGCGGTAGCTTTCCGTTCGCGGGAAAAACGAGCATGAATTTTCCGCACCCCCGACGACGACGACGCTCGAAAAGTCAACGCCGCAAAAAGGACAAGGGCGTTTTTTTTCCGGTTTTTTTTTAATTTTATTATTATATATATATATATATATACATTTTTTTTCGCACGCCGTAGTAATTATCGTATTTTTGTAGCGGGCACTTTTTTTAAAGAGCCTATTTGCATAAAAATGAACACCCTCTCTACGCCGTGAGCGCGTAACCGTTTTTGTGTGCGTGTGCGTGTGCGCATTTTTTTTTTTTTTTTTGGTTCGTAATAAAAGAGAGATCTCCGTGAAAAGAGGCTCGTTTTTATCTCTGTATGTACGTGCGCACTTTTTAAACGGACAATTCGTAAGCGTATGCTGAAGCCATTCGCACAAATTACGCACCGAAATAATATACACACGTGCCATCAGTTTTTCTAAAAGGGGGATAGGGCATGACAGAGATTGTCAACATTTTATTTGTTTGATTCGAAATTAAAATAGACGAAAAATCGATCGGATATATCGCGAATGTTGAATTGAATTTATATATAAAAATGATACTTCAGATTCCATATACGTCGAATTATATATATATTGAACTAAAAAAAAATTGAATAAAGTATAATTAAACTATATAATGAAAAATTGTTTAAATTCATTCAAAACTATGCAACGTCCTGCATATTTTTAATCGTTATTGGAAAACTAATTATTTTAATAGGTCATAAATATTTCCCCTACTTAATTTATTATGTGAGTCTAATAATAAAATATTTGAGTACAAGAATGTAATTATGTTAAATATTTATATCATTATTACCTGTATTACTCATATTTTCATTTAAAGATACTTTTAAATAAGTGCAGTAAATGAATTGTTAAATAAGATATAACTACTTCGTTTAATAAAAGGAAATAAATATTTATATTAAATACATGTTTATTTTTTGATGATCAATTTAATTTTTAAATAAGTTGTATTTCTATTGAAAAATATATTATTGTATAAAAAAAATTCATAAAACACAAACCTTTTTCGCAGAAGGCTCCCTCGTACTCCAAATTTCTACATTCGCATATCGGTCCCGAATCGGTGCTGATGCATATTCCTCCATGCTGACAGGGATCTTGTCTCTCGCAAGCGTCTGTCTGATTTCCTCGTAAATTCTGAAAAAGAAAGAAATCGTTTCGTTTACAATCGTATAGAAAATACGTCGAGTGGAAAAATTTCACGTGCGACGTATTCGAAACGTAAACATCGATCCGAGTTTTTCCACGTTATTATTAATTAGCGTGAACGACGCTTTCTCTCCAGTTTATAGTATACGATCGAAAGTCACGCGACAATGTTTTTTTTTTAATTTTATTTATATTTATTTTGTTATTGTCGTGAGCATATATGTATATATATATATATATATATATATATATATATATATATATATATATATATAATAATAAAACGGCATGAAGTTTCTTGTAAAAGTGCGTGCCGTGTAGCTTAACAGTGAAAATTTTCCGATTTTCCAACTCCGATACGTGATTAATATGATGATATAGAAAGTTTCAAATTTTCGGTAATCATAGTTATTTCGGAAATTTTTATTAATAATATATAATACTATGTACAATTTATAAAAAAAAATATTAAAATAATTTATATTATTCTAATAATACAATGTTAAAAAATAGAGGGAATATAAATTCAGAAGTCAACGGTTGTTATGTGTAATATGGATTTTTATAAAGTTTTTGAAATTGTTTAGTAAAATACTAAAGATATTTTTAAATATATGTCTAATTTTTTTAAGGCTAATATATTGTTTAATATTTTCCGATTTAGTTTCAGAAAAAAACACTTTAACACCATAAATTTCAAAATACTAATACTTAAATTATCAGGAATTGTACCAAAAATAAATACACTTTATCAGTATATTTATATATTTTAACTACACGAATCCAATTTATATAATAGTCAAACAATTTATTATAAGAATATAATATAAAATATACACGTAAATAAATGGTTACAGTGTCATGATTAATAGTATTACACGTCTAAATATTTATATTTTAATACGTTATCTAAGAAATGCTTTTTAGATGTCCTTCGCTCGTGCGGACTATGAATTTCGCATTACATTGAAAAATTAATTTTTCTATCTGGCGGAACTTATCGCGAACGTCTTTCACGTGTAACACGTGAAAATTGACCCGGAAAATTTCGTTCTTTTGTCACTGAATAATGTATGTACGTATATCATTCGTCGGTTTTTCTTCGTCGGTAAAGCGAAAAAAAAAATAAAATAAAATAATCGGAAGAAAGAATGTGCGACTTTGATCGATCGCCAACAACGAAACAGCCTCCGAACGACTCACCTGACGTATTTACACACGTGTTCTAGATTATTACAAGTCGAATGATGTAAATGAATGGAATACATTCGATTACTACTAATGCACTACATTATATAGTTACATTTCAATTTTAAGAATAATATAATTTATAAATTTTATTTTAATAGTAATAATTAAGCGTTCATGAATATACTACTAAAAATTCTTATTAGTAATAAAAAATGAATATTATATGTTCATGCATATTTAGTTATACAAATTTTATGATTAAATATATTTTTTATTAATTGTGAAATAAAATTTTAATTAATATATATAATAATTAATAATATGTGAGTAGCATTTGTATCGTACAATTCGCAAGCATTTCGGTCTTATAAGAATTCTAGCAAAATAAGCTTGATTTATCTAACGCTGGAGTTCACCTAATCTAGCTTAGCTGAAAACCGAACAACTTGCCAGGAAATGTTTTGACTTCTTACTGAAAATAAACACATTGTATGCGAACCTAAAAGGAAAACGAATAAAACCAAAAAAAATATATATTATATTACATCTGAAGAAAAAATGGTACAAAAATAAAACAACGTTCGACCGTGTTCCCTATAAATCTGTGTGAATTTCGTATTCCATAATTGAAATAGAAACGGTCGGTTCGCTCTTTTTTTTTCAGCTGAAAAATGTACGATGAAGCATGACTATGTACGTAAGTTTTGTATACTAGTAGTTTTGCGCAGAACCGCATTTCACTGTGGGCAAGAACTGAATTCCAAATGAGGCTAAAAAAGAAGCTGCAAAGCTGAAAAATATACACGCACGAGTTAAATATTTAACCAAAAGGTTGTATAATAACATACAACAAAATTATACGCTGAATTGAATTTCATTACTGAAGGTTAAATGTTACGGTCACATTGATAGTTTTAGAAAATTTTGAGATTTTTTTTTCTTACATAATATCGTCAATTATATGTAAGTAGACTGTTTTCATAAATTGGATAATCGTGTTAGAATTAAGTGAAGAAGTTTGTTAAACGCAATTAGGATAATATAGTTTGAAACTATTACATTATCATTGTATTATATTATATATGGAAAGCAATTTTAGATTACATTTAGAACATTATTAAATTGATTTAAAAGTATTCAAAAAATAGTAATATCACTTAATATTAAAAACTGAATATAGATTGCTTCATATTAAGCAAAAACCTAATAATAATATCTTAAAAATATTTAATATTTTTAAGATTGATTGTGTATTTTTATCTAACTTAAATTTGTGAAATATATCAATTTCATTATATATACAATAAAAAGTATTGTAATAAAGAGATGTTTTAAAATTTTATATAGATATATGTTAGTTATAAATAGTTGGATTGTATTCGTAAAATCAGCAGATAATCACCACATAAAGGCAAATCGATATAACGTACCGAATGAAAAGTCAACATGAAACACTGCAGTGAATTCTAACAATGGAAAGCCGAACATTCTGCAGCAAATTTGAAGCACCTTTAACCGTAGCCGGTTAAAGTGTTCGATGGTTCATTTATGCAGATGCAGTTAGTTCGCTTGACGATCCGGGCATACGGATGGGGTTAGTTGTGATGGGGGATGTGTTTAAGGGGGACGGTTTCGCTTAACGAGAATTTCTTGAATTCTCTCCCCTTATATGGTTCCGGATGGCGTACAAAAGCGACGAATACGTATTGCGAGTATTTAATGCAAACAGACAAAACGGTGCCGATGTTCGCTTTTCAGCGAGTTGAACCGTGATGCGGTATTCCGAGTTGGATAACTTTATAATGAGAGCGGTTCGTTTTCGTATTATCCGAGGAATCTTTCACTTTGATTTTTATATAATATATATATATATATATATATATATATATATATATATATATATAATATATATATATATTTTTGTAGATTTAATTTATATTTTTTTGTTTTTGAGTTAACAAAAAAATTTGAGTGAATAAAAAAATCTAAACATTTAATATTAAAAATTAAAATAAAAGTGAATTTTTCAAAAAGAAATGAAAACTTTAATTTTTTGGAAAGAATTTTACATATGAAAATCATATATCTGATCGATATAATTTAAAACGTATATAAATACGATAATGAAAAAATCGGACTAATATAATCTGCAAAATTTCAAAATTCCTGTTACTTTTTGAACACTAAGATATGTTCAAAAAAGTAATAGAATTCACGAATTTCAGCAAAGAAATAACACTATAATTATATCTTAGGCTCTATATTCACCAGACAGAACTCAAAGCTAATCCAATAATCGAATTCCAGAAATGTTTTAGGAATTGAAAGAACCTCTAACATAAGCGTAATAATATCTAATTAGTAAAATTCTTTACAAAGAAAAAAATGAAAATTTTCGTCACTTGCTGAACATCATGTATATTATATATGTGACACAGTTTTATCTTTAATTTTAATAAAACTTTAATTATTTTTATAAAAATGTAACAATGATATACCCAAATAAATAATGAGACATTTTAAAATTATTAATATTAAAATGAATATAAAATAACTTATTATATTAATTTTAAAAAAGTTATCATTAAATTGAATATCCGAAAATATTAAATTTTATCTATATGACAAATATGGAAATTTTGTCAACAGTAAACTTAAAAATTTGATCGGTCGACCGTCTGAAAATTCTTTCAGCGCCCGCATCGATATTTGGAAATTGATTGATTTTTCCACGAGTTTACTTATTGAGCTCTTAATTCGAATCTGAAAGGTTCGACGGGAAGCTTATGTCGTTTGAAAAATGTCCAACGATTACTCACCGATTTCTTCGATCGGCGAAACGGGCATGATTTAGGTTCGTTAATTTCTCGAGATTCGTTCGACTGTCAGCTTTATACTGAGACGTCATTAAATGAACGACAGAAAATATATATATATATATATATATATATATATATATATATATATATATATATATATATATAATATATATAATCTAGTAAAATATCGACAATTTGCGGGAACGTTACAATTATGGCAAAATAAATGTCTAAATTGGATGAAAACGATCGATATTCTCATAATAATGACATCGACGATTGAATGGTTGAAAGTGTGCTAATTCAGTCTGAGGTAGATCAAGAAATCAAATTAATATAACAGATTTATATATATTATATTATATATTGGATATTTGTGTTATATATTTAAATTTGATATATTTCTATAAGCGGTGACGTTAATACATTTCGTGATATCATTGTAAAACCGGCATAAATCGTTTCCGTTAATTCTATATATAAGAACAATCAAATTGATGAGCGGATTCAAATCCGACCTCATAAATATACATGAGGTTTTAATATCGTTTTAAAAGCGAGAATATTTAAAAGTCGTTTTGGTATCGAATTAATTCCGCGAAAACTGTCCTCATACACCGATAAAAAAATCAAAATCATACAAGATTAAATTATACTTTTTTTTATTATACTATATATATATAAATTGAATATGCTCGGATGGATCAAAGGCTATATAAAATCTATGAATAAATTTACAATATTTATTTTGGACTTGTGTCGTTAAAATTAATCTCGATTTAAAAGTACGTATCGTAGATATTTATTGCAGTTAAACATAATAAAGTCGTTTAATTTTGAAAACACATATATATTTATTTGAAAATTTTTAAAACTCTAATAGTGATAGTACAACTATTTTTAACTTATAATATTTTAAATAGTAATAATAGTAGTAATAGAAACTATAACAATTTCACTAACAATATTGGTAGTAATAAAAAACCACAACATTAACAAAAGCTAGTTCGGGAGTTAAGTAGTACAAACTGAATGTAGGTCAAGAAAATTATACAGTTTATTTCTTAAACAATATAGATACATAATAATATGTTGTACATATGTTAAATTTAAGAACAAAATTGAAATTAATTTAAATTGTATTTATTAACAGTAAGAAATTTGTTTTTAATAATAAATAAAATTATTTTTGATAAATTTTACTAAAGGCATATATATTTCATTCCAAAACTAAAGAGAAGTGACCAATTATATTCTCACAAAGAAAATCTAACAAAAGGACGAAGAGACGACAGTCTGCGAAAAAAAAAAAGAAAATGACACCGAATAAAGGGAAAGAAAAGGGGGGTCGGCAGGGCGCAACAAACATCAAATTGGTTCCCCTCTTTATGGAAAGTTTCAAAGCTTTCCTTTGGGGTGTGTCCCTCTGATCTTTTCGGATTATCGTCGATAGCATACTTAATTCCGTTGCCGCCACTAAAAATAAAAAAGGGACGACCGCCGACGACGACGACGACGAAGGGTCCAAGAGTCAAAAAAAGATTCCATTTTTTCGGTTGCGTAATTTTCGGATCGCTTATCTGGCAATATGAAAAACGAATCTGTCGCTCGTACTTTTTCTTCGACGATATTCCGCGGCCGTTTAGCACGAAAGTATTATATAAAATGGCGATTCTCAAACCTCCGGATTATTTTATTAAAAAAAAAGATTAAATTTATAAATTTAATGCGGATTTATATGAAATATAATATATTTGTTGGAAATTACTGATAATGTTCTAATGAACATTTTTTTTTAAATACAAAAAGATTTTCACTATCTTGATGCCGTATAATTAATGTCGAAAAATATTTACGAGTTGCTATTTTCGGCCTATCCTATATTAACATCTTTACGCCCACATGTAATTTTCCATATCCATTGTAAAAGTCACACACGCCCACGTAAAAAAGTTCTCAGATACCCTTCGATAGGCTTTTACACAATAACGTGTATATCAATGAAAATTTTAAATATTTTTTTTTATATAAGAAATATATT
This sequence comes from Leptonema lineaticorne, assembly GCA_024500535.1. Taxonomy (NCBI): domain Eukaryota; kingdom Metazoa; phylum Arthropoda; class Insecta; order Trichoptera; family Hydropsychidae; genus Leptonema; species Leptonema lineaticorne. The sequence continues at coordinate 3,736,653 of JANIJI010000004.1, read as the reverse complement.
ACGTTTATATTCTCAAGTGAATTGAATTTGTTCTATAAATATATATTATGAAAATCATTCATATTTTATAATATTAATATTTAATGTATTATTATACCATAAAATAATATGAAATTTTATATTTTTTTGAAATATAAATTAAAATATGTCTCTTTCAAAAAAATTATCTTAATATTTTAGTTAAAAAATGATACAATGGAATATTTTAGTATAAACAATTATATTATATATTATACAATTTTGGAATCATTCAACATAAATAAAAAATATCTAATATGCAAATAATTTATTTGATTATAAAATTTATTGAAAATATCATAATTAAACAAAAATGTTATTATCTATAATATTTTGAATACCTTAATATATACATATTTTATTAAATTGTAATACAATAATAATATACGGTGTTTAGTTACGACGAAAAATACGACAAAATATAAAACGAAATGTCGATATTAAAAATATCGAAATATATATAAATAAAAAAATGAAAACACCGAAACCGTTCGACCGATTAGTATGACACGACGATAAATCTGCGCGCGTTGAATTATTGAAGCGATTTTTCCAGCTGAAACGCCAAGTTTTCGACACACAAAAAAAAAGAGCCAGAAAAACGCGCGCAAGGGCAAAGGGAGAGGGGGGTGGGGTGGACGCGTGAAAAAGGAAAAACCATTGCACGACCGAGACACGAGTGGGGAAAATTGAAAAACTACGCCGCCCACGCGCTGGAAAATCCACCCACGCGAACGTGGGTTCAACTCTGCCGGAGTTAATGTGTTAACTAAATAACGGAGGAACGGGTTAAGAGAGGAGAAATTGGTTGACGTCGCTCACCACTTATATCCTTTTTCGTTAACCAGCGGATAAACCTATTGTTGCCTTATTCAAATACACGCGCAACACGAAGCCGCATTCCATTTTTAAGGGTCAGCCCTGTGTGTACTTTAATATTTTCCGCTGGTAAAATTTTAAAAGGTTTCATAGGTCAGCTGGTTAGATTAGGTATCTTTTTTATATGTATTTTTTTACATAAACTTAATTATTATAATGAATCGTGAATTTTTACATTAGGTTAAACATGAAAACATTATGATGCTGAAATTATATAATATAATATATATATATATATATATATATATATATATATATATATATATATATATATATATATATATAGAGCAAATGAGAAGTTACCTCTTAAAACATTAAAAAGAAAACGTAATTAATGTGACGTCGGTTTACATTTATAATGTGTTATTTGTTATTATCCGTGTATATAGAGGCGTAATGAGCTTTTCCTTTTAATTATATTGTAAATGAGAATATATAAAGGAATTCCTAATGTATGTTTTGCTCAAAAATCTAATGAGAAAATTTAGTGAAACGAAAATGATAAAAGATATCGCGTTTATAATCAAAATGTTTTAAATATTTCAGATTCTAAATAATTTATTATATTATATTTAGACTTATTATGAATAGTTTCATTCATCAACAAATTTTATCATTCAATAATATATTTTTTTATTGTTAAAATTTTCTGTACAAAAATAATTTATACTCGTTTGTGTAATGATAAAATTGAAAACTTTCTTGAAATCATAATATTTTATGTATTATATAATAATATAATTAAATTCAGAATATGGCATATGAAGGTTATTTTATATATCATATTAAAAAGTGTATAAATTTATTATATATTGAATAAAATTATTTGTAAGAAAAAAAAAGAAAATTGAAATGAAATTAATTGATTTGACTAAATATTGGAACGCGATATTATTATTATTGCATAAATAATAAATTAAATAAGTTAAATAAATTTAAAAATTTCATATAAAAAGTACATTTTATATATATATAAATTAATAAAATATTCTAAAAAAATGCTATATTAAATTATTTGATAAGATATAAATATAATTATAAATCAGCATAAAGTTATATTCCATTAAATTTTATCCGACAAAATTGTAAATTGCGCCCGGGAAAATTTCAACTTAAAAATTCATACACCGACAACGTTAGCATTCATTACGGTGTCATATCGGATAATTTCGCAGAAAGTCCCCGGGGATTGAACCCAAGTACACGATTCACTTTAAAGGCTATCGTGCCGTTGCAACTGCGCTATCGTGTTTTCTTTTTTTAACGTTACGTGAATCTTCGTAATGTACTTAATATTTTATTTTTTCTTTTCAAATAGAGCAACTCGAAAGATAGTCAAAGAATATAAATATATATATATATATATATACCATATATATAAAGTCGAATTTTTGAGCAGAATAAGAAAAAATATATAACCGTTTACCGTTCGATTTCGCGACGCGTGTTTAGAATATAATAAGAAACGACGATAAAGTTAGCCAAAATGCAAAAAGTACACATCTATTACTGTTAACCGCATATTTTTTTTTCAGACATATATATTTTTTTTTTGCTAACCGGCTGTTGTCTACGTGCTATCCGACACATTTTTTTTTTTAGTTTGGGGGTGGGTTTTTTTTTCAGTTTTTCGCGACGCGTGTTTGTATCAACACTCGGATAAAATGGAAGTTTTCGCGTAAATCACGCGTTCACAATTTTCCTTTGTTTCGAACGCTCATCCCTCAGAGATGCGATAATAAAAAGTCGAATAATGCTTTAAGTCTTATTTTTATCATTTTCTTTGGATTCAACTATGAAGATAAAGTAATAATGCTTTATATTATTCCAAAATTTACAGTATAATAAATTAAAGCAGCATGAAAAAAAATATTATTATTAATTTACTATTTTAAGAATCTTTTTTCAGCCGTAGTTATGAATAAAAAGTAATTTATATGATATTAATTTATTTTTTCTAATAAAGAAAAATAAAGATAATGCCATGTTTTCATTATTAATAGAATTTAAATAAAAAAAATGATTAATATTAAAAAAAAGAAACTTTTATATTTTTTTTAGAAATAATACATGAAAATACTTAGTACTGTTTATAGAATTCATTTCCACGAAAATCTCGGAGTATTATATTACATTATATAAAATAATAACCACAATTCTCAAAACTTACAAAAGACATATTCCTAGAAAATATTCTATTGTATTATAATTTTAATTTATAATATATGATGAAATAATTGGTTATCTAATATTAAAAATTAATGATTGAACTAAATTAATTATATAAATAATAGTATTTTTTAATTTTATAAGAATTAAAAATATTTATTAAATGATAATGTAAAATGAATATTTACTTAAAAAAATATGAAAATATTATTGATATGGAAAAAAATAGTTTAAAGCAAATCTATTAAAAAATTATAAAAATATTATGTAACAAAACATTTTTTTTATTGAAATAATAACTGTATAAATAATTTAATTTACTATATTTTAATACAATATATTTAGAAAGATTAAGAAAAATTAAGATCGCACAGATAAATAATAGCGCGCCGCAAACACGAAAACTAAATAAGCCGAAAGAAAATTGCCGTTTTTCCGAGACCATCTAAATTCTAGATCTCGAACAAACAAACGACCGGTCATAATAACGACCATAGTCGCGGGGTAGTTTTAAAGAGTTATCTCGTCTTTAGACTCTCGAAATAAAAACAGAAGAAGCTACCAAAAAAAAAAATCACCCCTTCCGACATAGACCCTTTGTACGATTTTTTCAGTTTTATATATTTAAAAAAAAATTCACGTCTTCTCTCGTTTCTTTCGCGTTTTCCGTTCGAGCTGGGCCCGCTTTTCCCTTTCGCTCCACGGTTATTAAGTAAAATAAATGGACGTCTTTTTTAATGCGACTTTTATGTATTGCGAGAGTGGTTGTCGTTTCCTTTGTCACCAAATCGCCACCCCTCACATTCAACTCGAAAGCATAATATATATTATATTATTTTTAGCGGAAAACGCGACTTTATTCATATTTATGTATTCATTTTTCTTATGGTGGGAAACTTCACTTTAAAAATATGATATATTATCGTATTCACGTTTCGTCCTGAAACCATTTTTGAGTACACGATGAGAGTTGAATATATAAAATTTTATACAGTTTTAAATTAATACTTGTGATAATTTAGTTAACAGAAAAATTATTCAATTGGCTTCATATCATCATTTTTACATCACGATAAATTTTGAATGCAATTTATAAAAATACAAATTTTATTCAACCCTCATTTGATTTTTAAAATATTTTAATACTGTTAAATTAAATTGTATTTGAATTTGATAATATTAATTAATATGAAAAATTTTCATCTAAATGGAAATTTTAAAAACATTTCTTCCTTTTCCTAGTTTATAGCTCTTAATTTAGTTGATATAATATATATTAAATAAATAAATTCCATTTGTTTATAATCTTAATTTTTTTTTTCGATTACAAAATTACTTTTATCGCTCGACTTTTAAGCGCGTTTTAGAGACGAGCGTGATGAATTATTATACGCATGCACCGTATAAATATGTATGTTACACAATAAAAATAACAATATATTTTTGCGTTAACTGCAAAAGTTTTAATGCGCGCCTCGCGAAAGGGGACGTTTAATATCGCGGAAAATCGTGAACAGTCGTGAAAAACTGAAAAGCTTCAACTGGGGGAGAGAAAAAAACTGCAAGCGACTACTTTTCTTGTTGTTGTTGTTGTGTGTTTTTTTTTTGTTTCGCTCGAGACTCGCGCTGAAAAGTCTACCATAGACGACGGCGTCAGTGTTTGTTTTTCTTTTGTTGTTTTTCAGTTGTTGTTGTTATTATTGTTGTTTCGCTTTTTTTTTTCAGCGATTTTCCGTCAGCAGATAAAAACGGCTCAGCGTAAGCGGACACACGAGCGTATTTTTCGACGTAGTCGTTATCTTTCCCGCGGGATATGAACTCGAGGTCTCACTCGTAATTTCATACAATTTTTCAGTTAAGCATTCCCCTGTTTCGTTCATATCCATTAAGTTCAGTATTTTAATGGCAGTACACATTTGCAATGCTAATGGAGACGTTGAGCAAGATTTATCGATAATTATTCGAAATTAGGATTTATTATTCTAAAGATTATAATATATCTACATTTTGAGTACTCTGTATTTATAGTTCAAAAATATGATAGTAAAAAACACACATACAAACGATGTTCAAAAAACAACGAAAGTTTTCATATTTTTAGAAAGCATTTTATTCGTTCATCTATATCGATGTTATTGCTTTTGAAATAGTCACCGCTAGATGTTATTATTATTTTTTGTCGCTGTTTCTTCAAATCCCCAAAACACTTTAAGAACTCGATTTTTGTGATAGCTTTGAGCTCTCTCAGCGATGCACTTTAATGTCATCTATGTTATATGAAACGATAACCCCTTCAAAACTCTTTATTTTATATCTTTACTATAGGTATGGGCCCGTGTCTGGCAAATATGGAGGCTGAGATGTCATTACAGTGTTATTTTTGTACAATTTTTGCCAAAAATATCAGGAATTTTGAAATTTTTACAAATTATATTAGTCCAACTAATAAGATTTTTTGTTGTATTTTGAGAATATTAAATGTGAAATCTCTATAAATAAAATTCTTTCCAAAGAAATGAAAATTTTCTTTACTTTTTGAATACACCGTGCAAATATAAATATTTTAAAATCATATAAAAAAAACAAACAACAAGTTATAAATGAAACAACAAACAGTTGTTGTAGGATCTAACCTTGACAGAAATAAAACCGCTCACACGACGTATTAATGTTTTCTATTCGTGAAATCGAATTTTCTGAAGAAAATTTCTAAAATGCGAACAAAAATTAGAATATTTTATTTATATTAATAGATAGTTGTGAATAGTTTGATTTATTTAAAGTTTAATAAATACGAATCCGTTCGTATAAATCGTATGAAACGAATAAAATGGAATTTCAATTTAAAATCGACATCGATTATTGTTTATTGTAACTATTATACGTTTATTGTTTCGTAGATAATAATAATTATATATAATTTATTAATCAATTGTGACGTTTTCCGCAGCGACCAATTTATTATTTGTTATATATTTCAAACGTGTTATGTAATCAAATGGATTTGCATAAATTTCAATAAAACAACGATGATTATTCGCACCGAAAAATGTATACACCGAATAATAAAAAAATATCAACTTTCGTTATGAAATCAAAAAAGATCGGACGAATTCAATTGAACCGATTTTTTTATGTACCAATATATTTTTTAAATATGTAGTGAAATATTTTTAGATTTTTAACGATATCAAATAAATCAATTTCAAAGATTTAGTGTGAAGAAAATAATTGATTAATCTATATATGACTTTGAACTTCTGAATAAATTTATATATAGTATATATACGTCTAGATTTATTATTTACGTTGTTCGAGCGTAAAATTAATAATGTAATCATCGCACAAGTTAACGCGACTAATCCCGTAAAGCAAGCCCTTAACGAGGATTTCCTTAAATGTCGTTAACGTCGTACAAAAAAAAAAAAGATCGGACGGTAACTTTAAAATATACGGCGATAAAATTTAATAAATCTGCCGTTATTAATATCTATTAATCACGTCGTTTATCAAGCGATCATCGCGTGCTCACGTTCGCCACCCAAAATACATGTGTACATTATATTATATTATATTATATTGAAAAAAAAAGCGAGCCCGGATTTATATGCCGTTGAGAAATTTAACCCTTTGCGCGGATTAACGGATTTAACGACCGAATTGTTCGATACTGGCACGTAAGAAAAATTCGTTACGGTTCGGCTAAAAATATGTCAGATTACGATTTTTATTTTTTAATATACATATATAGAACAAAAATAAATAAAATAATGTTCTGTTATATATATATATATATATATATATAATTTTTCAGTTATAACAAGTTAAAGCTGACCGAGTTATTGTTATAAAAATATTTTCAAATATTATAAATTTGATTTTATTTATCATTATAATTTTTATTAAAAATTTATAATAAAAAATTGATTTTAAACATAAAAAAACGTTTTAATGTATGTAAAGTTTAAATTGAATGGAAAATTTTCTGTATTATTTTAAAACTCAGAATATTCAAATATTTTTATTTCATCTAAAAGTATTAATACTTTTACATATGTTAAATATTAAAGAATTAATTATATTTTAGAAAAATTATATTCAATTATAATAAAACCAATTAGTTATGAATATTTAGTATGAAGAAATTATTGCAGACAACATAAATACTTTCATGAAATTCATACAATACACAATAGTATGATGCTATTTTCAGGATATTCAATTATAATTTTTAAACATGCTTATATTTCAGGGGTGTTTTAGTGGCAGATTGTTTTATATATAAATTTTAATACGCATTTATGTATATATATATATATATATATATATATATATATATATATATATATATATATATATATATATATACCTACATACATATTACCAATTTTCATCTTTCACGTTTTGTTTTCGGGCTACTCTACAGTGCTTGCGGTTTAATTAAAAACAGACTAATTAATAAAAAGTAAGATGGAACACTCGTCGTCGTCGTCGTTGTTGTTGTTGTGTGTCTGTGTGTTTAATTAAAAGCGGTTCGTTTTCAGCAGCTGAAAACAACCGAGAGGTTCATTCTCTTCTTCTTTTTTTTTTCCTTCAGTTAAAGAGTGACGCGCTCTCTCCTCGTAGAACAAGATCATTTTATTTATATATAAATATTTTTTTTTTCGAGTTATTTTCGTATCTTTCTTCTCTGTTGCAAAACGTTAATGATTAAAAACAATATAATAAAAATATTTAAATATGAGAAAAAAAAACGCAGATAAATAAACTTTATTTTATTTGACGACTCGTTTTTGATTTTAAATGAGAATTTCAAATATATTCAAAAAAAAGTATAGCTTTTTAATATTTTGATTAAAACAAACATCTGAAAGTTTTTATAAAACTAGTTATAAAACTCTATTAATCAACATCGTAAAGTATTTGAAATAACACCGATATCAAAATTTATTTTTAATTTATATTTAAAAAAAGATCATAAGTAAATCAACCATGTAATAATGCCCCATTAATGTAAATAATTATTTTAAACGAAATATTTAATTTCATTGAAATCGACAAATATAAATGAAAAAATATATATTTAAACATATATTAAAATAACATGGAAAGGATAGAAAATTACGATCCTCCGTTGTAAAAAAGGATGTTAGATGGCGATGAAAAGAACATAATAAATTTACCCATTAACGTTCAACTCCTACGCAGAACGTAGTAATAATTCCTAATAGTACTACATCTACAACTAATTACAATTATACACAGTTAAAATCAAGCTAAATAATTCCTATATTGTTGTATTCTAAAAATACGATAATATAGTCGTATTACAATAAGTATCATTTACGAGAGGGTTGAATTACGTCAAAATTTCACAGGTGAAAATATTTCCCCTCGGGAGAGCCGTAAAATGTCTTTCAGTGAATCAACCCTTCCATTCGTTTTTTTTTCGGCCTTTTTCATTTCGCTTTTTTTTATTTCAGAAATGCGAAGATGGAAAAAATATGCAAAAACTCTTTTTTTCACTTCAACGTAAAGGTCCGAAGGGATTTGGAAAGCGAAAAGGAACCGTTCGTCTGACCTTTCCATTCGAGAAACCGTACGGACAGACATTAAAAAGACTCGAGATATTTTAGCCTAGTTAAATATAATAACCAAAATTATATATTTATTTTTTTGGAGTATTATTTTAATTATCGAAAATTCTAAAAAGTACGCTTAAACGATCTCATAAAATAAAATAAAAATGTTTTATATAACGTTAAATCTTTCTAACGATATGAAAAATGTTTAAAGGCATTTTTTTATGTTTACATCCTATTAGTATTTCATGATATATTAATATCAATGCCTTTATTGATAAAGAAATTTTCGATGATGGTATAATATCATATTTTTTATTTAAAATATATAGTATGAATATAAAAATTTAAATACAAAGATAAAATTATATTTCTTGACTTAAATTAAAATAAAATATAATAATTAAAAGAAAATTTTTGGAATCGCTGGTATATCTGTGACAGACGACAGCGACGACGCCCACAACAATGCGATAAAACAAACGAGCCTACTACGTCTGACAGAACGGGGGTTGCAGAGGGCCAGTTTGAAAATGAGACAAACCCACGGAAACTCCTACACAGTGGAAAATCCCGGAGAGGCGTGAAGAGAACGAAGAGGGGAGGGAGAGGGGTGCGTGCGAATCAAAAAAGAGGATTTCGAGGATTCGAATTTTCGATACAAAATTTTCTTCGACCGAAAACGCACCTCGATCTTCAGCGTCCCTCCCCCCCAAATGGAAAACGTAATTAATGGGGCTTAGAGATGCGAACGCGGTGATTTGCAAAACGGAAAAGCTGGCCCCCGAGATACGAAAATTCATTCCACCCGCCGCCCATTACGACAGTCCGAAATACAGGTGACACATAAATTCACATTAGTTTCTAAAAGATACTATAGCGACAGTACTATTTGTTATGTTGCAGAGGTAGAGAGGGTGGACTCGGTCGGTTTAAGCGGCGGGAGATGGGCGGTGGGCGATGGGCGGCGGGCGGCGAATGTCGTCGATGATAATTTATTGTGGCCCGAAGCTATTTCCCACGAAAACGTAATGAATCGGTATTGCGTATAAGATATGCGTCCGGATATCGCTAATACTGTTGCAAGAAGGCTTTATATTATGTTGAAAATGCTTATATTTATAAATAAAATTGCCTTCTTTATTATTTGAATATAAAATGTCATGATTTGTGATTTGCTTTTATATATTTTTGTCGTTAATTATAAATCGATTATAATTTAATGCGACTTTTTAACATCGTGCATTTTAAAGTTATAATACAAATTATATATACCGTTTGAAATAATATTATATAATTACCTAATTACATATTTATGTACGTCATCTTTTTTGAATAGATTTAATACAATACATAAATTTTATGAGTAATATTAACCGGCAAAAAGAACTAAAGATTTTCTGATTACCATTAACAGTTAGTACTTAAATGTGTCTTGAATATTAATATAAATATCGATTATAAAGAATATACATAATAAAACTTAAAAATGTGATATATATATATATATATATGCAAACTTTTATAATTAATTTGAAAAATTATCAAATTTTTCGCAAATCAAAATGTGGTATTCTCGAATTAATTCAATTCTTTTTTTTTTAGGAAGAAATAATCGCTTTTATCTCCAACTTCTAACCACTCGTTATGTATATTTATAAATAAATGTCGCAAAAATATAATCCAATAATATAATGTGTATAATTTATAAAAGGCAATTTCCAAGCGAAAAGAATACAATTTGGACTCCATTTTTATAAAAGGATACGGTCTGAAAGAGCCTTATATGTATGCGTGTTGTATAGAAATATGTATATATGAGAATATATATATATAAATATATATATATATATATATATATATATATATATATATATATATATGTACCAACAGCTTGAATAGGGAAGAAACACGATAACGCAGATAATGGTCAAACACAGCAACATTTCTCTCAAATTCAATGTCGTTATATGAAATTCGTTCTTGTGTACGTGAGTTGTTTCATTTTATTTGTTTGTTTTTCTTATTTTTTTCTCTTATATGTGTATATATATATATATATATATATATATATATATATATATATAATATTATATATATATATATAATATTATATCTTTTTTGAACGTATTGTAGCGTTTTTCTATGTTAAGCGATAATGGTTAAAACAATTTAGATGCAAGAATACGTTAAACGTTATATACTGTAAACTTTTTCGTTGTTTTTCATGCAATAAAAAAACGTAAATTATTAAAAAAAAATAATGATTGAATGATTTAATTGATTAAAAATATTTTATGAATCTTGTTTATATTTATGTATATTATTAACTAAAAACGATCCTTATATCATTAGTGACTAACAGTTAAGAAAAAATCCATATTTGAAATAATACCAAGAAATATTTTATTGTTATTTTTAGACTAATATAGCGTTACGTTGATTTTTTTGCATTTTTCGTAGAAAACTGATTCTTCGAAAAATTACAAATTACATGAAACGAGAATTATTATTGACGTTATTTTTAATTATAATAAAAAAAAATGTGTTACTTCGAAAGCTATTTCGTAGAAAAGTATTTTAAAATTCTATTTTTGCGTTCAATTCTACTTAAACCATATTACTATATTAATTCAGTATTATAATAAATATATGTTAAAACATAATGTATCAAAGTTATCGTGATTGTTGTTGTAAAAACAATTTTATAAAAATCTGACAGAAATATAGAAATCAAATAATAAAATAATTTAAACGATCATCGCGAAGATAGTTTAATCTTTCAATTCAATCATAACAATTTGAATTTCGTCACAAATCGGAGGTCATTGAACTTTAACTAGAGAAAGTCGGGTTTTCCTGTGCGTTATCATTTTACGATAGGAAAAGTCGTCGACGCGTACAGAAGACATTTCAAAGACATCAACGTCACTAACGTTGTTAACTCGAAAGTCATGTAACGTCACGTTGTTAACTTAACGCAGAATCCCCTTTTTTACCCCCTGCTTCTATTCTCTCAACACTTTCAATTTCAGTTGACAATGTCTAGAAAGGTGAAAAAAGACTTCTGATTTTTCTTTTTTTTTTTCTAAATTTATATCATTCATTTAGAAAGAAAACGTCAAATTAAATATCGATAAAAATATAATTATATTAAAATGTTGATTATTTTGCAATTTAATCGTAATAAAAAATTTAAATAATATAAAATTATGAAAAAAAATCAATTTCAAGATATCTGAATATTATTATACATTATAATATTCAACGATATCGAAATTCAATTTCTCATGAATGATATTGAATACGATTTCCATTTATAAAACTCGTTTTGCATCGCACAAAAGAAAGATAAAAAAATTAATTCATCTCTCAAACTTATTTTATTTTTATTAATATCGCGCGTAAATATTTTAGAATATCAAAATAAATTTGTGAAAAAAAAATAATATAACGACATAATGAAAATGTGCTAATTTTTTTTACTATTTAGCACGAAAACGTTGTTAAAACATGCAATTTTTCCATATGCACGCAATTCATGCGAAAAATGCAGTTAGAATAAAAAAAATGGTAATTAGAATAATAAAAGTGTATGATATAAGTGAAATATTATAATATAAAAATATTTTATAAATGAAAACATTGATTAAGATATATAAGTAAAATCCTATTATTATAGTTGTATATAAATATATAAATGATATGAAATATCTAATTTTATTATTATGCATATACATCGATTGATTCTATTTTTTTTTGAAACTATATATTCATAATAATCATTAATAATACACGATGCCTTATCTGACATAAAAATCAACATACCTAATATAAAACTCGATTGTAAACAATAGACCGACATTATTTTTACTGCGATTTTTTAACAAGGGTCGTTCGCTTTAAAATATAATATCATATTACGATAGTGGGGAAAAAAATTTTTTTTTCAACCCCTTTATATTAATAATATGCAAATATTTAATCTAGACGATATTTGCATACTGACCTAGTGCAACTTGACGTGTTGACTGACCTAACCTTGTGAACTTTTTAAGTTAATTTTCACCAACTTCAAAGCATGAATTTCGTACGAGTAAATATTCATATAAAGCTCGCTTTACACGGTAGAAAACTTCGTATTAATTAATTAATATATACATATTTATATCTTTTTATATAATTTATTCAATTTTTCACGCAAAAATTAAATATAATAAAAATTTGCATATTTTTCCAAAAAATTTAGTATTCATGACGAAAGCAACAATAAAATATACATTGAAAAATATATATTGAATCACCGGGGGACGTTTCCCCTTTCAAGAGCAGACATTTTAGGTCAACCCATGGGAATTTCTTTTCTTTTTATGCATTTCGTATTAACGTTACGTTTCACGTAAATTGCTTTTTGACGGCGAAGAATTTCATCCCTCAACGTGAAAATATTTATTTATTTATTATTTTTAATTTTGTAACGACGCCCGGGTCGTATTTTAATTCGTCCTATTTTTAATTCCGACTTTGTACAATCACCCTTTCCGGATTGCCCTTTTTTTTGGAATTTGACTTGAAAAGAAAATATATAAATATGTACGTATGCGATAAAATATTTTGGTCGTTATCGCCATTAAAACTTCCATATTTATACGAAAATTACGTTTAATCATCTTATGCACGATGAATAGGCAAGAAATATTTATCGCTGATATCATTAAAATATTTTTCTTCATCTATATCATACTGATAAGAATATTTTTTTTTTAATTTAACAAATTACAATTTTAAATTAAATAATCAGAATCAAAATGCTTTAGAAAAAATAACACGTCTAAAAGTTAAAAGTTAAAACTGGTGACTCAAATATATAAAAAAAATAATTAGCGCTTCTTATTTCAAAGTAAAAGTCTCGATTCCTTTAGGTCTATTATACCGTTGATTTATTTGTTTTCTTTAATTAGAATTTTAATTAAATATATAGCTTTTTACTTTAAAATTTAGATAATAATTAAGTATAAAAAAATATGTCGAGTATCAAAATTATTACAATAATACAATATCAAATTTAATTCTAATTTGTAAGTCAACCTTTGATTTTGAAAGTATATCATCAATATAATTTCATATAAATGATTATCATTTCGTATCATTTACATACGTAAACATATATTTAATACTTTTATTGTAATAAATATTGATTTTTCGATTTATACACGGTCAAAACAAAAATAAATTTAACAATTGTCCATTAGACAATTATCCTCGTATTAGTTGAAGTGCTATATAGCCAAGGGTTGTCCTGTATGGCAAAGGTGACTTTTCATCATTAATATAACACGAAACATCATAAAAACGAACACGAATATTCCCTATATAAGAGGGGTGAAAAAATATATAAAATAAATTTAATAACACGATAAAATCTAATAATGTAGAGAACCGTTATCGATATGTGTGTGTGTTTATATTGAAACTTTCGATTCCATATATCTCAAGCACAATCAATAACAATAATATATGTATTATATTATTATTATTTTTATTGTATCAAACTGTTAAGCGAAATAAACATTTTCTCGAAACACTCGATGTTTGTTGGAGTACTGATAGCATATTTCGATTTTTTATATTAATATAATATAAAAAGTTTCTTATTATTCGGGATAAATCGACGTAGTTTAACGGTATGGTAAAAACATAAAAACCGAAATATTTAATATAAGATAGGTAAAAACCGAAATACTAATAATCATAAAATATAAGCCGAGAAACTCATTATGAAAAGTTTACGCAGAAGGTTGGCTAATCGCTTTATCTCGAAAAGACGGATTCAACGTATTAAGTACTTAATATAATTCATTTAACTTTTAGTAAGTCGTAAAATTATTGGTAAAGAATTGCATTAATTTATTATAAAAAAATTGGGTATGACTATGAAATTCCTTCGGATAAATTATAAATATTTTTCGTTGGTGTAAAAATGGCAATTTTCTTGATAAAGAACTGTATTAATTTTATTTTATAGTTGTAAATTTGGTTCCAAATTTATGGTAGAATTATATAAGAAAAAATACTAAATATATTTTTTTGTCATTATAATATAATATAAAAATTCTCTATTATTACGTAACAGCTTTCATTTATTTAACTTATATTATAAATTTAATGTAAAATGAACTATTAATATATTAAATTAAATTTCGTTTGACCTTCAAAAAAATACAATTTCTTAATGAAGGTTTCAGCACATTGTCATCTTTTCGTAATATTTTAAATTAGACAAATGTATTATATAAATTAATTTTATAATTACAATATTTTATATAATAAATATGCGGCGACAATGCGGATTCTAACTCGTTTATTCTGAATAACCCAATGTAGACAAATAAATTTATCACTATGGTTAATTTAAAAATGGACGATATTTAATATAATGTACATGTTTAAGAATTAATTTCAAAATTGAAAATTGAAATTCTATATATCGAGATTGAAAAATTATATATATATATATATATATATATATATATATATATTGGAAAAGGTTATCTTTCAGTAAACAGTATACTGAGAAATTAGTCTTAAATATAAACTATATACCGATTTCGAACAAGGAAAACGCCTCAAGATGGATAGCCGGGGGGCAACTAATTGTGATTAACGACCGTCGAACACTATCGAATAACATTATCGATTCGGGCATTAAATTCCTATTACGAAAATAATGCGAAAATTTAATCGAAAATCGCGAACGTCAATATCTCGGTTATATATATATATATATATATATATATATATATATATATATATATATATATAGAAAAGGTGGCGAATTAAATAACTGAGCCCGTTTTTCGTGTCCCACGTTATAATGTATAATAGAACGCAATATTGAATATGTTTGTTGATATTTATCGTTGTGCGACTTAAAATGTTCAAATAAATCCACGATAAATTTAGATTTATATTTTCATTGTTATGAACATTTTCTAAATATATTTTATATAATAATAAAAATAAATTTTAGAAAATACACTTTGACAAACAATATTATTATTTTGTAAATATAATATATTTAGATTCAACCTTCTAATATCATTTGAGTTATTTTTAATATTTTTATATCTTAGAAAATGAGACAAGAAAAATATTAATAAAATTCTATTTTTACACTTTTATTTTAATATTACGTTATATAAAAAAGGATAATCTGTATTAGAAATTCTATTGATATTGATATTTTTAAATAATCGTGTAACAAAAATGTATTTTTTATATATCAAATTATTTATTAAAAATATATATCTAGTAGTTAAACCTGCTAAATATAAAGTCTATATATATTTACAAATAAATTATAAATGTTTATCTAATTTCAAACGTGTCATGTCGTTCTGAAAGACTAATAAATGCAACTGTATTACGTTAGAAATAGATCCCATATTTTCATACAGGATACGAGAAAATTGGAAATAACACACAAAAGATCTATTAATACATACATTTGTATGAATACATACTATATAATAAATAGGACTTTGGCAATAATAACGTCGAGTCTTTAAGGCTGTAGCGATTTAACATGTATGAGATGGCTGAGTTCGAGGCGGCAATTTATTATGATTTCGACGACGGCACGTGCTTCAAACTTAACGTCGATGGAAACTCGACTAAATTATAATACTGCATAATGTATATAGGCATTATATATAACGCCTCGTTCAACTTTTGTTATATGGCGGCACCGAAATATGCTCATTTGTAATATACGACGTGCGTTGGATACGTGCGAATTAATTTTCAGTAAGAAAATTTACATATTTTTGAGTAATATATATTTTTTTTTAATATAAAAGATTAATTAATGTTGAATTTTTAATTATTTTTATTATTATTATTATTATTATAAAGATGTGTCTTTGTTTTTACGACGAATTCAACTACCATATTACGGAATTAGAAAGGCGAAAAGTAACAAATCGACGAAAGCGAGAACGAAACAAGAGGAAAAAACTAAAATCACAAATCCGAAAGTGAAAAACAACGACGTACATTGCGATCGTGTGTAGAGGAAAAAAGCGACAAAAATTCCACGAAAAAGAAAAGGGGAAGAAAATATAAAAAAAAAAGTGAGTACAAACGTTTGTTAACGACAGAAGAATGCCAAAATTCGTCCGTCGAGGCGCGTAAAGTATCGGGGAAAAATATTTGTTTTTCGCCATTTTGACGTCCGACGAAGACAATCGTCGTGTTTGTAATCCCGTGAGCCGATTACGGGAATTCTAAAGGTCAAAAAAAAAAAGAAAAAATAAATAAAACTTCTCTTCGTATCGATGCTCACTATTCACCGGTGTCTGTTTATATTCCGGAAAAGTTATAAATGAAAGTTTATAAACAAAAAAAAATGTACCAAAACAATGAATCGACGATGTAATAATTATTATGATAAAATATATCTATATTGCATGAATGTATATATGCATATTATGTAAAAATATAAAATATGAGTTTATGAACCCTGAAGGTTCTATATGTACCAAAAAATATACATGTTGCTGAATTCTACATATATGTATCTATGTTCAACGAAAAAAAAGTATAAAAACATGCATCCGTTTAACAGCGACAATCTATTAAACCCCTAAAAGGGGAAAAAGAGAAATGGAAACGAGCGTTAGGGAAAAAAACACAAAAGAATTTACAGCCCTTTTGATATTTATTTCTTTGTCGCCAGATAACTGTCGATTGTTCCGGCAAAACGATACCCCGTTACATACATATATTATTGTGCAAATATATGCGAAAAGTCTTCCTTAGTGGAAATTTAAGGAAAAGCATCAGGTAATAATAGTAGGAAAAATAGTAGCGTAATATATACTTTCCGCATAAACAAAAGAGCATTGTGATAGCTTAAAGCTTCTTTGTTACATTCGTATTCATCTCCGTGACGTGTCTACATATTTTGTTCTAAATACTTTTTTCTTTATATATTTTTTTTTTGTTAATTTACAATTGTTTCTGGTACCAAATATATTTCATACAATAATATATAAAAGTACTAATTTCAAACGTAGATTTTTTATAGTGCTTAATATATAAATGTATATTATATATTACACATTTTCTAATTCGTAAAAGATTTAATCATGAAGTCTCATATTCACGATATACTATTCAACATTTTGTTATTTCAATATATAACGATTTCAAACAACTACAAAATATGTTCTTGGCAATATGAAAAGGACTTTTTGCTGTGACGTCTGCACAATGTCTACTAATATCGCGAATGTGAACTTTGCTTGTGGATGCAGTTTGCGTTCAAAAGCCATACACCGGGCTTCAAACCATGCTCGTTTCGTCTACTATTCGTATAAAGCAAACTGAAAATGGTCTTCGCGTGTATGTATGTATGTACTTGTGTAAATATACTTAAACTCTGTACATACGTTGTGCCTCTATCCGGCTGTAATCCTCATTTCGCTTTCTTCGAGATTGCATAAGATGCGAATGCAATAAAAGTTATGTCTCGAATTCGTGAATATATTTAAAGTTAAATATGAAATCCTAAAACGAAGAGTTGAAGAAGAGGCGAATAAATCTTCAAGAAAATCACGTGAATGATGTTAAAACAGAGACCGTATTTATATAGTAATGGACGTCTGTGAGAAAACATGAAAACTCGGTTGAAAACTGTGCAATTTCATGGCGGAGAATAAGTAGAAATTTGAGTTCTTCAAAAATATTTTAGTTGATTATTTATCGAACAATCAATCTAAAGTTTTATATTAAAGGTTTATTATATATTAAAATGTTTTCATTCAATTTTAATAAAATACTATAGTAAAAAATCATTAATATAACAATCCAATTATTTTCAAAATTGATGTATTATTGTATACTTTTTATAATGTAATAAATATTTTTGAGATTGTATTTTATTTTTATAAATAAAATTAAGTAATTAAAAAAATATAAATATTGGTATATATACCATATATTAATTATAGGAAAAATTAAAAGAATCAAATTTTGATTAATTTCTAAATTCACTATTTTAATTACTTTTTTATTTATATTCTTAAATATTTAATACAATGATTGTAACATTTTAACACTTAAATACATTTTATATAATGAATATTTTTAAAAACATGATCCAATTCATAGTACACACTGGAAATAAAATATAGAATATACAAAAACGAAACGTCACATTTCACTCAAAAAACAATTTACCGGTTATTATACGATATATCGGTATATTATTTATTTACAACGAATAAAATAAAGTTGAATAAAATAGAATTTTCACCAACTCGCCCGCAATTGACGTTGATTATTCGTATCAATCATTCCACATTTGTTTACTATATAAATATTAATATCTCATAATAATCCTGTAAACCGCACGAAATTGTTTCCATCAATCATTTTATTGAACTACGACTGATATATGGAAGAGAAAGAACAAAATATACAAAAATAAATAAATAAAATGGTAAAAAACCTACGCACATGTCATTTTTTAAAATAATAATTCAGGTATACGTAATAAAAAATACACGCATGTCACATATTTTATTCAGATGTTAATTTTTATAATTGAAAAAAAAATTTTTTTTTTTTTGTTAGAATATTTTATAAGTTGACAATTTTAGATTTGATCAACAGGTGATTATTACGTGCGACGATTAACTTGTCGATTTTTATTTTCAACCCTCCTCCTCCCCATTTTCGAATCGGTTCGATTTATATTCGTTTTAATAATAAAACGTACGAACAATAGATTCGATGAATTATGACCATCGGACCAATAAATGGATCATTATCGTCGACGAATAGATATCCGTTGCATTGTTTGCATTTAAATGAGAAAGAAAACGAAATTGTGCCACCGAAGCTAAAGTCGGTTATATATTAAAATATTTTATTTAATATTGCAAATTTTATCCATTTAAAAATCGATTCAAATAAAAAGTTATATTTATATTATATTGATTTCAAAACTTGCGATAGTTCAATTAAATTATATTAATATTTTATATGATACTTATAAAATAAATAAATATGTCAGTAGAACCGCAGCTTAAACTTTTGAAAGTGGAAACTCGAAAAGTTTAAACTTTTAAAAACAAATTTAAGTTTCCTCAAATTACATTTTACAGAGTCGAATCGTTGACCATTTATCCAATTTTAAAATATTAATATCATTGGTAAAAATATACATCATCACGTATATAATTTATAGATATCAAATATTAAAAATTTTAATCAGATTTTTTTCTTTTTAAATAATATTTATAAATTCCGAGTTCTATAACATTTTTTTTTATTATGAATAAAGTTATATAGTATGCTAAAAAGGACCTAAAATGGAAATAAGTATTAAGCACGTATGCTTGAAAGTTTTCAAAATGCACAACGACAATACAACCTTCAGTTGTCGTAAACTTTAGCAACAAACATAGAATATAGGAAAAGTTATGAAGATGCATATGAAGAACGAAACTCTTCGTTCATATTTTAATGAGGACAGACACTCTTAGAAACTGGCTTTCATGTTTGAGTTCAACATATCTATTCGCATGTTACAATTATCATTATTTTAATTACTCTAATTTAATGATTTAATTTCGTATATAAAAAATATGAATTAATTTAATCGTAATATAATTAAACTCGTAATGAAAATACGTCAAGATAAAAATTTGAATTTAAGATAATATATATATTGAAAATTTAAAAGGAAAATGGCGATCATTTTTCTCCTCTTTGGCCAAATTGCTCGAGAATGGATATCGAGTTGGCGCTCGTAAATTTTCATTTTTCCCAGTGAAAAACTCAAAGCCTCTTTTGAAAATAAGCGCGATAACCAATCTCGTCACTTTTTCGTCAATCGAAATAACCGCGGCGCGATAAACCGAACTGTTATTTCGATGAAATATGATTTCGATTTTCTTTGATGTTCTTTTGAACTTCCGCCCGATGCAATGGGGGTGGTGATTTGGAAAACGGGCGAACGATTATTTATATAGATTTATGACGGGGTAATTTTTGAAATGTTTTCTCTTCAATACCGTTTATATGCGTGATAATACTTATTTATACAGTTGCACGTTGTCCCAGTTTTAACTTTGAAATATATTTATAAAAGGACAACAACTCGAACACAATGCGGTTTTTCATCTTTGTACCCTTATATAAGAGGAATAGGTCGAAATATAAAATAAAGGTAAAATTTTGTCGTGGTGGTTGTTGTTTAAGAATTTTTGTTGTATAATAAAATATTTAATGTAATTACAGAGAGAAAATTTAAACAGTTGACAAAACAATTATTTTCAACCATTTTAATGGAAGAAGAGACCTTTATGACTATGAACTGACCCAACGTGACCCAAAATATATTTTTTTCATAAACACGAGACATCCGGTGTAAAAAATTGCGGTGATGGAAAAAAATAGGTATATTTTTAGATTTATATTAACAAAAGTTAGTTAAAAAAACAATCACCAATCCAATTAAATAAAAATCGTGTTATTTTTTGTAATATATATTTTTCCATAAATAAAACATATAAAAAAGCAGAAAAAAAATTGTAAAATTGACCTTTTTAAAAACGAATCAATATTAATAAATATAAGGACTAAATATAAAACATTGAATCAGTTATATTGTTTGATTTATTTTTATTTTTATATATCGTTGATGTATTTGACGGAAATCAAATCGTAATAAATAACGAAATTGAATTAAGTAACATAGGAAATACGGGATGCCTAATATAATTTTTTATTCTTCTCCGATTCTATTTAAAAGGGAACCGTAAAAAATAATAATTCTTTGTATTAAACGCAAAATAACACAAAAGAAAATTCTAGTTCATTATATGAGAGAAAGGAGAACAACGAAAATGTCTATTGTGAATATTATTATTGCCCTCGCAATAAAATCAGAGTCCGATGAGCGAGATAATTCCTTTTGCCTTCGTCTACTATATATATATATATATATATATATATATATATATATATATATATATATAATTTTTTTTTTTTTTTTTTCATATCCCTTCATTATTAATAATTGAATGATGTTGATTCAGAAAAAGAATTCATAATGATGTGAAAAGGAAAATTTATTATCCAATCTCGCTTGCGTTGTTGTTGTTGCGTCTGCCTGCGAGAAAAGCCCTTCGTTTTTTTGTTTCTTTCGCAATTTCACTCCGCGAAAAATAAAGGAAATTCCTCGCCACCCCCACCGCCACCGTTTTTCACTCTTCCCTCCCCATCATACGAATGTATATTATACGCTTACAGAAATACAAATGAAAACCCTTTTTTTCACGTATGAGTGATAATTCGAAATTCCGAATTTAACCCTAAATTGTACGCAAATTTCGGGTTATGGTCGTGTATTCACGGGTATGCCTCGGGGATTACCCGTTTTCATTGTAAAATACGACACGTGCAAAAAAATAATTATATACTATAACTTACGTCCACTAAAGTTTTGTACATAAATTCGAATTAAACTATATCTCGGACGTTGAATTATGACCGTGTAAATCCTGTTCGATAAAAAAAACAGAATATATAATAATTATATTAATAATATATTTCATTATCCGAAACAGTGAAATATTATATTTAGTGTTAAAAGTTAAATTATTATTTTGTTGTTAAATACAAAAGTTGACTAAATCCTATATTTATAAATTTGTATTTGAAAAATCTATTAATTGGTAGTATATTAATTATAAAACTAATTTTCTAATTCGCGTTTAAATAACTTTTTACAATATAGTAATTCTTATAATATATATATATATATATATATATATATATATATATATATATATATAAATATATATATATATATATATATATGTATATATGTATATATATATGTATATATGTATATATATATATATATATATATATATATATATATATATATATATAAAGTGATGTATCGATAGATACGAGAAAATTTATACGTGAACACAATAATAAAAGTTCAAACACTACTATAACATATACATATATATAACGACATTTATAACTAGGTATCGATTTTATAGACATGGTTTGAAAAATATAAATATTTCAACCGCGATATTATACGGTTGAAATTTTCCGCATTGATAGAAAAAGAGTGAGGCGGAGGGAGGGGCCGCGAAACAAAAAAAAAGCGCGAACGTTAGCATTATTTTTCCAATTTTCGCGCGGACATTTTGAAAGAGTGTCACGGATTTATGTTCAAAGGCGAATATTACATCGAACTCTTTCGCTTTTACCATATATTCGAATATATTTATATATATATATATATATATATATATATATATATATATATATATATATATATATATATATTTCAGGGATGACTACGTGAATCACCGCCGGGCAACATTTTCCATTTTGTGCGGTCAAATACGACAAAGTGCGAACGATGTAAATAGGATGACCGCACATATCGATGTGTATAATGAATTAAATTGAATATTTTATTTTCGATTTAAAAATAAATATCAGACTTTTTCAATAATAGAAATTTAAATTTTCTGAAAAAAAATTCAATTTCATGTTTACATAATTTTCAATGTGATATTTTAATGCTTCGCTAACTAAATATCATATTAATTATATTTCTCTTAAAAAAATAATGAAATACTAATAAAATATTATCATAATATTTGAAAATTTTTCTCTAATAATTTATATATTTTAATTATAATTATTTTTTTAGTAAATTATAAAATAAACCTTTAGATTTTTTGATATACAATTGGTTTATGTAAGTTTTATATATATATCCTGAATTTTCTCTCTAGCAATTGTCATGATTTTTATTCAGAGACATTCACAGCAATATAAAATAATAAATGTCCCGATTCGGCAAATAAATCGCACGGACACCATATTCGATGGGGGATAGCAGCCCCATAGTGGAATAGGCAGCCGAGGGAGTTGCCCGTGGAAAATCGAAAGATTTTTCGCATGCGAAAGACGAGCCAGTGCCAAAAAGAGAGTGGTCCAAGACCCTCTCCTACGTCGGCTACGTGACCCACAAGTCAAAGTGGCCTCTTAAAAACTTCTTAATCTTCGTCCTCGTCTTTCGACCGACCATTCGTCATATCCGAAGTTCGTTAGTCGACACGAGCTACGTCTACCCCGGCGTCGGACTTTGAAGAAAGATACGAATTGGTTAAAATTGACATTGACGAAAAAAAATTAAAACACTCTATATCCACACCTTTAAAAATATTTTTTTATTTATTTTTATATAAAAAAAAACAAAATACTTCTCTCATTAATTATCTGGAGATTAATGAAGAAATGATTTGTTTTCTTTCTTAATTAACTTTCTTTTTTTAATGACATTCAGAATCCCATGTTTTAACTTCATTATCTTTAAATAAATTAGTCTAATTTAAATTAAAACCAAAATCTCACAATTTATTATTCAGCATACTAAAATCCTCTTAGATAAATCTATATCAAAGAGTGCCTATTAAATGATTAAAATATTCTAATTTAATATATATATATATTCTGATTACGCTCATAAATATAAAATTATACGTGATTATTATAAATATAATACGAGTATTTTATTTGAATCGGTTATTTTAAATGAAACTATACCGAGATGGAAATTTTCCTTATAATGTTCCTTTCATTACATAACTACAATACTTTGCCATTAGTTTTTGCATAGGGATAAATCTGGACGAATATATGCACGTCTATATAAAAGTTTATGAACTCGAGAACAAAATATTACTCAACTTTTGAACTTTACCAGTAATTTTATATTAGTTTGGGAAATTGCTACGGGCGAATATTGCACAATTCATAATATTAACTATCATTATTATAAGTGTTAAATATTATATGTTCAAACAGCAAACTTTAACGGAGATTTCGACATTTAACAATAGAAATAAATTATGATAATATTGTCTGTAACTATATATAATATATTAAAAAATACATTAAAATTAAGTATAAGCTATATTCGATGCTAAAATTTTTCAAAACTGATTTTTTTAATAAGTCCAACTTCAATATAATAAATACCTATTTTAACTTAAAAAGTTTTTAGTCTTATAACTCATAATTTTTAGAAAAACATTTTTTTTCCACGAAGAAATTATCTATTCAATATAAATGAATACTTTTCAGAAGTAGTATCGATATTAATTTATATTTTTACGTCACTTTTTTTTTTCTCACGGCGTCATAATGAGCTTTTTTTCTATACTTCCATTTAATAATCTCTCGCGAAACAATTTCCCGTCGGAAAATACCCTTTTCGAAAACGTTTTGGAAATTTGACGGAACCAAACGACTACTTCAAATTCAATATATATTTTAATGGTGCGAGAGCCACGTCTAAAATTCAAATTATATTTTAAAGCACAACCGCCCCTTGTTTTACGAGCGGGGTCCAATAAAAGGGGGATTATTCAAGCTCTGTGGAAAACGAAACGAAAACGTGCCCTTCATTTATATACTTGTATACGTGAACATAAAACATATTTTATTTATTTTATTACCGATTATAAATATATTTGCCGTTTGAAATATTTTATATACTTAAAATAATAAATTATCAGAAAAATGATGACGAATTTGGATATATAATATTATAAAGGCAGATCAATAATGAAACTGATACATTTGTAAAAAAAAATAATTCAACTTAATAATTCGATAAACATAATAATAATTTACAGACCTTTATATCTCTGGGTTGTCTTACTTCTTGCCTTCTGGGCGCAGCCCCTGGTTGATCAGCGTATACTAAATTTCGAACTGAACCTCTGTATCTTGGTTCGAAAACCACGCTTGGCAACGCCAACTGCGTCAATTTTGAATTATACCTGTAATCGCAAAAAATATTATTTTAATTATTATTAGAAGTTTTTAATTTAATTAACCTATAATTAAATGGTGTATAAAATTACATCAACATTAAATCGACTATAAATTTATCTTCAGGGTAAAAATGTTAAAATTAAACGAAGTAATAACACCCACGATTTAATTTATCTCAACGTATTATTTTTTTTATCATTATTCAACGGTAAATAAAACTCATTAATGTACATTTTTTTCATACACTAAACGAGTGCATAAATATTTTTTTTATTGACGGGGATGAGAAAAAAAATTAAGATGAATTAAAATTAAAATCGCCCACGTAAAAATTTGCTATATTATATGCCTTGATATTTTATATTAACGTGGGCGTTCGCTCAATCCATTACGAATATTTCACGAAACATTATATTCAAATTATTTAATAAAAGGTTTAATTATTATAATTTATGATTTTTGAGACAAAATGGAGGTATCGTATATAAGAAAAATTGAAACCGTAAAATTTGAGAAGGTATTTATCGTTATCAAAATGTTAATCAAAAACAATTTATAGATAATTTAACAAAAATATAATATTATTCCCTGTTTAATATTATATGTTTCAAAATCTTTCTAGACATAAATAATATAAACGATGTATTTCATTATAAATTAATTGTTAATTTAATAATAGTTAGGTTTGAAAATTTTTTGTATAAGTATCAGAGTATTATTTTTTTTTGATTTATATAGAATTGTGACATAAAATATTTAATATAAAAATTAAAATTACCATTCCGTGTAAAATACAGATAATATCTAACAGAAAACATACTTCGCAATTTTCGGAAGGCTCTCCAGATATAATCTGACCCACATGTTTGCGAGATCATGTAACGCCATAATAACACGAATATGTATGGAATTATACGAAAACATATGTGCTGCAGTTAGATGATTAAATTACCGGAACGAACATAATCACACAAAATCGTCAACATTTTATTTATTCACCGGATAGTCTATACGATGTGATAAATATTTTTAATCAAAATTTTATACGCGAGATTGCTATTTCGTTGCGTTGAATAAAAGCGAACGGCGATGAGGTTAAATAAGAGAAACGTGAATGTAGTCCTAAAATTTTATGATAAGACCTTGTGGTACGTACGCTCGTATACAAAACAGGTGAATCCGCGTATGTAATACTGGTTTATCTGAGGGTTGTTGCCAAATCGTTACCATGCCTATGGGACTGGGCTTGCAATTTAGGGTCAACCTTGACCAACCGGCTCTGAAGCAAACTAATATTCCGCATCCTCGGCATACGCGTATACGAAAAGGCTTTTAGAGATCGACGGATATAAGTTGCATTTCAAGAAAATCATGTTTAAATAATATTATAATCAAGATTTTAATTATTTAATCTCCAATAAAAGTTTCCGCATAATTTATTTATTTATCAGTAATACATATTAATACGGATTATTTTATATATATGGAATATATATTTAAAAAAATGACAAATTATATAAGATGAAGATTAAAAATATTTATATTATTTACGATATCTAAAAAACTAGTAATTTAAAACCAAAAAAAAATATAATAAAGCTCATTCTAAATTGCGACATATATAATATAATACATGGCCTATATAATATATGTCATAAGAGATAAAAATTGCATAATAAAAATATATATAAAGGCACGCAAGTCGTTTGTTTAATACAACTAATCTTAGATGATAGTAATAGAAATTTACGATAAAATAAATGTTACGTAAATTTATGAATAAAGCACGATTTTTTATAAGGTAAAAAGACGCAAAAAAATACGAGTTCAAAACCCCCTAGCATTCATATTTCATTATTATGTTATAAGTGAAAATATATAAATATCAAATTTCGGTGCATATC
The DNA here is from genome assembly GCA_024500535.1 of Leptonema lineaticorne. NCBI lineage: Eukaryota > Metazoa > Arthropoda > Insecta > Trichoptera > Hydropsychidae > Leptonema > Leptonema lineaticorne. The sequence continues at coordinate 3,709,211 of JANIJI010000004.1, read as the reverse complement.
TTGAAATATTTTACTTACGATGCAATTTTTCGAACATTTCAAGCCGTTATATTTGTTAGCCTCTAAAAGCTTATCTGTATACCTATGAACGCGCGAAGCTTTCGAAATGGGCAATATAGTGAGCCGACATATTGATAACAAGGGTGGAAAAAAAAAGTCTTTATCGACACGAGAAACGTGTAACGATCCCGGTTGCAGATTTAAGACCCCTATGGGTGTGCCCATCGCGAGATTTTTCCTCTTCAGACATCAAAGGTGAGGAAAAAGCTACCGTCGTAAGCTTTTCCGGCGCGCCCTTTTCCCTTTTCGGTCGAGATTTTCCGTTGCACACACGCTTTTTCCGGTTAGACGAATACGCAAATTAATGGAAATGCTCCGGAGTCAGCACGATTCAGTGCTAATTGGAGTCTTGCGCCGGTGCTTTCATGATTAACATTATGTTTTACATACGATGAGGCACTTTTGAAAACAGTTCGGCCGTTTTATTAAATTAATAATATAAATTCGGTAATTTTAGAAAACGCAATCCCAAACGTTTACGTTAGTAAATCTCAACATAGGATTAATCAATCAGTCGTTTAATTGATACGCTATTCGCATGAGAAGACCGATTATCTTTTCATGAAAATAAATCGATAATAATTTATAATATATTTTTTTTTATATTTGATTTAAAAATAAAAATATTCCAAGTTTAAGATTTATTATTTTAGACGATTAAAAATATTATATAGTCTTTATCTATAGAATAATTAAATTAATATATGATCTTGAATGATAGATCATTAATGATGATAATCATTGAAATAATTTAGTAATAGTAAAACTTAATAATAAATTTTTTATCATATATGGTATAAAAATTTAAAATATAAATTATACTATTTTTTTTTCAATTATATATTGCTTATTCAATTATGTAATACTATTTATTTAAAAAAAAATATTTTTTAATAGTTAATTATAATAAACTAAATATTTTTAATAGCACAAAATGAAAAAATAACTGATTATAGCCTGTAAAATATTTAAATCCTCTCATGTGTTGCGGCAACGCATTCAACGACTTTACATACATACGGTTCTCAAATATCTCGCCAACAAGTCCAATTAAACTTTTCCTATTTAAACGCCGGATACGCGATACGACCTCGCGGCAGAAAAGCTAGCTCTGTGTCACAAAGCTCGTTTCAAAAGCTCCTCTATCTCGTCGTCACGTACACATATACAAATAAATACAAACACACACATACACGTACGCACGCACACACGTAAAAATGAAATAAATTTACGGACCGTAAGTGCCGTTGTCACCGTAAATATATAATAATATGTTATATGCGCTAGGATCTGAACAATTCGTACCTGAACTTTCAATGTCGCATTTGGTTTTCGTCACATCAACTTCTGTTTCGCGTAAACTTTATATTAACACAAAATCATAACGACATAGAGTCGAAATCATAATAATTTTGATCGGAATTGTTAAGTACTATTATTAGCTAAATGTATAGATATGAATGAAAATGTACTGTAAATTTAGAAGCCACACGTGAAATGAACAATCGATTTTGTGCACACTGATGAAAAACGGAGAAAATTTTAATTTTCCATTTTTTATTCGGTTTGGTTTTCTTTTTAGAATTGAAATTAAAAACGGAATAAAAATCAATAGAAATTTCCGAGGTAGGAAGTTTAATTTCAATATTTTTCTCTTGACATCTTTATATATATATGTATATACTATATACAAATATTTTGATTATTTTTTTTTATCAAAAATAAAGAAAATATAACGAGGTTTTCAAAAAAATATTTTTATTTAGATTTCGAAAGATATTTTCATAAAAATCGTTAATATCAACATTAATATTTGGTAAATCTTAATTTTGTTACAAAAATAAAATAGATTTGTCGTTTATATTTGAATAATTATGCTACAAATGTATCTATATATATTTGATTAAATTCACTTTCATCGACTTAACACCTCCATTTCTTGTCTTGCAAAGGCTTTTACGTACACTGAAAAGCCTAGAATTCTCTTTCAGATATCTGAAATATACTATGAGAATCGATAGCAATAGATTTTATCACTCTTCTCAAAGACAGTATTGATCAATAAACTTTCGAATATCACTATCTATATTCTATATATCAAACATTCAATACGTATTTTAAATACGATACCAAATACTTTTCAACGAAATCGTAATTAAAATATTTTCATATAGAATTATAGATAGCATTTATCGAAATGTCGAAAAACGAGGGATGCTTTTAAAAAAAATCTTCGCTTTGCAGCAGCTCTCTCTGGCAAATTTGCTGGATTAAAAGCAAAAAAATAAAAAATAAAAATTGGAAACTATCATTGAAAATATAGTCATTCCGAGAATTGCTTTCACCTGTAAATTTACAGAAGCTCTTAAGCGCAAATAACGACCTGCTTTAATGGGTCGTTTCGACATTGCGCGATTTAGCATTTTATATATCTTTAAATGTCGAAAAAAAAGGAACGATATAAATGTTGTGTCGATTAATTCACGAGATTCGATCCGTTTGTAGTCAATAGATAAAGTTTAGTTTTAATATATTTTTTTTGTCTTTCTTTTCTATTTTCCGTAGTCCGACATGTAATTTAATTCCTTCGGCTTTAGTGAATTCTGCTAATGTGACACAGATTAATATGTTCCATGCTGATTTTTTTCTGTAACAAAAGTGCTTTGAATTATACTGAGATAGAATAGTCGGAAAACTGAATAGATAATATACCATTGCTTTTTTCCATTTATAAATAGTTTTAAATAAAATCAACTATAAATTTGAAATATAGAGTGGTAAATAAATCCATCATAGTAATTATATTATCCCGGTATAATGTTTTATAATATTGAAAATAATACATTTGTATAAGAAAAGTCATAATGATAATGAAGTAACTAAATTATAAATGAATGTTTATATTAGTTGAAAACTTCATAGTTAGAATATTGAAATTAAGTTCGTACATACAGCAATTCTTAAGTCGTAGTACTACTGTATAAAAAAATAATAAAATTATGTTGGTAAGATTACATGGATAATATATTATATTATAATAACCCTTGGGAACATAAGAAAGGAAACTAAATGGACACTTATTTCTGAGAGCAGATTTGGCGAATATATAGGTCATATGAAGCATAATTTCCAGTTATATTTAGGTCAAAATTTCGACCAGCACAATGTGTGTATCTCAAAAATCACGTAAATGTAAAATTTCAACTCGATTTCAATTTAAATATTGTAAAAAAAGAAGGAAAATATATATGTTTTTGGCGGATTTAATGACAAAAACCTTAAGTATATTAAATGTTTAATTGAAGTTAATTCGCGAAGTTTTACGACAATGTTAAGACCTCATATGAAAATCCCGGTAAAATTTGAACCCTCCAAAATGACCGTTGCCCGGCTGTTAAAACGGTCGTAACTAGAACGCTTTAACGGCTCGCACAATTAACGTTATTAATCATAATAAAAGTTTATTGCGAAATGAGCCCGAAAAAAAAAATGAGGTAGAGAAGCGAGACTTGAATTTTTTTTCCGCCGCAAAACTAAACGAAAGGACGGGCCCGGGAGTGTGTAAACGGTATAAAAAACGGCGAAATTGTTTTTGATTTCCCGCGGGATTGTCTATTATTTCGAATGCGACGATTAAATTTAAACGTGTACGAATAACGCCACTTTTATTGATATTTTTTTTTCTGTTATTGTTGTTGTTGTTTTATATGTAAAAAAAATAGATTATACTCCGTGTACTTTTTTCTCAATTTTTCTTAATGATTCTTAAAATAAATTTTTCGCGTACGTGTCGGGAATTTCAATCGACTTTAATTAAAGTTTTCGTGTACGTGTAAGGGTTTTGAAATTAACGTCGAAACTAGGTCGGGTTATATATCACTATTATTTTCTTACAAGTATCAGATTCTATTCTCCTCCCTGTCGGCCAAAAAGGTACGAAGAATATTAAGAATTGAATAAGGTCGCGATAGCACGATGAAATTTTCCATTTAAAAAGTTGCCTCAGAAGCGATACGCGCTAACGCTCGGAAAATCGTGGAAAACCTGAAAAACGTTTGTTATAAAACGTGCTCGAATTTTATATTATTTTAGCAGTTCTTTGAACGCTGCAAAGCCGCCTTTATAAGAGTGTTACATGAATTATTATACGGATTCGTTATTTATAGGGGGTTGTTTTAAATTCGCTTTTCACAGCGAAAACATTGTACTGCGATTAATAACGATGAAAAGTAGCAAAAGTTAAATAGAAGCTTGTTGGCAATCATAACAAAGCTGTGCACGATTCAGAAATAACCTGTTAACCGTTACCAGCATTAAATATAAAGAAAATAACGATATTAAAATTTCTAGTTAGTCTTTTTTTTATGTTAACTATTATGCAAAAGGATAACCGAGTCTGTTTATGAACACAAAAGAGAACATTGCTTGCGATTTCTACCGTTTATATATTATAACTAAATAAATATTACATTCTAGCAAATATTTTATAAAATCTGATTAGATTGTTTTATATAATTATAATAATAAAAAAGTTTTATTAGAAATTTACATTATTTATATGAGCACATATTTATGCCATTATCGAACGTACGTTTTTACAAATTCATAGCGCCTTTACAAAGTTTCGCAAGTTCATTTTCAACAGTAAGTTCTCGCAATCGAATCTTAATTGAGAAAAGATGTTCGAAATAAGCGAGCCTTACTTGAAAAACCAATTATAGATAACTTTTTATTACTATTGAGGAACTTCGGGCCAGAAAACATCGGCAACGACAATTTCGAAAGCGCAACTGACTGCACGAATTCCATCTGCCGTTTCAGTTCAAAAAGTAAAAAAAAAAGAGTAGAAAGAAAAAAAAATCTCTTTCTACTAATTAAAATTATTCAAAATTAACCGAAAGTTTAAAAAGAAAAAGTTTGGCTCACGTTGAAATATTTTCAATCGAACCGAATAGGATAGAATTCTACAACTTTATTTTGGAAAGCTTTGCATTTTATATATTAATGAAATCCGAATGTAGTTCATTTCTTTAAACTTTAGTTTGAATTAAAAATAAAAATTGAAAATTTTTAGAGAAAAATTTTCATAACTAATTTAATAAGTAATAATAACTTTTTTATTATATTTTAAATCTATATTTCACAGATGAAAAATAGATCGATGAATTTTTGTAATAAAATAATAATAATATCATAATAAACCAGAAATTAAATTCTAACTATACAATGAAAAACGAAGAATTAATACTATATTTTACGCAGCAATAAATGTGAATTTCCATAATCAATTCTAAAGTGGAAATCTGACGGTAAAAAGATCTTAAAATTCGTGAATTTTCATTTAAGGTTCAAATGTTCGTTAAAAGAGATTTTTCCTGCGGCAATATTTATTATATAGATTATTTATACCTTTATAGTAAATTGTATTGTAAAAATTAATTTTTCGAATTGCCTTGAAAAGTATTTTATTTCTTTTCGTGAGAAATAAAAATAATATATTTATTATTTTAATTATTGTCTAATTTATGATAACAAAAAATCTCAATTTTTTGTATATATATAAATAGAAAACATTTAATGAACAACTATATTGAATAGTTTCAAACATGAAAAAACTTATATATATATATATATATATATATATATATATATATAATATAATATAAATTTCGTAAATCGGTTTATGCATTCTATTATATCTATCGCATATGCTTTTTACACACATACGCTATTACAAAATAAAACCGATAAATTCCGGTTCGATTGTTACGAGTCCTAGTTTAAATTCGGTCCTTGTAAGCGCGATGCGATCGAACCAATTATCCTTTTGCAGCATTTACGTCCTTGCCGGTGCGGCCGCGACCTATTTTGCAGGGACGCATCCCGGAAAACCATCCTAAATTACCCGTTATCACACTTTAACCTTATCCCTATCGTCTATTTATCTAAAATTCCTTCCTTTTTTTATATTTACTCCTTATTGCGTTATTCCTCTCGCTCTTTCGCAATTAAATCGCTGGAAATATATTCGACGAATTTTCTTTATATCCTTTTTATCACCTCGTTGCATAATTTTCAAATTATCCTTTATACCATTATTGATTGTTATTGCAACCAAAAAGTCGTTATTATTACGTCATCTTCATAATGCGTATGTATAAATTATTTACAAGATAAATTCTGAGAATTATTCATATAATATTATTGTTATCGTTATCGAAATGTCGGTAATTAAGACGTATTCGAATGTAGTAATTATGTTATAATACAATTGACTAATTAAACAGTGCTAATACAGCCTTTGAATATCTCTGTTGGTAATATTATAATTTAATACATTTTCTCAAATCAAAATAATTATTTTAAATGTTCCATAAATATTATATATAAAATATTAAGATTTCAATCAAATATCAGTTACGAAATTTTAATTAACGTTTTGATATTTTGTATTTCTTTTTATTTTACCCATGTTACTAAAAATTTTTGTTTTTTAACTAATACGGCTTCCAAAAAATATTCGATCTAAAAATATATTTAAACTCAATTTTATAATGCTTCTTTACATATTACTTTTATTAAAATGAATCCTTCAAAATCAATTTGCAATTGATTTTTAAAAGTTTTATTGTTGAAATATTTGTATAATCTTTATATTATTTATCGATAAAGGATTATATATATCGATGTATTTAATAGTAAAATATTAACACATTATATACAATGAAAATGGAAAATATATGTAAACATTACTGCGAATTCCAATCTATAACCTATTTACGTGAAGCAAATAACTGAATACGTACATTACGACAAAACACACAAATATTTTAATTATTTATAGATGTTTATAGTCGTCTATAGACTGATTATATAATATTCTGAACGATGTTAATTAATGTCATTTTTTTATATAAATTTAATATATATATATATATATATATATATATATATATATATATATTCATACATAAAAGAATATGCAACGAAGATCATACTTAAGATATTCAGCGAGATTAATCACGTGCAATTGCAAGCTCGACGAGTCACAAAATTGAACGTTTTCAACCATCCCTTGAGGCCTCGTCCCTGCTTGAAATCGCCCCCCCGTTTTCCAATTAATTTTCCCGCCAAATAATGGAACCGGTATAAGGCGAAAGGCGACATCGTCGTCGTACATAATACGACAATGGCTCGTTTGAATAAAATTCGCTTTCGGCACACAATTGCGCCGTTAACGCTTTCCGGTCCGATTGTTACCTCCGGGTTGGCCCCCGTGTTGAATTTTCCGAGCTTTTTATCTCGCTTTAAAATCGGAAAAAGATATACAGCTCAATAAAGTGTCAAAATATATATATTTATATATACTAGTACGCGTGTACTATATATATTTATATAAGTTTAGTTAACCCGAGGGTAAAAAAAAAAATCACCGTTCTTTCCACTTTTCCTGCATTCGGACAATTCAAGGTTGTTTCGTGAAAATAGCTAGCGATCGACACAATCAATTCATTACGCGAGATTACATAAGAATTACACGTGAAAACTTGAAATAACCTTCAGTGCGTCACAATCGATAAGTATTATATACTTAAATAAAAATGACATTTGTCAAACGATTTTAATTGACATTTTATTTACAATCGAATCAAAATTTTTATACCTTCACAAATATCAAATAAATATATTTTTAAATTTGATTTATATTAAATTAAATTTAATAATATGATATAGTTGATAATTTAGAATTAAATCAGGTAACTGAATTCTATAAATAAGTGAATGTATTATTCCATATTCAATTAGTTTTTTTTTTGATATAAAAATTAAAGTGTATATCTAGTACAACAAAAATAAATTTTAAGATAAAATTATATTAGAACTACTCATAAAATTATTTATATAATTAAAATATCAAAGGAAAAGTTACTTAATGAATTTTCAGATATACTGTATATTCACTAATACTCCTAAATTTAGTTATTTCAACAAATTTTATATTATTATTACACTACGTAAACTACCTTTTGCTATTTTATGAATATTTGTAAGCTAAAAATTGTTATGTAAAATTAATATAAATCATATATTTCTATTTTTTTTATATTATATAGGAAATATCATAAAATATGAAATATATTATAAAATCGATTCTGTCTGCATTATATATAAATGATATATTATACTTTTACATTTATATCGATATATTTCATATGCATTTATATACAAGTGTATTGTTCGCGTTGTGGAGGAAACAAAAAGGAATCTAAACCATTTTCATCAATCATAATTTATTGTTGTAAATATGAGCGAATGAAAATAAAAGAAAGGACCAATTTTCGCACAGTATATTAAATGGAAAATATTTTATTTGACGAACCTTTTATATTATATTTCAAGGAAATAAATTTCATTATGTCTATAATTTAATTTATTTTTATGTCATATAATATTTATTCAAATATTTATATATATATATATATACATATATATATATATATATATATATATATATATATATATATATATATATTATACAAAATATTTATAAAATTTGTAAAAGCAATGAAATTTATAGTCATTGAGTAAACATTTCTGGATTAATTCAAATTTTTAATGTTTTCTTATTTAATTTATAAATACTGAAAGACTTCTAACTTTTTGTATTGATTTTTGTGTATAGAATAAATGGTAAATGTTAAGAAATAACATTATTTAAATGAAATTCTCTCTTTAAAATAAAAGTTCATACTCTATATTTATATATAATATACAAAAAACCGAATACATCAGATATATTATATAATACAATATATAACAACTAAAATAGTTCTAACGAATACTGGATTTACTTTCAGATTTCGAATTGATAATTTAATTTATTACAATTCTAAAATTAGGATCCGTATTATGGGATTTATATTTACCAAAAAATATGTTATTTTAATTTATTATGAATTAAATAAAGTCAAATTTGTGAATATTATAATCCAAAATTAATTAAAATATATAAAAATTCAGAATATATTCGATTTTAAACACTTGTTATATTTTATTGGTTAGTTTTTTCCGATTAACTGTAGATAATAGTATAAAAAATAATATTTCGTTTTCAAGTATTATTAGAGGCAAAGTCAACGATTCGCAAATTGTTTTAAAAAAACATTTTTTTTTGTATTTATCGAATAAACTGCAATGTCTGCGTATTGAAAGGAAAGAAAAAAAAAGGAAAAGCGAAATAAGGAATCCAGTTTTGACGCGTCTGAAAGAAAATTGATTTTCGCTATCGTATTCAGACCCGACATCAATATTTCACGCGAAGATAATCCGCTCGAAAGCCAACGCCGGGGGAATGATTGACGCAAAGCTAAGTGAAATTACGAACGAAAAAAATTCAAGCGGGTTTTTCCGGGATGAAAAACGGGGAACGAAGACGACAAAAATAAGATATTTCCCATATGCGGACAGGTGTGAAACGGTGGGACGACAACGGTTAAACGTGCACCGTATATTATCGCATTATAAAGATTAAATTATTTTTATCATATTTATTACATATTAAAAATATTGATTAATACGATAAAATAATGATAAATATCGGTTTGAATATGTGGTAATATACGACGCAGGCACATCTTGAAAAATTGAAAATTACCGAAATAAGAAACGACGCACTTGAACGAAAATTCTCCCGGGCAAATTGAAGTGTATGGTCACACTACATATACGGATATTATGATATTTTTTTTCCTCGTTTATGACGCAACACAGCAACGCTCTTTGCGTACAATCGTCGACCTGAGTTACGGTCGACTCACAAGGCATAAATCCATTTACTGAAAAACTATTTCACTCACGTTCGCATCTCGTTTTCTTGTATTTTTTTCGACAACTTCTTCCGTAACTTTGCTTCTTTCTCTCTCTCTCTCTCTCTCTCTCTTGAGCGCTTTTCTTGACTTTTTCTCAAAATTTTTTTTTTTGAGCCGCAGTCTTCGGTCTAAAATTATTTCGTTACTTCGGCGCGGCCGTAAATCGCGCGTTTCTTAATAGAAATCGCCTGTTAAACTGCCGTCAACGAGTTGAACAACTATAGCACTAAAAGTGTCTCGACGCGGTGAAAATTTCAAAAAAGGTTCATTCGCTCGTAAATTTACAATGATTTATAATGAAAATGTTAATGTAAGAAAAAATTGAAAAAAGGGTTTCGGAACATGTCGATAGCGCTACAGCCCCTTACGGACCTAAGTTTATGTTCAAATTTTCAATACGAAAACGATTTACCATATTTATATATATATATATATATTTATAATTATAATAACCAATTAGGTATACAGCAAATGTAATAAATATATTTTTTTCTGACAAATTTAAACTGACTGCAATCCCCGAAGATAAGGGATGAAACAGAGCGTTTTATCGTTAAGTTTTATGCATATACATAGTTTATGGAAAACTTTAAAATTTTACTGCAAAGTTGAACAGTTTCTAAAGTTCTTCGTTTATAGATACGTTAAATCTAGAGTTTATAGATCAACGTCAAAATATATAATAATAAGTAAACGGTTCTCAAACTGTGAAATATAATTTTATTATTTTAAATTTAATACAATTTCATTATAATAATGTAATTATTTTTTTTTTGAAATATAAAATTTCAAAATATTTCACATTTTTTTTAAGTAATTTATATCATAAATAATCACAAAATGGATAAAAACGTACTACTCTAAGAACATTTTTCGCGACAACCAAATATGACAGTTTAAGAACCATTGTTTCAAAAGTACAAATATGCAAATACATACACGCACACACACACACACACATACATACATAAGAGCGGGTATTATGAAAGTCGTTGAACTCACCAAGGTGGCAATCCGCCGATGAAGACGTCCGAGTTCGACTGAAATTTACCGAAGTCGAACTCTTTCCCTCGGGACACTTTCGACTGGGATATGCCGTCTACGCTCAACGTTGTGTGCTCGTCTCTTCGTGATACCTGAAAAAAAAAACACACACACACACATATCAATATGTATTTATATATATTTTTTAATAATTTATGAAAGCGAAACACGAACAGTCATGAAAATGCGATGCATAAATTTCAGTGAAAATTTTCTAACAAGTGTAATTTAATATTAAAATGAATGAATTTAATATTATAATGGCTTTTTAAAAAACAAAATCTAAAAAAATATATTTCAATATTTTATACTATTGTAAAAATTCTTTAATAGTACTAAATGGACTACAACACTGTTTCGTTTTATATTTTCACGGATATGACAGTTGTAAACTATCAACAACCTTTATCAAAGTCAGCATTTATCCAGATATACCCTTTTTATTCTCGCTGTCTCGTATAATTAACAGATATTAATCTACGATGTCAGACGATTTTGTCTGTAAAGTTAGCGATTATATCGAAGAGTTTTGTTTATTAAGATCGACTTTAGATATAAAATATAATTAAAAATTCAGTAGAAAATAAACATCGAATTTTATAAATAATTTTCTAAGAGGGATATAATAAGATTTCTATAAATATCGTTTAGTATGATAACAATCTTCCTTGAAGTCGTATTTAATAGCAGATTTGCATTTTATTGTTTGATAAAAATATAAAAAAACATATTATTATTTAAAATATGTAATTCATGTTTACAGTATTATGCGGTCGATTCGATTTGATTGTGCGGAAAAATCGATTGAAAAGTCGGCAGATCAATTTTCCGATTACGAGACTTCCTAAAAAGATGCCAAACGAAGCGAGGAAATTGAAAAATTCTCCAAGATACTCTCCGTGAGACCTTCGTCTCCATCGTTAAAGAACCTTTCACACGGCATAGTAAAACTTCAAAAGGAACCGTACCTCGTCTATGAATTTTAAGATTTCATACATTTTCCCTTAACCGAAACGAATCAAGAGGATGGTATACTTTTTTTTTTCAAGTCACTGCCTATTTCATTGTAGAATTAAAAAAAAAGAGTCGTAATCTCTAAGAATCACTATCTTTCTCTTTTTTTTTCGAGACAAAAGGTGATAATTTATTTAACGGTGATAAGGTTCGCCCATTCCATCGTCAGAGGCAGTTCCTATTAAACGAATGCATCCCCCGAATAAACTTTCTTGAAATATTCCTTAATTTTTTCGTTCTCTTGGGAGGAGTGAGAAAATAAAGACCCTCATCAATTCGTGGACTTATTTAGTCTTTTACGACGTTGGCTTTTCTTTTTCGGCCTTCTCTCAAAACTTTATTATTACACGACCTATGTAAAAAAAAATGTAGGAAGAGAAAGCGTATACACAATGCCTACATATAAAAAGTAAACTGAAAACGTGGCTTTTATCCACAGATTTATTACTTTCAGTCTTTTTATTTCTCTCAGGTTCTGTGTTTTCGTTGTTGTTGGATTTTATTTTATTCGTTTAGTTAGCATTCCATATAAATAATCTAAAATAACGACACTGATGATTCACTTTGCGTCATAATCATAAACAAAACATACAACAAAATGAAAATATTACCATAAGTACTATCAGAAAAAATATCACAATTTGCTGTCATACAGCATGGTTTTAAAAAAAAAATGTACAAAAATGTACGCGTAAATTGTAATTTAATTGAAATGGAACAAGCCAACATTAATTAAGTTGTCCGAAAACGTGACGGTAAAAATTATTTATATATGCGTTTAAATAATGTATACTTTTTATTAACATGAAATGTGACATGCTTTTTACAAGAAAAAAAATATAAATCTGTGTTCCGAATAATTAGAATACAAGAGTTATTAATCTGAATTTACAATAAAAGTATACATATTTTAAAATCATTTATAAAAAATCAAACTTTTCTTATTTTATACCAAGTTAAAAACAATCTTGATATATTGTATTAAAATATGATTTATATATTAAAGAAATCAATGTAAAAATATTGGAATATTGAAACTGACATTGAAGAAACCCATTTTGTAAGCAATCCGAATTATTGATTGATATTGGATTTTTTTTTTGATGAATATTAGAAATGACATTTAAACACGATTGAAGCCAGACGCTAACCCTCTTTTATTATTGAAGATCGTTACATTTTCTTCCTAATCGAATAAATATTATTAAAAAATCGAATAATATCTTGATATTGTTAATATTGAATATCGATTAGAAGTCATATAAATTTGTTTATATGGTTTATGAAAAAAAAATATAATGAAATTCAATATAAAATTAATAGAAAATATCTATATATAAAAATCAAATAGATTAATTTTAAATAAGACACGTGAATAATTCTTTATATATAATTTAAAAAATAAATTAGTAGTTTAATATTAGACTATTTTTAATAAAATTTGCATTTATGAAAAAAAATATTTTCTTTATAGTAAAGTAAATATTAATATGTTGCAAATTTAATATGCGCTCGTAGAATGTTACGTCGATTTTCTTTTCAGTGCTGTGAAAAAAAAATTCGCTTCAGCGTTTTCAGTTGCCGACGTGAAATACAACAGACACGTAAACAAAGGGAATTGTTCAAACAACTATACCAAATGAAACGCGGAAAATTTAATATTTGCCAACAGAAGCAGAGGTAATTGTCGACGATGCTTCGCCGCTAAAACGAAGCGAATAAGAGAAAATGAAACTTGCCGTTTGTTTTTAGGCGTGGCCGAAGATAAGGAGTCAGTTTTCTTATTAAAAGCCGTTTAAAATATTAATAATGATGATAGCGACTGTGACGTGGCGGAAAAGCCGCAGACATTGCTAGCTCGTTATATGAGAGGAAACGTATTCAAACAATCTAGATGAAAATATCTCTATAAAATAAATACGCACACACACACATATATATATATATATACATTCATGCACGATTTGACAAATAGACATGTCTCAGTGGGCGAAAGTTTAAATGGCGGCCATTTTTCTTTCGTCTCCTTTCCCCCAACCCTCGATTCTCTTCGCATTTTCCGGAAAATTTCAGAAAAACTCTTCGGTTATTATAAGCGCGTTTAATTTTTTAAAAGCCATCATTGTCGAAAGCAATATTTTCTTATAATATTTTATAAAAAAAAATAACATTTCTAATATAAAAGAAATGAAATTAAATCTATATATATATTACTTAACAAATATTAAAGTATTATTTCAATTGTATAAAGTGTTATAGTAATAGTTTATACCAAATATTTTAATTATATTAATAACAAAGAAATATGTAAATTATTAAGTTTCAATGAAAAATTTTCCATAGCAATTTACTTTAAAAATATTTTAAGCATAATTATTAAAAAAATACTAATCTATAGTATAAATCACATAATCTATAGTATAAATAAATATAACGAATAACCTAGCATTATCTAACTATTTTAGATTATAATATTAAAATGAAAACTAAAATTCAATACAAAAAATATATATTTTAAAAACTTTTTAAAATATACTACCAATATAACAATTTACAAGTCTGAAAAGTTTCATAAACTTTAAAAATATATTTAATATAATATATAAAATTATAATAAAAAATATTTTGTGTAATTCTGAATCTATCCAAAATAATGATAATAGTTTTATATTGTGAAAATAATGATAATAGTTTTATATCGTTGAATTAAAAAATATAATAAAATATCAAAAATTAAAAGTTTATATTTTAAAATTTCGATGAGAAACGTTAAAGAGGAAAAAAAGTATCGACGAAATAAAAAATAGAGAAATTTTCCGCAGACGCGGTCGACTTTTTAGCATAATTTTCTAAATGGACCCTTAACGAATTTATTATATGCAAATATTGCGACGGTCGTGAAAATGTCTCCGGAGTCGTTAAGGAAAATTTTGATACTTCATCAATACTAAAATTTCGCTATAAAATAAATTTGTTCAAAGTTTTCATTACATTATAAATACAGATTGAAGAAAAGTGTATTTATATATTTACAAATGTATAACTTTTCGTTCATATTTAATTGTTTATATATGATATTTAATTTCAACGGTTAATTTAAAATCAAAAAGGAGTTCACAATACGCGAACAGAATGAAGTTAAATTAAGAACTATATACGTGTAAACAAATAAATCGCTTGCTCTTTTGACAGTTCAATTTAATGAAATTTGTTCGTACTTTCTGTGTACAATTTGAGAATTTATTAAATTTTATTTATTTTATTCGTTTTATAAATATTTCTTTAAAAAAATAATTAAAAAAACATGAATTTATTTCCAAAATCAATAATTTTTAAATATAAATATGTGTATTTAATAATATAAAAGTTTTTAAGAAAATATTAAAATTTATTTTTTATATAGAAAGTCGTTATATATTTTTACACAATATGAAAGAAAGTAAGAAAATTCTAATAAAATTTTTAAAGTAGAAAATAGTACTTATAAATATTTTGTAGTACTTTTTTAACAATTTTTAGCTTTTTGCATCAACAATATAAAATCATTATAATATAATATTTAAATGATACAATAATTTGATTGAAAGTGAAAAAATAAGTTACATTTAAAAATAGTTCTTAATTCATAAAACTCGAATACTAATATTATACCAACAATAAAAATATGTTTACAAGAAAATTTATATATGCTATATTCATAATACAAATACTTTTTTTTATAACATAATAATTATATACATATGTAAATACATAATATGAACGAAAACTCTTATATTTATTCAAAATATAAATAAAAAAACAAACATTTACACGAATAATTTTCCAGCATTTTTTGCTGTGCAAACAACGAAATATTTAATTGATATAAAGAAAACGTATAAACACGAGGAAAATTTGATCTCATACATAATATTCGTATTATAACAATGTATAGAAACACACGAACATCCTCAAATGTCAAGCTTTTACGTTTTCAAATATTTGTACATAGTTTGAGTTGTTTGTGGAAGCGCACATTAGCAATTTTTTTTTGTTCTTTCAAGCTAAACAAAGCTCGCGTGTCGAAACATTCAACCGATCAATAGATTCTGCGTATGAACTACTAGAAAATTTCCTAAAAAAAAAAATAAATAAAAAAATAAAAAGAAAATATAGACGCTTATACGCGTATTTTTTGAACAAAATAGGTTATAAATAAAATAAGAGCGAGCGGCGGTAGTAAGCTCTCGATGGACGGAGGAAAATTCTCAGTATAAATAGAAAGAAAAGTCTAAGGGAAAAAATGGAAGCGGGGGAAAAAAATAGCCGATAGAAAAAGTCGCTGACTCACAAATCTACGTATATGTGAGGGTTAATGAGCTTCCGTATAGATGCACGCAATAATTTAATACGCATGTTCTCAAACTATAATAGAAAAATATTGTTTCTGTTAAACAATTCACTATGAAATAATAGTAAAAATTGTATTAAATAAAAATAATTAAAATATAATAATTTTTAATTAATTTGTAAATTTTATATAATTTTATTTTAGTAGTTGTGACAATTAATTATTTCTGAAATTAAATAGGGCGTTTAAGGAAATCTTATCGTTTGATGTAAAATTTTCAAAAAACATATATATTATATATTATTTTAATTTTGATCGATACATTTAAAGAAAATATATTCTCATAAGGAAATCAACTACTTTTACTGCTATATATAACAATAAATTTATAGCAAAAACATTAAAAATTCCTATAATAGAGAAAAAAAATGACTGAATAAATCAGTACAATTTGTTTTTATTTTATCTCGTCTCATTTTAATATTAGAAGTTGAGAAACTATACTTATCGATCATTATTTTTATATTATAGGAAACAATGAAAAAAGCAGTTTTCAGGAATTGACTATAATAGATAAATAATTTAAATATAAAATAAATCTTTATATTTTTAATTATAAATAAATATTTCACAAATATATTATAATACATAATAAAAAACGTTATATATGAATAAAAAATATCTTTCATTTATAAGTAACAATTTAATTAACGTAACCATTAGTAAACGTTATATTTAAATATTTAAACTAAATATATATTTTTTATCGTCAATTTAATGGACAAAAAAATAGACGTAACTATATTTATTTATACCGGTTTACATGGATGGAAACTTTTGTAGCGTTAGCAAGAGTTCATTGGCTCGTTTTTCTTTCTCTTGATGAGAACACTTTTAGTAAGGCATCTTTGTTCTTTACCATCCCTTTTCCCGCAGCTTGTTATTTGTGTTTCGTGAAGGGCTTCTCTCCCCAGACCTTGTAGTTTCCATCCCTTTGCTTGTAAAGGGATGAAAACTATACCGGGATACAATCTCTAACAGACATATACACCCATAAATCTGCGTGTAAATTAGATACAGATCGAAAATATATTCGATTATATTGTTATAACGTCAGAAAGTGTTTCATTTCTATGTAATATATATATATATATATATATATATATATATATATATATATATATATAAGCTTAAATTTGCATATGTAATAAGCTTGGGATAGAATCCAAATCTTCTACATGGAGTTGGCACGAAAATCTAACAAAGATTTTTCCTAAACATGAAAATGCAAAAGAAAACCTATTTTATTACATAAATATACATTACTTTTTCAGTAAAATATAAAGTTAATTTATATGTTTCTTCGATAATAATGATTTTTAATCACATATAAATAATTTAAAATAAAAAGAAAATTTATTAAATTAAAATTTATTAGATTGTTGAAATACTATTCAAAATTTTTGATAAAAAAATTTAATTTGAATATAAATAATGTAATAATCAAATGATTAAAATATTTTATGATATTAATATAAATTCGACTTCTCTTTCAATAATTATTTATGTATGTAATTCAACATACTATATGTGAATATTATTACGGTACGATTCATTATAATAGTTTGAAATTCTTTACTATATATTTCATAATATAATCGGATTAAATTATCTTCATTTAAAACGCTTTGTTATGAAAAATATTTTTCAGTCTTGCCTATGAAATCACGAATTTTCAGTTAAATCCGGTATAATATCTTACAATTGGATTAAATTATTTAAATAGGAAAAGCTTCATTATGAAAAATATTTTTCCGCTTCAAATATTTTTATTTTTAAAATAAAAATATTCATATATTAATTTTCGGAATACGATTTTAAATATTCTTATGAATAATGAACGTTTTAAATAAATCGTACATCATATTCATTCATTAAAAAAAAATAAAACGTTAATTCAGTTGATTTATAAGCATCGAGAGAGCCTACATTGAATTGGCGAGAGAAAAAAAATCATTAAATTCAACGTTTAATCAAACTGAATTTAATTAATTTTCAAGACGCGACTAGAATCGCATTATTATTTAACTTGATGAGACATTTTAATTGTGCCCTTATACGAATCTCACTAACAATTACGTTCAAATAAATTACTCTAGAGCGAAAGCGAGTCAATTAAGCGTAAAATAATGATTATATATGTGCTCGTATATGCTTATATTTAGATATACATATATAAAATAAAGCCACCGTCTATCGAAATATCGTATGCGGATAAACCTGTAAACCTAACTCGTAGTAGATTAACATCGCGCATTCTTTCGATAATTAACGGGGTTTCTCGTGCGCGATTTTATATGTGGAATTTCGATTTTAGACTATGCGACCCCCCCCCCTTTGCCCCCCCCCCTTTATATGGATGCGATATCGAAAGTTTTCCTATAACAAAAGGGGAGTCGGTTACAAAACCATATTTCGTATAATAAAACAGCAATGTGGCAAAGGATATATTGAAATTGTTCGGCATAATTGTAATGCAGGTGAGCGAATACTTGCGGTATTACAATTACTAAAATTACTCTATGTTACATTATTAAATTTCATCTTCAAAGTGAATGCTTTCAATATAATTATGATATCGTTTTAAATTTAATTTCAATATTTTGCATGATTAAAATTTAAATTTGTTTTAATAAGTGACATAATTATTCAATATATTATATATATTATAATAGCACAAATTGCACATAACTGCGACGAAACTTGTGTTTGAATTAAATAATATTTCTATCTATCTCATAAATCAAAAAGCAACGATTAGTTTTTAATTAATAATGTATATAAATAAAAATTAATAATATTGTACGAATACATATTGCATTTTTATAATCTTTCATACTCTAAATGAAATATATATAAACAGTGAAAAATAACATGGTATATTTTTTTCTCTAGAAATCGTTATCAAACCATACTGCATTATATTAGTTTTAATCCACATCTATAAAAAGGAGCGTGATTTTAGTATGTTCTCGTCAAAAAAATTTTTTTTTTATATTTGGGCGAAAAAAATGTATAACATTTTCTTAACCTTCAATAAGAAAATTATGTGAAGATTAGTTTTATATAAGAAATTACCAAATATCTGGTAGTTGAAATTCAGTGTCTGGCAATCTAAAGTTTTATTTGAATATATGCAATCAGGAAACTTGCTTTATATCTAACTGCTAATGGTCACGCGATCGACGGTGTCGAAAAACTGCCAATTGTCTACGTTAGTATTTATATATGGTTACGCACTTTTTCTCCTTTATTTTTTTTTTAACTTCAATATACAATCTTGATTTTCAGAAGGAAACCGAATATAACATGATACCCCTTAAAATCGTATTCGTTCGCTTTTATTGCCTTAAATATGGGTTTTATACAAGAGCCACGAGCAATTTATAAAAATCTAGACGCACGAGTGTAATTTTGTCCGTCAAGATTTTTTTATTTCATGATATAATTCACTAAAATATTTCCATAATAGAAATGCATATTAATTATAAAAATTATATAAAACATTTAAAATTTCATGAAAATATTGTGTTGATATTCATTTATACGACATAAAGAACACTTTCATTATTTATTTTTTTAGTTATTATATTCGACATTTATTAAAATTCTATTTAATAAATTAAACATTGTTTCATTACTTAATTCAAGACAATTTTATATAATGTATATTTTTACTATTATTAAAATATAACTAAATGAATGATATTAATATAATATGAGATATATAAAAATATTATAATTATATATGATATATTTTAATTGTACAAAAATAAAACCTTTTCAGCTTTGAAATAAGAAAATTTTTAATTTAAATATAAAATTAATATTTAAGATATATCTCAATCAATAATGATCTATAAAATTCACATCAATATTTAACTGCAAATAATAGCACAATATATAAAAATTGGATTAAATATATAATTTCACAAATGTTTTTTCTTAATTAAATAATTCTTTATATTTTTAAATATTTTTTTTAATTAAATTAATAATATTTATTTATTAAACAACAATTTTAGTATCTAACATTATATATATATATATATATATATATATATATATATATATATATATATATATATATATATATATATATATATATATATATATATATATATATATATATATATATATATATATATATATATATATATATATATATATATATATATATATATATACAAATGTATGTTGAAAAGAGCGTGTTTGAGTGAACTTCATTAATATTTATGTGGTGAAAGCCTGTAATTTTAACCCGAATTTTAACGGAAGACACCTCTCCGGAACGCTCGCAAACATAAATCACGCAAAACGCTAATCCAGAACTTTTCAATATTTAAAAATTGAAATTTTAATAAAAACAACACACATAAATGACCACAGCGATGAAAAAAATATTAGAGATATTATTCTCAACGAAGGACACATTAATCCAACAAGTTCGGAAAAATTTATATATAAAGGGTTACTTATACAATTTATATATACTTTCTGGACTTTAAATATATTTTTGTATCTAAAATTAACTTTTTATTGTGTTTATAATACAACTTTATTCGATATATATATATATATATATATATATATATCAAATAGAATTATATCCGACAAACATATGCAGAATAGAAAAAAAAATATTCGATTGCGAACAAACACGAGTGTAATACACCAACTTTCTAAAGCATAAAGTTTAAGTATCTATAATAGTCGTAAACTGTCAAGAAACTGCTGTAAAAATGAGTTCTACATTTTCAACTTAGATACTATGGTGTATAAAAAAGTCAGAAATGGGTTAAATTCTTCGAATTTTCCTTTTTTTCCATAAATGAACGATTTTTATTAATAACTGTTTTATTACTGTAATAAATATAGTTTAGATAAAAGTATGAAATACGAAATATGACATATATATTTTTTTTTCATATTAGATTATCTATTAGGAAAAGTATAAGAACGGTAAAACGTGTCGTTCGTTTTGTAAATTTTTATAGAAACGTTTTATCGATGAAGTTTTAATTAAAAGTCAACTAATTTTCCTAAATGAAATTTTAAAAATTCAATTCTTTTATGTTCTGCCGAGTTTTCGATAGTCACGAGAACGCGGTTAAAAATTAAAATTTTAATTAAATTTTCCGTTTTCTTTTTTTTTACGCTATATTTCTTTATATTTGATGAACTTTAAAGTGCATCACTCGTATGAAATTGTTCACGCGATATCGTGCCATTGCATTGACAAAAATAAGGATTTGTTTTATAAAAATACATCATATTTAATAATAAATTATGATTAAAAAAATTGTAACCGATGAATTACGTGATGAATTTTTCTAATAGAAAATTAAAATAGAATGTCTCAAAAATATAAAAATATAATAGATAATAATAGTTTGTTCGATTTTTTTCATTATTAAACTGAAATTTGAACAAAATATACTTATTGTAAAATGCTACTGAAAATGTGAACACAGTTGAAGTTCGAAAATAGTTTAAGAGAAAGTTTTAAACAGATCCACTAACATGACCTACCATCATATCGGATTAGAGATAAGTTTGAAGCCAATGGAACTGTTCAAAATGTCCAAAGCGTTCCGGAAGACAACGAATATCGACAAGCTCTATAAAGAAGAAAAAGAACCGAAAACCGAAGCATAAGAAAATATCTATGAAATGAGAATCGTCAGTTAAATATTATATATATATATATATATATATATATATTCATTTTTAATAATTGTCAATTGATAAGTTATGATTCAAGGTGAGTTTAATTTAAAAATGAAAATGATCTAAACTGAAAAGAAAGCGTTGAGCTCCTCCTTAATTAAATCTAGTAAAGAAAGTGGATTTGATAAAAAGATTTAATACAAAACTTTTTACATTCACTAAATTTCACCCTACTAGATTTTTATTATAGAAATAAAATGTTTTTTAATGTTTGCAATTCCATTTTTTTATAATATCACTAGTATTTAAATCATAATGTAAATCAGTTTGAAAACAATTAAATAATCCATTTAATTATAAATAATCCATTTAATTGTTAACATTTTAAAATTATTGCTTTTTAATAAATTGAATGATTTTACAAATAGTTAAGTCATAAATAGCAAGACTCTATATAAAGATAAAACATGACTTACCATAACCTTATGCCAATGACTATCGTTCAGATCCCTTCCAACGGTGATGATCTGAGCACCGCCGCCCAAATTGTACCTCAGCCTCAAAGCACCTTCGACCAACTTCAACTCGAAGAAGTCATAGGTGCCTCCGTCATCGGTGTACAACAGCAGACCATTTGGCTGATCAGTCTTGAACTCCAATTCGAGGCTTCCGTTCGTCGCAGCGTTCCACTTTTTGAACTGAGAGTACGAGTTCTGACTGCCGTCCAGGACGAAACCGGACGATTCCTGTAGGAAATAGCACAACAACAGGGACGAGATCCTCAAGACGATAGCGAGGACCTCGCGAGGACGACGCGCAGACGTCATGATTTCGCGATTGTTACAATATCTTCGAAATTTTACTCGTCACGAAAATTGCTCACGATGCACACCACCATTTCCCCCTTCTGACTACCCTCGATATGCCACTTTTTCTATGATTTTTCCACTTAACACTTAACACTAATCGAAGTGATCCTAGCTGGATCTATAGCACTCTACACACTTTCGTTTAATCATATTGATCTTGAATAATGTTGAGTCATTCGTTTTTTTCTTTCACCGTCGATCGCATAATAATATTTCACACGAAGTATCGATCTAAATTCGCAGAAATTGTATTTTAAGTCCACATTTTCTGTAAAAGAAGAAAATAAATCATTAATAAAAATCTAATAGAAAATTTAAGTTTCGTCAAACTATTTCGCATCGGTTAATTTTAATTTTAATACGCGCAATGATATATTAAAATAAAATATTATTTTGCGTCTTTGAAAGGGAATTTAGCGGTATAAAATATGCCGAAACTTTTCGAAACACGATCGTAAAAGATTATAACTTTGCAAATAATATTAAAATGTAGCACACCCACGCGTTTCGTATCAAACATATAAATTTTTTAGGTCAACATATGAATAATTACGTATATATTGTATATATAACACATTTATACTCATCTTCCGTCCGTTATTATAATCAAAATTACATTGTGATCGATTTCAACGCGAAACGAATTTAAATATAATATTTACAGTAAAATTAAATTAATATCATTCAAAGTGAATTTTTATTCAAATTAAATATTTGCGTTTTACCTTGAAAATAGATAGAAATATTTTGAGTTATTTTGCATAATTTTTATAATATAAAATTTATAATGAAAATATAAAATAAATAAAAGGTTTGAATAAATATTTTAGATTGAATTTCTGGAAATAATTCTTAAAATAGACAACCTTGATATTTATTGTAATAAAATATTTTCATTTCGTGAAAAGTAAATTAGTTATTTAATTTTCCTTATATAATAAATCTAAGTCATTTCAGAATTCTTAAAAAATTTAGTCGACAATTCTATAAATAAAATTTTAATTGAAACGACGTCTCATAGAAAGAAAATAATATATTAAACATTTAAATTCTTAATAAAGCGCTGCCTCGATTTATGAACTTCATTTCAGAGGATATTTCGAAATCTTATTAAAAAATAAACTATTTCAGCAATTTTATTTATTTTGCATAACTTTGTAAATAGTTTGTAAGTCGAGATATTACTGTACATTCTCCAGTTATATAACCGTATAAATTTGTAAATGTGTTTTAAAATATATTATTATACGACATGACTTAAAATTTTAATATAATGATAAAATTATGCAAATGTCTAACATTATATAATACGTGTACATTTATAACATGGCTGAATATCGAAAATTTCCATTTATACTATTGAAAATATTCCGTGGTATAATCGAATGGAATTGTTGGAAGAAAAATGCGGAATCTTTTGAAACCCAATGCGCTGAACCGCGGTTTTCAAATGACTCCCTAATGATCCATCAATCTCCGCGTTTCGGAAGCCTTCCATCCAGTTTCTCTTTATCTCCGAAAATAATCGAGAAACATTATGATGAATAAAGACAGTCGAATGTGCTCTCGTATAATATATATATATATATATATATATATATATATATATATATATATATATATATATATATATATATATATATATATATATATATATATATATAATATTATACAATGTTACAGGATCATCCAGTCAAATTAACCGTTAAGGTACATTTCGCAAGAGAAATAAGTCACACAAAAGAAAAAGGGCGTCTATCCGTCGAAACGGTGGCGCATAAATAAATTCTTATCGCACATGAACCCTTATTACGGTATTATTTTACATGTGTACCGAAAAAAATATTTCCATTCCGCTTACTCTTTATTGAATATTTTATAAAATTATTATTTTTTCTTTTCGGTAGGGTTGCGTATTTTTTATGTAAAATTGTCACTGAACGCATGCCATTTTATATAAGAAAGCTTATATTTTACCAATACATTATTATTTTTCTGCCTTTAATTAATATAATTAAATTTAATAAAATGAAAATCAAAAGTGTTAATTACTATATATATATATATAAATAAAAAGATATAAAACACTGTCTCTCGCTATAAGATAATCGATATAAAATTTGAATTCTATTAACACACAAACATCGGTGCAAACGGCGCGATTTTTTTCGCGATTTTCAATTTATTTCGCGAACGATGATGGGATTCGTAAGCGTATTAGTTTCGATGCACAACGATAAAATTGTTCGTTATCCGTACGAAGTTATTGTTTGGAATTTAATTGACTTTTTAATCGAATTTCCACTCGAAATTTTAGCAATATTTCATTTTTCCCTTCGGCATACGTGTACAATATTTTTTTCCACATATATATATTTTTTTCACTTTCAATACGTGTGCATCGGAGCGATTCGTATTACACGAGCGAATAATTGAAAGCTATATGTTCATAAATATATATATATATATATATATATATATATATATATATATATATATATATATACATTGTTGTTATAATATAGTATGAATATGTTAATTTATTTTTAGTTACTTATTAAATGTTCCAAAAATATATTTTTTTATTATTATATATCCTTTATTATATACGTAAAATCAGTTTACAAAAATTGTGAAAAAAATATTATTATATAAATATAATATAACATTTTGAAAAAGATGAAAATCTTTCGTTTATTCCATTCTAAATTTCGAAAACTTAAAAATTCAACTATCGTAAATCGTAATCAAAATTGAATATATTTTATAAATATAAAAAACTAATTCGATATTTTTGATTCACAACTAACTGAAAATTAAATAATTATTTTAATATTTAAAAAAAATATATTAAAATTAAATCATTACAAATATATATTGAAACATTTAAAAACTATATAATATGTATTAACAATAGACTTTATTCTAAACTAAATTGTATTTCAGCAATTCAAATACGTGTTTTGTAACATTTAAATATATTAAACGAAATCCAAGCACTTTCAAAATACTTTTTTTTTTAGACAAACTCGCATAATAATTTACATTTGAAAATAAATAGTTACGCATCTTTTATTTCTGTTAACCAGACCGTAAAGAATAGATTCACCCTTACTGCGCAACTAAAATAGCATTAAATATTTTTTTCCACTATTTCATATAAATATATGTATAAGTGTATATACATACATATATATATATATATATATATATATATATATATACATTTATATATATTTTTATTCAAGTCATACGGTAATAAAAACGTATCGACGATTTTTATCGAATTGTTCAAAGATGTCATGGAAGTATTTATGGATTGGTTTTATTCTTGTTTATATACGACTATTTCGCTTCGAGTACTGATCCCAGATAACCATTACGATCACAATAAACATGCATCGCGTTACTTTTTAAAGTAATCCATTCGTATTTATCGTCAATATAAACTATACAATGAGAAAAAAACGGCAACAATGTTAATTTTTAAAGTGCGCGACGTTTAACAAAAAAAAATCCGTATTCATGTCACATTATATATTGTATGTTTGCGCAAAAGTACGCATGTCCACGTGTACTTTGAAATCTATTTACATATTACAATATCGATTCTTTTTGTAGTTATATGTGTATTATATTTCACATTTAATGTGTTCTATTTTTTATTTAATTTTTATACATATTTTATAGTGATTAAAAAAAATAATTATAGTATTTTAAGTTGATTATTTTATTTTTCTGAATATAATAAAACATAATTTTCAATATTGTATGTATGTGTGTGTAGATAGAATATTTAGATTAATTTTAAATGAAAAATATTTGAATTTAAATTATATCTATATTAAATTTTTACATTTTATCAAATATTTATTACGTGTTATAAAAAACTAATAGATAAAAATATTTTGTTTAAGAGCGAAATAGAGAAATAAAATAATATATTTCAATTAAAATAAAATATTCTGTATATATTATATTTTCAGTCTATTTTATATGAATTTAATACAAAATTTATTGCTTTGTTCAGTCGGTAGAATTTAATAATTATTCTGAATCATGTTTAATATGCTTGAAAATAAAGTGTTATATTATTAAAACATTAAAAAATTGTTTATTATTTTGTTAAATATATAATTATTATTAAAAACAATTCAAATAAATATATATTTATAAGCGATAAATATAAATTAATTTTGAAAATTTCTATGTAAATATCCTGACAATAAAGTTTAATTAAATAACCGAATTGTAAATATTAAGAATCGCCTATAAAAAAAGGTAAAAGTATTGAGAAATATACAACATACGGAAAATAAAATTTATATAAATTTAGAGTGTTAAACCCCCCGAAAATCGCGTAAGTGCCGCGAGCGTCGCGTAAATTTTGCATTTTCGCGATGAAAAGCGGTTAAAGCGTTAACTGCTTTTCGAACGCGTCGCAAAACCTTTATAATTGCACACTCGTAAAATCGGGAAAACGGTTTAAAAAGCGCTCACATGTGTCCCGGAGGCGCCGGCGACCATTATTCGGAAAACCGTTTCGGGTCCCGAATAAGGGTCGTTCGTTCGTTCTTCGGGGGGTGGTTTAACGCCGTTAAACGAATAACGATTTATAACGCGAAACCGAAGAGAAAGGGGAGCCGAAAAAAAAGAAGAAGAAGAAAAAGACGAATTCAACGAAAAAAAAAAAGAATTACGAAGAAGGATATACGCAGGGGGGGATGAAAGTGAGGTGGGATGTAGGCGGTGAAAGTGGGGACGACGTCAAGAAAAACCGCGGAAAATATTGCTAAGCTTTAACCCGGATTTTCAACGCTTTTCCGACGCGCGCCCGATAACGACGATACAAAACGAACGCTCTGATAAATGACGTTATCTTCAACGAATGACATTCGTGTGATTTGTTTAGTGAAAATTTGTATATTTTTCAATTTAATATGAAATATGTGAGTTAGAAGAATAATGCAATCTTAAATTCATTTCATAAAAGCTTTCTATTTTTAAGTTAGTGGAATCATAGCTTTTTCATTTCACATTATATATTAATATTTATTATTTTTATAACATTAAATTGTTAGATTTATATCTAATAATATAATGAAATACTATATAACGTCTAAATATCAAATAACTAATATCTATAAATAAATATTATAACTAAAAATATATTCATTTATTATGCGATAATATAAATACGATAAAACGTTTAAATACATAATTTTGAAACGATCGATTCCGATACAAAACTGAATTTTTGACTTTCATGAAAACCATTAACAAACATTCAATCATATTTCCGTTTAATCCGCAAATATTATAGTAATTTCCAAAATTAATTTATTACGACTCGAACAAATACGGTAACAACGCTTCAGTTGCGGTGGTACAATTTACATACATGTAAATTATCGATTGAACCAACAAAACGCAAAGAATACTAACGCTCATTAATATATATATATATATATATATATATATATATATATATATATATATATATATATATATATATATATATATATATATATATATATATATATATATATAATACATATAGGGCATTATATTGCATAACGTGCTGTATAAATTATTTCGCATCGATCTACTGGACTTTCATACGTAATTACACGTTGTGTACTTTGTATCTGTACGGTGAAATTGAGTGATATAATGAACGTTGTTCAGTTGTAAAAGTGCGAGTTGAAAAAAAAAATAGACGAATTTTAAATAGATAGTGGAAATTTAAAGTCGTTTCGTATTTCGTAGTCAAAGTGATTTCGAAATTCATAGTATGTTTATAAATCAGTGTGCTTTGGAATGAAAGTAATCTATTAAAATTTAATCATAAGAATATTTAATAAATGTCATGAATTTTTTAAGTAAAAATAGTTTTTGTTGAAAGTGTTTAAACCTTTCATCTTCTTGAAAGCGTCGATGCATTTTTTAGAATGTCTCGAATCACGTCATATTTCCCTTCTTTCTTTACTAAAATGGATGTTTAAATATTAAAATGTCGTAAGATTTTCTAGTAGCATTCATCTATAATTAGACATTTCTTATTTTCAATAAATATATTTTTTATTTCTGATATTAAAAGACAATGTATCATAAAGAAAATATATATAAACCTATTTAAATATGTGGGTAAATTAGACAATTTGAAAATTATTGATTAAGACATAGTTAAAATAGAAAAATGTTTCAATCGTTTTATTAGAAGCCGTTTACTTAAGTCATAAAATAATAAATATTTCATTTTACAGCATTTATTTATCGATTTCCATAAAAATTCATCCAGTTTATTGTAAAAATCGAGACATTTACAACAACTGAAGAACAATAACTATCAAACAATAAATAAAACTGCAACTAGAATCGTTTTACAATTTCTCATTTGATTTTTATATAAACCAATACGAACAGAAAATTTCATTACAGTCTCGATTGAAAACTTACGTTTCCAAGCATTGAGGTTCTATTTAGATAAATCTCACTTTATTTAGATATTTCGCGGATTAAGAAAAAAATATACTTTCAAAACTATATATTAATCAAATGCGAATATAAAAATAAATTATTTCCATATTAAAAAAATATATTGTATATATGTCTAAGATAATCCAATATTAAAATTATTATATAAAATTCCGAGATTGCGTGCGCTTAGTCAAACGTTAAATTTCAAAATTGCGTCATTCCTATTCTTTGCGACATATATATTTTTTTTTTCATATCGATACGAACTTGAAATATTACTAAGAGATATTATATAGAGAATCGTTATATTTATAGTAAAATATTCTAAATGCTTCCATAGAAAATCATGCGAGCGCGTGCTCGATATAATTTGATCAATTTGCGCTAACCGTACTATGATTAATATAATCTAAATTAAACAATAAGAATTTCGTCAGTCTTAATATTAATTATAACGTGCTCAAAGGTGATCGCTTGATTAACTCAAGCGTTATATTGATGTATTTAATTCATCATAATTAATATAATACGAACGTATCAGCTCGTTTTAAGCGTATATATAATATATTATAATATCAATATCGTACACACACACACATATATATATATATATATATATATACCATATATTGAAAATTTTGAATACTAACTACGTACTATTGTAATTAAACGAAACGATCGTGAGACATGTTTTCGTATTTGAAATGAATAATATAGGTCAATCGCAATATCGAATCAATCAAAAATAAATGGTCAAAGGCGAACAATTATTTAGTCTAGACGTTTAAACTGTACTTGTACTCGATTTTGTAGTTTCAAAATAAATATTTAAATTATATAGTAGACCATTCTTAACGACTCTGTGGAATATTCAATGAACCCATATATTTTTCTTTCGATTTCTAATATTGAATAGAAGAAAATAATTGTAGTCAAATATTGATTATATTATATAATTTTACATATTACTAGATATTTTAGACTAACCGATATTGCGTTAATTCAATCTAATGATTATATAAATATTTATAATTTAATTTTACAAATATATCTTATATTATAAAAAAAAGTGAAATCCCTTATTTTATTCTTTCATTTTTTAGACTATAGACATTTCAAGATTTGCAAATGCAGCCTGTGTGTTCATCAGATAACCGCTCGCCTAACAATGATTCACGGCGGCTAAGGGTTAAATAGGATGTTAACTGACGTATAGGGCTGCCCTGCCCACTTACGCGTAAACCCTAGATTGAGATAAGGTCACCGTAACATTTTCCAGACGACAGAGCGACCCTCATCCAGGGGATGAGGGATGTTCTGCAAGAAAGCGAGTAGATAGTGAACTCGTTCGACTGTACGAGACTCGTTTTGTGCGAATAAAATGAAATCTGATTAATTCACAATAGACATCAAAATTAAGATTTTCGACTTATCGCAAAACGAAAAACGATTTATATATTAATTTTTACAGTTTAATATTCATGAAACGACAAACGTTATACGTATTTTTATGACATATTTAAAAATAATTTTTGTAGATTACATACAGAATAAAAAGTCACTAAATTCTGAATGCTCAATACGAGCACTATATAACTAAAAAAAAAGGACAGACTCAAGAGCGAAAGCAAACACTCATTTATAAACGAATTCAAACGAAAGTGCGAAACTCTGTATTTTTTCGTCGACGAGATGAAGAAAAAAAAAAGCGAAAAAATATTAGAAAACGAGGCGGACACTTTTCGAATTTGAACCCCTAGTTCGGCTATTGAGTTTTCCAATCTGATTCATTGATTAGCGGCGAAGTATGGGGTATTTCGATGCCGTGAGTCCCTTCGTCGGCTACCCTTTAACAAGTTTAACGGCTCTCTGTGTCCTTTTCATCTATTTGAGGACTTGGCAATTGTGAATCTTTCGTACCATTAAGCCTCTCCTTTTAGTGGGACGTGAGAAGCGTTTTCACCTCATAAGTTTCGACCATAATATTAGCTTTCATTCGAGTTTTCCAAAAGTACCATATAAATCAAATGTATTACACTATATCACTAATTAACCGGATAAACCGCGGTTAAAACAACTAACTATACGAAAATATATTAAAAATAAATATTTTTTGATTCTTAAAAAAATAGACAAATTATTTGAAATTTTATGGAGAAACATACATATTGTATATACTTTTTATCTTGTTCGATACTTTTATAATTAATATTTTAATAAATATAAAAATGTTATAATTTGACAAACGGGTTATGAGAATTTATAAACGGAATACAAAATAAAATAATTGAAATATATATTTCAATGTAAAAAAAATATGTGAGTCGACGTTGACATAATTATGTAAAAATTTTCCCGGATTTTTACGATTTCAGCGAAATCGCAGAACGAATCGTTATTCAGATCACGCGAAATATTGATAGCTCGTAATTTTCGTATGGAAAAACTTGTTCGTGTACCGGATTCGAATCCCAAATTTTAGCACTTCACTTGTTTTTTAGTATTACGTCCCCTTTGGTCAACCGCGATAAGGATACGAAGAAAAACCGTAAAGTTTTCCGAACACCGTCAAGAATCCCAACTCCATATCGCCGTTGCAGAGGTCGAAAATGGGGAGGGGTTTCCTCATTTTTTTTTTCTTCGTTTTTGGTTTTTCTTGTTTTATGGGGTCGACAGCAAAGCATTTTTCATATCCGAACCATAAAACCGGCCAATTGCGGTCTCGTACATAAACTCCTTTCCCCGAGTAAGTAGTATTCTGAGGAAAAATTAACGTTTGAGCACCGAACCGGAAATGAGAAGTTGAAATGATAAGGCTTTCGCCGTCGGGAACGGATTGAAATATAATTTTTTTTCGCACTTGAACGAAATTTACTTTATCGCTTATCGTTACACTAACTCAAAACCGAACTTGTGGTGTTTTGATATGAAAATTTATGGATTTTTCCGCATAATTGATTCGCGAAATCGAGATTTTTTACATTATAGACATTAACAATCTTTTAATAATATAACTTAAAAATATTTAAAAAGACGATAAATATTTTCATATATATAATAATCCAAATTCTAATATAAAAATTACAAAAGATAATTTTAATCTGTGCATATAATAATTTCATAATTACAAAAATTTCAAAAAAAATATCTATATTTATATGGATTGGATATTTATAAGCTGTAGAAAATACAATACGTATATTTTTTAATAATTGTCGAACATAACGACGCCATTAAATTTCAAATTTTAGTACTTTTTTAGATTACTAATTACTAAAACATGCTTTTATAGGTCACATATATTATATTTTTATCTCAAAATTTTAATTAAAATTTAATAGATATTTTGATCAGTAAAATTGATTAAAATCAGATTTATAATAATATTAATACGGTTTACTTACTTTTACATCTAAAATAACTTGTACTAACTATTAGTGCCTTCAGAAACTTTGTGTATACAAAAGTTAAAAAAAATAAAAACCATATATATTTCAATTATTATTTATTAATAGTAAAGTATATATTATAAAGAAAAATACCACAACAATCAATTTATAAATCAATAAGTTCAAATAAACAATTTACTCTAATATTTTATAAATTGCCCGTGGCGTTCGTAATAAAAAAATAATAATAAATGAGGCTTTATGTCATAAAAGAAAAATACTTATGAACGGATTACACAATAATGAAAGATTCGTCTTCAACACAAACTTATCCAATAATAATAATAATAATAAAAGAAAAAAACATTCAAAAAGAAAACAATGATTAGACTCTTTGATGTTGTATCTCAAAGATTTTTGTGGTACTTCGTTATAAATTAAAGCAAATATAAATATATATATATATATATATATATATATATATATATATATATATATATATATATATATATATATATATATATATATATATATATATATATATATATATATATATATATATATATTGAAGAGGATAAAAGTCGAAACGTAAAGGATAAATGTCATAAGTTCATAAAAATATTTTATATATATGTATAATCTGTCATAAGATATCCTCGTAAATTGCGAATTTATTTATAAAATATACAGATATTTTTTTAAAGATTGTTGTATTTTTTTTCGCATTATGATATTTCTTAGAAATATATAATTTAATATTTTATTGCAAATCTTCTTGAAAAAAATCCTTTATTAGATAAATTCATAAAAAAATATTTATACTTAAGAACATATGAAATGTTCATTAATCAATTGAATTAGGATAATAATGTATAGATTTTTGATTGTTAATAAGTAGATTAAAATTTTGTATCATTCACATGTTTTAATTAAGTATCTATATTTGAAAATATTTATACTTACTCATATTAAAATTTATTTTTAAGTCTCAAAAAAATCATAATATTTTTATAAAATTGATATCATTATAGCGATATATAAAATAAAAAAAAATTAACCGAATCATAGTTGAAACATCTGCTTATCACATTTGCAAAATACGTGACAACGCCAAAGTTGCGTAGATTTCATAAAGATATACGAGAATATTAATTCAGTTTAATACGGCATAATATCAAATATATTTCGTAAACAGCAAGAGGCCGTAATTGCACTCGAATGAGCCTTTGTGTTTTCGATGGCAAACAAACACACAAAACCTCATCCCTTCGTCAAAATTAAAACCAGATATTACTAAAGTTGAGAACGTCGAAAGTCAAACAGGTCCACGTAGACGTATTAAAACCGAACACACGAACTCTAAGGCGAGCGCTTCAAATTGCTTCACTTCTTCTTTTTTTATTATTATTTTGGACAGAGGTCGAGGACTAGAAAGGGTAAGTTTTTTTTTTTTTGAACAACGGCGAGCAAAACGACTCAATTTTTACGTTTATTTTCGTCGTATGGACAAATTTAAATATATTATATTTATATTATACGTATTGTAATATAGTGTGTGGCACGCGTTTATATTCGTCATACAATATCACGCGAAGGTTGCCATCACGTAAACTGATCGCTATTTTTTTTTCTATGTCGTTCTGTGAAATCTATTAATTTAACGATTATATTTGAGTTAAAAATAACGACGAGAAAATTTAAAATGTTACTTACATTTTTTTTTTTTAGTTTTCGTGGAATATTGGATCGTTCTATATTAACAAAAACATTTATTTCGCCCTGTTTAACATTGAAATTTATGGAATCATAATTGAAATTAATCATTAATATTATTATTGAAAAAAAAAAACTAATTTGATTCATAGTAATATTATATATTTAGTCAATATGAAATAAAATTTTTAAAACTTATCTATATGAAATTATTGCACATTTTAAATTATTCATCAGATATTTCGGTTAAATAACTTAAACGTTGCATTAAATGGTTTTATTTACGAATTAAATCGAACGTAAATATTTCTGCACGATTGATTTCCGACAAATTTATGCTAATCATCCATCAGAACGATCACTGTTCGCCGTACGATAATATTAATTATATTAATGCTAATAATATCATAAATTAAATATACACAAATCCCTTTTTTTTCTGACTGAATAATTTAAAACAACACAAAATTAAATTGAAGCATTTTAATTACGAAATTAATTGAGGCGTACAAGAATAATATGGCCGTAATATAATAATATCGCACTTTAAACGGCCGTTTCGGACGATTTTTAATTTAGTTTAATTTTTGGGGAATGTTTTCAAAAATTTTAATGCGAAATTTTATCGAGCGGGGCGAAAATCTGAAACTTTTCAACGTCCCTTCCGTAGACCTGCTTTCCTTGATGTGGAATTAAAAAAAATATATATGTACAAAAATTCCTATATATAAATATTTTGTTATTTTAATTTTTCGGTTTCGGATACTCCGACAAGAATTTTACACAATTAACTTGTTTCGCGATTATTATTACAGTTAAAACCTTATTTTCTTCGTTTTGCAGTTCTAATAATATTTATGTTTACCATGACCCGAATAAGTTAATTTCGAACTAAACTCTTTATGTTTAATTTAATTAATCGTTTTGAAATTTTTATAAAGGCATCGAGAGTTTGACGGAAAACTTTCAATTTTAGGTTAGATTTTATCGGAGTTATTCATTGAAAAAAAAATGTATTTATAAAATTAATATTTTTATAAAATTGACATAAATAAAAAAGCGAGTTTTTTTAATATACTTCACATCCGAATTAACAATTATATAAAGATTAAATTGACCCAGTTAAGTAAATAATATTAATGTTATTTTTTATTCATTAAATCTTAACGAGATATAAAATGGAAAACTTTATAATCAGTTTAATAAAGATACAAGAAATTCTTTTCTATTGTTAGTATTGTAACTACAATAATAATAATTTAACTATACTTAAAATTTACTTTATTGCATTGAGATTTGTTTTTCTTTTTTTTATATTTGAAATAAATAGTCTTACAAAATTACAAATTAATTGATGATAAAAAAAATTATTGATAATTATAAATTTGCTATGTAAAATACTTAAATAATTATATCGCATTTTTAAATACATATATAGAAGTTGGTTTAAAATCGATGCATGTTAAAACTAATTTGAAAGAAACGTATCCTTCGGGCTTTTAATATCGCATACTGAACAACGACATTGATCACTTGAACCCGAGTCCCTAAAAAAAAGGAAAATATACATACACACACACACACATATATATATATATATATATATATATATATATATGTGTGTGTGTTAACTCGCAAACATCCACCGGAATAACTTTCACCCTCGCACTCGTATATTCAAAGGAAAATTTAAACATACGGCCTTATCGAATTTCAGTGAGTACATTGCCGGGATGGGTTTAACACGCGCGTCGAAAATAAAATAAAAAAATAAAATAAAAAATGTAAAATTTCCATACTCGCTGCGGAATTGCAACCACGTTCGAAATGCGAATGTGTATTTTTCATATAAGCGACGGAATGCCACCCATAGGATTTGAGCGGCGCGTATTTTTTTTTTTTTTCGCGACATACATTTCACTATACATAACGAAAGACGGAACGCGTGCGCGTCTGGCGAACGAATCGATCGACGAAAAACGGGGGTTTTCCGACTCGGAATAAGAAGTTGAAGAGTAGACAGACCTGCAGGGTAAAAGTGAAAGCTTTTTAAAGGGGAGAAATTCGAGCACTTCGAAAACTCGCGGCGCAAACACGCGAAAGAAGGAAAAGCTCACCCCTAGGCGTAGGCCTCGCTCAGATTCTAGAATGCACGCGAGAGAGGCCTCGAAAGAAATTCTCATCTTTGAAGTCATTTAGCGTAAGTGTGTGTGTGTGTTGATGTAATAATATTTATTTACAAACACTAGTAGAGCATTGTGTATGTTAGATCATTAGAAGTACACTAAATATATATTATATATATTTAGTTTATTAAAAATAAATTAGAAAAAAATATTCAATATTAAAGTTAAAATTAATAAGTCATACATTAATTAATATATTGAACTTTGGCATAATAAGGATCTATATTTTACGTTATAAAGACCATTGTGAAAATAAAATAGCATTTGATAAAAAAAATGCTACATCTTCCACCACTATACACTACATCCAATTGGCACAAATGTTTTATATATATATATATATATATATATATATATATATATAATATGTTACGAATAACCAAAAAATCATGAAAATAAATTAAAATAAAATATAAAATATTCGCGAAAATTTTATGGTTTTTATTTATATATCAAATAAAATTTTTCTCTAATTTGATATAAAAAAAATATACATATATAGAAAAAATGTACGAAGGATCTTGGAGTTTTCCTGGAATTTGGAGTAAAAGGAAACGCTTTCGACTTCTCTATATTTTGAGTTTTTCTCGCCCACTTTTCCACCCTAGATCCGCCTCCGATGTCGAACACCCTTTTGCCACCATTGTCGAAATATTCGCTTATTTTCTTCACAAGGCGCCGTTTTATTCGCGTCCGGGAAAAATAAACAAGTGCATTTCTGCGGGAGAAGAAGAAACGATAGTCGTATAACTTCACCGTAACGACGACGTTAACCTCGTACATATACAGGACGATCCGATAAAAATGCATATTTCAATTTATAAAATGTAAATTAAATATTTCAATTTTTATGATAAGAATGCTATTACAATATTCTACACAATATTTTCTTTTCAAATATATACATATATATGATATTAATTTTATTATCATATATATATGTATATGTATGGTATACATCAATTGTTATATTTTAAAAGTTTTATATAAAAATAATTTTAAAATTTTAATCCCATTTTTGAAACACGCTGTGATGTATATATAAAGATGCGTGAATTTCATTAGCGTTATTTGTTTTGTATACCAGCTTACTTTTTTCTTTTTTTCTAGAGAGAGGGAGAGAGAGAAAGAGAGAAAAAAGGCATCTGGTATGAAATAATAATAAATTATGTTATTGAACCCAGCAATGCAGTGTGAAAGCAACTGAAACTTTCTTTCAGCTCTCGAATTATATATATATATATATATATATATGTGTGTGTGTGTGTGTGTGTGTGTGTGTGTGTGTGTTTATATATGTATTTCCGGAATGAAAATCTAAAGTATGCGTGTCAAAAGCGACATGTCAGACATTCCTATCATCGTGTGACACATATTAATCCTCAGTATATGTATGCGTATTATATTCTAATAAATTTAATGAAAGATGATTTGTTTGGTTCTCAGGGTGTCGTTTATTTTAATAATAATAATAATAATAATATCGTATTATGTCAAAAAGATGATTATACTGGTAATGTGTTTTTGATGTTAAATTGATGAATAACTAGACTAAATTGGTTCTTAATCGAAACGGTTGCATGATACGAGAAATGGGTTAATATGCAAAATGCAAACAATTGCATTTTTCAATATATGTATCATATAAAAAATATAAATTAATTTATTCAGTCAAGTTGTTGAGAATGAAGAATATGTATTTTATTATGCGCTATTAAATTGTCAATTATCTACAATTCTTATATATTGTATTAATTTTCAATGCTAGTTTAAATATATCTAAAAGTAACATTCTTATACTACATTATCAACGTGTTCAATTTTTAATTATTTAGAGATTTAAATATAAAGGATCTTTTCTATCACATTATTATAAAGGTTAACAAACTTTCAATATTGTTAAAAATATTTCATTCTCTCCTTGTTTTAAATAATATAAATTGTTAACAAAATATACTAATTAACTCAAGATAAAATTATCAAATTAATATAAAATATTTTTTTAAATATACTATCCCATTGAAGATTCATTAATTCAAGAGAACTTATTTTTTTTACAAGTGTTTAGAATAGACATAAAAAATATGTACTTTTATATTATTATCTAAATAATATTATGAAAGTCTATATACACAGATGTTATCAAGCTAATATTTTATTATATTTTTTATAAGATTTTCAAATGAAATATTTTCATGACTATGAAATAATCCCCGCTTACAATAAGCAGACGATTATACCAAATTATGATTTTTATCAAAGCTGTAAAAATACTACAGCAATAAAACGCTAATAGAAAATCGTTACTCGTTTTATTAAAAAAAAAGAAAACATAAAAAAATATCGTTTCAGAACGATAACGATATTCGATTACGAATTAAAAAATTCAAAAATGATCCATTATCATTTATTATTATTTTCTCCTCTACATAATCACTATTCCGAAATAAAAGGTAACATTCATTATTTTAATGATTGTACTAAAATATTATATAAATAAATCTATAAATTTTATGTGATAATAAAAAAAATATATGTAAATGAGCACAGAAATACAACAATGAAATTTCAAAACATTTTTCCGAAAAGTTAGCATTTTAAAATTTTCTTTTACAAGATCTAAAATATTTGTTTTTAATAGAATCACGACCTGAAGTTATATTTTAAATCCTCAGAAATATTTCATCGGTGCTCCCTTTGGCACAAGATACTAGTTCATATTTGGCAACATAATAAAAAATGAACCAGACATAATAGTATGTATCAACAAAACTCAATTATCACAATAAAAATAATTCAAAGCTATAAACCAGTCTAAATATATATTATTTACATGAGTGTTAACAATATAATTTTCAATACGGATATTTTTCTATGTGATTCGATCAGTTTCAATTGGTCAATGTTAAAAGTTAGTACGAGCGTTCGATGGATCACATTTGAAAAATTACACGAGAGCACTTAGACTAAACACGTGTGAGGGTGGATTTATGGTTTTTGATTGAGATAAGGGAAATTGAATGAGGGTCGTCCTTGATCCATTTTTAAAAATTGACACGGGTTATTCGAACCGAAGTGAACGAGCGAACGGAAAAGAAATGAAAAATCGATGACCTAATGTTCGACCCCATACGTAATATATACACATTCGGACGATAAAGAATCACGACTGCGTTGTATATTATATGTATACATGTTTATATATATATATATATATATATATATATATATATATATATATATATATATATATATATATTGCCGGCAAAGACCGATGAGAACCTACTATACCTGGGAAAATTCGGAATGGAAGCCATTATTTCGGTTCACGGTCGCTTATATATTATACAAGTATACTGAAAAGTTTGGAAAATTTTTGGATAAATTAAAATTCTACTCATATTTCATGTTATATTCAAGTTTAAAAAATAATTTTATGTAATAAAATAAAATCATTTTTTCATTAGAAATTACTATCGATTAAAATATATATATA
The DNA here is from genome assembly GCA_024500535.1 of Leptonema lineaticorne. Lineage (NCBI taxonomy): Eukaryota > Metazoa > Arthropoda > Insecta > Trichoptera > Hydropsychidae > Leptonema > Leptonema lineaticorne. The sequence goes on along the minus strand of JANIJI010000004.1, from coordinate 3,669,031 downwards.
TATAATAAAGGAAAACTGATTTATTATGTATATATATAATATTATATAATACAGTTTTACACTTAATTTGACTTATTACAATTTCTAAATAATATATAAATGTCGTAAATGAAAAAAAATAATGGTTTTAGTTCAATTAGTAAATACAGAAATAAAAATCGAAATGTTGTTCATGTTTAAACTATTTATTTTAAATTTAGTTAAAAATAAATTTACTACAATATATATATACAATATATATATATATACAATATATACTTATTATAATATTTGAAACACTAAAAAAACAATAAATAAACATAAAAAGGTATTATATTAAATATTAAAAAATAGTAAATTTAAATTTTATTCTTACATTCAAATTTTTTGAGCAAATTCTTTTTTCTATCGTTTTAAAAAGACATTTACTTAACTCAGATGAATCCGTTTTATATTTAAACCAATATTTGTTAAAATCGAAATAAGATTTTTCTTAAAAATCATTAATGAATATCTGAAAATAATAAATAGTAAGATAAATCTTAATTAAAAAAAAAAACATATAATCTTTCGTAAACATCAAAAATAAAATATTATAGTATAATAGCAGAAAAAAAAATCGAAATCTATACTAACACTGAACTTTAAATAGAATAGCGCGAAATATAACAACAAACGAAACAACCATAAAAAAAAAGTCCAACATTGAATTCGATAAGAAAAACTATTAATTCGATCCATTATGAATACGAAAACGTACAAAAGAAAATCGATTATTTTCTTTATAAACCGACATATATAACACACAATATTTGCACGTACAACTGTCGTACAGACGAATAGAAATGCGGGCGAACTGTGACTTTTTTTCCCGGAGAAAACGTTTCTAGAGAAAATTTTCGTCGTCGCCGGTTTTTCCTCAAAAAAAAAAATATAAAAATAACCGCCACCATAATAAAATTGTACAATAATAATAATAGAAAGTATATAAAATAAAATAATATTTGGCGAATTCGTCGACGTTGAAAATATGACGTGTGTTTCGCCGTTCGCCATTCGAAACACGCGAATGCTCGAGTCTGTCCCGACCTGTTAAGATAACGTTTTATTTATTGTTTATTTGTGTTACACGTTTGAGATCCACTGGAAGAGATTGCAGCTCCGGTACAATGTTGGGGCGGGTTTTTCAAAATTTCACTACCTCCCACCATGTAATGCCGTGTATGATGTGTATGTAATGTAACATTACCGTATAGCAATATAATATATTATAACGCTTTTATGACCGTATATTATTATTATGTCGAACGAATAGAGAAATTTATTACGATAATTATCGTACATAGTTCCAATTATTTTTTTTATGCTTAATTTAATACGTATACGGCTTTTTATAATGATTATTTAATAATAGTTTACAAAATCAAAAAAATGGTTTCTCAATTTCATATATTAATATGTAATATGTACTAAATTATCTTTATGTATGATATATATATATATATATATATATATATATATATATATTAAAAATAATATTGAACATTTACTATTACAGCATTTTCAACAAAAGATTTAAATATTTTACAATATATAGGTACATGTTTAAAGACGCCCGCTGAAACAAGTAAGCATCAGCGTTTTTCGTTTACAAAATCCAAAAATACGATACTAAGTACTAAGTACCGATATTTTTTTTTTGAAAAAAAAAAGAATTCTGAGTTATGATAGTAGGGAAAATCCCCGGTTAATCCCGAATATACACATTTAAACGCGGTCGTAAGTCTTCGATGTTCGTGCAGACGATCGCGAAAACATCGTAATGCTTCTGTAAGTATATACAAATTCTATCGACGGATGGCCGATAAGGGTTTTTTCCTTCGTGCCACCCTTAAAATTTAAGGGAAGCACCAGAGACGGAAACGACGAAAAAAAAAATAGGAGAGGAGATATTTACACAACCCTTCCGGTTCATTTGCGTGGATCAATCATGTTTGAAGAGTGCGCATCGTTGGAAGATGACGTTGTAAAAAAAAAGAAGTTTTTTTTTGGACATGAAATATTTTTTTATGATAGACGAAAATGACAAAATATTATAAAACTCTAACGTTTATCCTCTTTGTCACAGTAAAATTCAAAAATAGTTTTAAAGAGATGTTTTTCGATTGAATTTTACCAAAAAATCCATGTTAAAATAAAGTCATTCATATGTAATTAATTGAAATTGAAAAAAATTATAATAACTACAAGTAAAGGGTAATTTTTTTAGTCAAAAATATCAAATTTTATAATAAAAAAATAATTAGAAATCAAAAAATATAATACAAAATTTACACTACGATAATATCATTAAATTACACTATTAATACAAAATTTAAGGCGTAATCTAAAATTACGTTTTTAATTTAAAATTTGGATAATAATGTTGTAGTTATGTGACGATAAAGAGAGGAATAATTAAAGTTCGTGATTTATCAACACTAATTCACGTTACGGTCTCATTTATGCAAAAACTCCTTTATAATTAAACAAACTCATAAATTTAATTTAATAACTAGACATATACTCGTACATTATGCAGTAATAATTCAATAATTTGATAATACAATAAATTAAATAATGTAATATTTCATATAATTTTGATTTCATACATATAATACTTTAGTTATTTTATTATATAATGCAATCAAAAGTGAAAATAAAAGAATTATAAATAAAACTGTACATAAATGATATTAATTTTTAGAATATTAAAAATATAAAGTAATGAATATTTTTTTAAGATATTAATACAATTTATCATAGCATATAAGAAGTAATATATCAAAGAATATTTAATATTATACAACAGAATATTATATAACTTTTTTTTGAATTTTTTATAAAAATATTAGTTTTATAAAATATATTTGGCATTATTATTAACTACAATATAATTCTGCATTTCAATATTAAAAGCTTAAAACATGAAATCAAATCTAAATAATAAATATCCATCGAAATTGGAATATGAAAATAATTCGAAGAGTTTACCATTTTATAACAGGTATATAGTGTATTTATTAATATATATATATATATATATATATATATATATATATATATATCGGTTCATTCGGATTGTATTCGAATATGGCAAACAAGAACAACATCGATCCGACGCGGAAAAAAGAGAGAAAAACAACATGAAAATCCATCAAAAACGAGTCGTTTTCAATTTTCCACTGACGTACATTTTCCTATGTTGAAATCGATTCTTTTGCATAAAATATTGATGTAAAAATCGTTTCATGAAATATCCATATACATATACATAGGTTTAATACAATCAAATGGTACAAATTTATATATAATATACTATATATATCTGCGAAAAACATACACTCATATATATTTTATATATATATACATAAAAATTAAGGTTTTTCAATGTTTAGCTACAATTTTCGACATAACGAGAAAGATTTGTTTTTTTCTGCCGACCATTGTAAATAATGCGAAATTGCGAACAAAAAAATAAATAACAGGGTATGCAAAAAAAAAATGTAATAATAACAGCCCGTATTATTTTTGATTGAAACCGTAAACATGATATATTTCTTCATTTATTCATCACATAAGTGGAATTAACTTTTTTTGTGTTTACGTATGGTTGAAATAATATTGACCCTCAATTTTATTTTTCGCTTGATTTTTATATGAAAATTTAATAACGCAGCGTTTAATTATTGCTATCAAATTATCAAAAAAAAAACAAACATTATACTTGTGTTGATTTAGGTTTTTAATTAATAAATAAACGATACGATTTGAAGGTCAAATTGAGTGACTTATCAATTTGATCTTTGCAGTAATTTTATACGTTAAAAATGATTGAATTTTATGTATAAAATATTATATTTATATCAATTTTTTATTATCAAACTTAATATAAAAAATAAACTGCAACCGATCAATTTTATAAAATATGCTGCTGAAAAACATTATGACGAAAAGTTTTTCAACAATGAAGTTAGTTTTAAATTGATGTGAAAAAAAATTGACAGACTTTTAAAAAGTTGTAGGCAAAAATGAATGTACACTTGATTTACAATGTAAAAGTTAAAGTTTGACGCTTATGTAAATACATAGAAAGAAATCGATTATTCGTTTAATAATTTTCGATAAAAATTAAAATATTTTTTTTAATATTTCAACGTCAAATATACACTAATAAATATTAAAAAATTTGCTGATAAAAGACAATTGTGAAATTACTTGCAGGTTTATAGTATATAGAGAAAATTAGGTTGCATCCCTTAAAAAGATTAAGCCGTAGCACAATTCTGACAGTTAACCGCAAAAGGGCGTGTACTGAAAAGGTTAAATTCAATCTTGAGTTTAGTAGACTTAATATTTTTTTCTCTTCAACGTCAAAGAAAACAAAGACTTGGTCGATTTTAATCGCATCACATAAAAGAAAACTTTTTAAAGTCGTGTTTAACATGAAAATTGCACAGGCATCACAAGTATGTTTTCACTTGTATGGATTTAAATTTTCCAGGAGAGCAAATTTTCAAAATAATTTTGTTACCGAAGAATGCTAGCAATTTTGTTGTATCAATTTAGTAATGTAATATTACGCTTTTTTGATTGATTTCGTATATTTAAAATAATGCTGAAATACTATTGTATATATATATATATATATATATACAAATGTGTGTGTTATAATATATGTACACGGAATTAAATAAATAAATAAACAAATCTCCAATCAGTCGACAGGGCGAAAAACGAAAGGTTTTTAATCATAACGGCAAAAAGGAAGGTCGCTCGAGTTACGACTCAATAAATCAAACAAGGACTATTGCCTGCGATAAAACGCGATCGTAAAACCGCCATAAAGTGTCCTAGTTAGTCCTGAAAAGGAGCCTCGAAAAAAGTTACTTGAACCGGTTCATTTGTTGTGTGTTGTTTCCCCTCGATTTTTGACTGGGTTCAGAGTCACGCTGGTGGGCGGAATAATGGGAAAGAAGGGCGAAGTAGGCGACCGTCCGAATGGCGGATCGTTAAAGGGAATCGCTTTAAATTCGGAAAACTCGACGCGCTTTTCCTGCGAGAGGCGTCGTCGCGTCCGGTTTTCGGCGGGAACGCGACAAAGGAAACGATTTTCCGCAAAGTTTCAACCGATTGAAAAAGCTTTGGAATACTTTTACTCGATATCGTATAAATTGAAATCGTATTTAAATTGTGATTTGAAAATGAAAAATGATGAAACAATTTTCAAAAAAAAAGTGAAATTTACACCGCAATCATATTTAACAAAAATGATAAATACTTTTTTTTCTTTACAAGTATTATATATATATATATATATATATATATATATATATATATATATATATATATATATATATATATATATATTAAAATAGATTCCTAAGATATTCATTTGATATGTAAAATTTACATATCAAATAAATATGTTTTATACACTAAATGAACGCAAATTAAATAAATCGATTTAACATTATCAATACGATAAGTAAATACCATTTATTCAGTGTAAACATTACCTTCAAATATTATAATAGGCAAAAACAAATTAGGAAACCTATATATTTTTTTAACAAGAATATCAAAATAGCATAAGATATGAAATTTTTATCTGTCAAATTTTCTTTTTCAAAGTACAAATATCTTATTATTATTTTTAATATTATAAAATTTAATCTTTATCTATATTTTGTTTTTTTAATAGAAGCAGTTCAATTATTTCACAATTTTATGTTGTTTTTAAATTATTTTTCTATATTTATATAATTAATATAAAATTGAAAATTAATACTAAAGATATAAAGTATGAAATAAAGTTTAAAAAAAATGATTCTAAAATAAAATGATGCTATAATTATTCTAAGTATAAAGATTGGTTTTCATTGGAAAAAAAGAAATAAAATTAAATGTAAATCTACATTAACCACATAAAACGACTCAATAAAAAGAAAAAAAAGGAATAATTTCGTACGAGGTCTTACGGTTTTAGAAAAGACATTTGAAAATCTAATTTAGTACAATTTTCTTCGAAATAAAAAAAAAGAAAAAAAAGATTAGAAGATAAGCATATAAAAGTATATTCTCCGGCGACCGATTTAACGTCACGCTATCGTTTATTTCTTATTTATTTATTTATTTTTATTTGATGATTCGCTCATAATGAGTAGTCTGTTTGACAATAAAAATAGTCTCGCCTTTTTTTGCTATCTCTTATTTTTCAATTCGATATTTACGAGGTGAAGGTCTTTTTCATTGCAAAAATACGACCCTAAAAATGGCATAACTCTAGTTTTCTAATATGAATGCATCAAAATCGCATTTAAAGTCGTTTACTTATCTAATATTGCGCTGTTGACTGAAAGTCGACGATTTTGCTGATTTGACGTTGACATGCAAACATTTTATTAAAGGTTATATGTATTCATCCATACGATTATTTTCTAAATAACAAAATAAAATTATATTTGGTGTTGGTTTTATATCTAAATTTCAATATATAGATAACTATCAAATAAATCTAATCCGAAATTCGATTTCGAGTTGAGTAAATGTCAAAAAAGGCCAAAATCAACGTGATAAAAATAAGAAAAAATCGGTGCACTTTCAGTAAATCGAAATCGACGACGTCTTATGAGTTAAATTCGAAACTCGAGGCCGGGTTAACCCGCGTATAGGTGGCGTAGAAATAGGGTCAAGGATGTACGCTCGACGAAAAACCGGGAAAAGTCAAGGAATTTTCTCGCGCGAAGGAACGTGAATATTCGCAAGTTTCACTCCTCTTTCAATATTGCAATTATTATTATTATTACTGTTGTATTGCATTTTGTAATTTAATTATATCGTTTGTTAGATGTAGACTGCAATTTCGACCGATGAAGATATTAGGGTTGAAACTATTCATTATGTAAGTTGTAACGATCTAGGAATGTTAAACTGGCGAATGTAACGTTCTCTGAATATTACTATAGTGTTTATAACGAAAATAAATTACTATTAAATATGTAAAGTAAGTTCTTATATATTTTTAAATTATAATTTCCAATATCATTTTTTCTATATACATACATATTTAATACAGTAAAAAAACTAATAATCAGATTTTTAGATACAATATTAATTATATAACGATATTCATATTTAACTATATGAAAATATACAGTCTTACGTTGCAATTTAAATATTGTATAATATATATTAAAATTTTAATATAATGCATTTCGTGCACTTATTATATATATATTTTTAATTATATTATATAAAACACGGAGACGACGTCCGCCGTTTTATTCACTCTCATACACTATTTCAGCATAATTAAAATTTATTCAGGATGGTACACAAAAGAAGCAATGTTTGGAATCGTACGAATTTTTGTTTTTGTTTGCCATGTCGTTGTCACACAAATTTTAGAAAATTAGCCGGTCGGCAAAAGGTGCATTTGTGCATCACTATGCGTTTCGCGTTTCAGCCGTGTAATTTAATTATTCAGATGCAGTTTCCACAACGCGGCATAACAAATGCGCGAAACGTTCCATCTGAAAATGGACCCTACAATATATATATATATATATATATATATATATATATATATATATATATATATATATATATATATATATATATATATATATATATATATATATATATATATATATATATATATATATATATATATATATATTTAAGTTTTTTATTATTTTCATTTTCTTCAACACTACCTCAACCTCGTATCCTGCTTAGCTCGGTTTTATATCGTGTTGTATTTTTTTTAATATTATTTTCCCGCTGCCGTTGATGTTCGCTTATTGTTACTACTGTTACCCTCGTTTCGTATACGAAGTTTAATATGGAAATTATACGCGAATGCAAGTCTTTCTTTTCAGCTGAAGGCTCCTTTGTAACAATTTCTCCTTTGAACTGTACAGAGCTTATTGAATAATATTAAAATGAAATGTTAGGAAAAAAAAGAATACGAAATGCATGCACATTGGATGAGTTCTCTAATATTTTTTTTTATCAGTCGTATGTCCTAATATTTACATTTTCAAGTAAAAATATATAAATAAATGTATTAAAGCATTTTTATTATGGCTGTCTGTTTTATGCATCAGTTTTATATTTTTTTTTATTAAACATTCTTTCTTTTCTCTAAAAAGGAATTTTTCCAAAAATAAATATTTCTTTTTTCTCAAAATTCCAGAGATTATATTAAATTTTTATTGATGTATATATATATATATATATATATATATATATATATATATATATATATATATTTATAAATGAAATCATTTTATTACTCATAATAGAATTTAAACTATGTTAGCAAATGAAGAAACCATTATATAAATAAGATTATAATTTAAATCATCAATTATAAGATAAACATTGAAAAATTTTATTCTCACAAAAATTAAATGTTTTATATACTATACATATTACAATTTATAAATATTTTTTAAGTAAATTTAATAAAGATACGAAATCTAGTAAATTTAAGGACAAGAATAGTATATATTAAATAAGTATATTAGTGCTCGATCTATAAAAATTAATCCATTATATAATATATAATTATTTACATATAATTATCGATGTATATGTAGATACCTCTAATACAAACAAAATGCAACCGCGTTCACATTAAATAACATAACAAACGACCGATGACTAAATAAAATAAACGATATTTTGCTGTGCCAACATATCGCTGAACAAACAAAGCATTCGCAAAATTCATATATATTCCACCGTACAAAACATAATTTCCGCGCAAATGACAGACGAAAAACAAAAATGAAGTGAAATTGCGCGGGAAAATTTTAAATAATATCAAAAAAGTGTATTTCTGCGGACGGAAAAACATCACAATAAGCACAACTCAACGGGCGAAACAAAGGATGTACTTTCTTTAAACCGACGTGTAAAAAGCCGTGTTAAAAACGAATTCTGCTTTTACGCGGTTTTTATTTTTAAAACGTTATATATATATATATATATATATATATATATATATATATATATATATATATATATATATATATATACACAATATTAAAAGTTAAATTTAGCTTTTTAATTATGTTTTCTCTACTATGTACTTTTAGTAATGATCTTTTTTTCAATATAATTTTGTAAAAAGTATATTCATTTTAATATAATTAAATAATTATTATTGTAATTAAAATATGTTATAAGTTCATGATAGTCTGTTTTATAAGTATTTTTTTCAATGTGCAATATAAATCAAACTTTTAAATTGATGAATCGTTAATTTATTTAGTTTTTTATGAAGAATATAATTTTGTTAAAAATATTTGGAAATTATCACAATGTTTTATTTGTGTCTAAAAAATTCAAATACAGACTTTAATTTGAAGAATCTTTGTAACATAATTATATTTAACATACAATATTTTCTTTCTAATTTTGATAATAAATTATATATATAAATTTAAATTTAATGGATTGGTTTGATATAAATCAATGATTTTATTTTATAAAAATAAATTTAAAACGAAAAAATGTAAAACTAATATGTAATCGTTATGTATTTCTTGAACTTGTGAAATTCCAATTTAACGTTCGAACTTCGAAATGGATATGAATGCGGAAAGGCATTATAACGATAATATGATTACGTAAGATAACAAGGAAGTCGCGTTCGAACTTGAAGTATGAGCGGTATTTTAAGTGTGAGACAAAAGAGGGTGGGTGGATGGGTGGTGAAAAAAAAAACGTGCTTTAATCTATCGTACTCTTCGAAACATACACGGAATACGTGTGCGAACGAGTGCAAGGGTAGACGGGTGAATGGTGTTTCTTTTCTTTTCTGCCTTTCCGAAAGAATTCCAGTGGATAAGAGACGAAAAATAGGAAGTAAAACCAAATTGAAACTTAAAAAACACCTGCGTCGCAGCCCTTAATAATCCCGAACCGACTGGAAAACCTTCTGGCCTTTAGCCAAAGCTTTTCCATGGAAAATCGACACTGATTTTCCAAAGGCCGATAGCTTTCTGATAAGACGCCGTAGTCGGCTATAGACCTCGTGGTTCGAATTTTCACGCTATGCGCAATTTTAGTGTAAATCGCAACTTCTAAAACTTTTTATTATATTGAAATATTTCTATACAATTTTTACCAAATATTTATTACATTTAAATTTCAAATAACTATAATCATAATATTATTTAAAATATCTTTAGAAAAAATTTTATACTTTATATATTATATTATAGTAAAACATATTATACAAAAACAATACTATGAACATCGATCGTTTTTGAGAAGTTAAGTCAACTACTTGAAATGTTAAATCCTTTTCTAGACGTTGATAAATCACATTAGATGCGTTTTTTCCGAGTTTTATAGCTCACTTGGTTTTTACTGCAATATTATTCTTAAGGGTGGTCTATTATTATCTTTTCCCTCGGGGAAAAACGTTTTTTTTTTCAACGAAATGCATTCATCATTTTCACAGAATATACATCAGATTTATATCAAACTATCATCAATTTTTATTAAAAAGTGAATAAAAATATTTATTATCATATTTTTCTAATTTTACTAATATTTTATATAGAGATTTATAGTCTAAGTACTAAAAATAAAAATAAACATATGTATTTAAACATGAAACTTACACAGACACACACATATATGTAGACGATCATTTACATTTATATAATATTTTACACATATATTGATATGGTGAAATTTTACTTTTCATATGTAACTATGAAGAAATGTCATTGATTACATTTATTTTAAATTAATGTCTAGTTATTATAACCATATATTTCTTTAACTCTATTTTTTATATAAATTTAATAAGAAATTACAATGAAATTTATAAAAGTACGAAATAAGTGATGATTGATATTTTTCTATACCACTAAAACTAATTCGACGAGTACAAAAAGTTCAAATTGAATAAATTGAAAAATTTATTCATAGATTCGACATTAACTAAGAACCTACGGAGAATCGAATAATTTAATTAAAGATTGATACGTCTTTTAACTTCACCAAATCCCAGATTAAAAGTTCTCGAATAGATACGATTTTCTTTGAACTAACCAAGGTGTGTTTTTATGTGTGCGTGTTTGTATGTGTGTGTATGTCTGTCTGTCGTTGAAGTTTCTAAACGAGACGGATTTTCAGAAACGGAAACGAGAGTGGGTCGCTTTTTAATTATTTCACTTAATCTACTCGCTTATTATTTGCGCCAAATAAATGTATTGTATTCAACAATATACTGTACAAACATATATGTTGACGTATAATGTATATATATATATATATATATATATATATATATATATATATATATATATATATATATATATATATATATATATCTATTGGACGTATTCGCGTACATTGCAATTATTAATGAAGAACTCGCTTCATTTTTCAGCACCTGACTGAAAGAGAAATCTCTGAGAGTGATTAATGACGCGATGCCGCAATAGTAATCTTTTCAGTACAAGAATGAAACCTGGCACCGTGAACGTCAAGATGGAAAACTGAAAATGTGAGGATTTTCCGAGCAGTTTTACGCCGAAGCGAGAGTTTTCCATCCGAAGAAAATTATATTTTGAAACCCGAGATCGTCTGTCGGATCAAAAATCAAAACCAATTTTACATTGTTAAACATGAAGCTTTCAATAATTATAAAATTTTGCATATTGATTTCCCGTCAAGAAATATCAAAATGTCTAATAATTATTATTTTCCAGCATATAAATAAATATAAAGGGAATTAAAATAAAAACATTTATTTTAATATATATCCACCAGATATTTTACAATATTAATTAAAAAGATTGCTGTAATATTAGATGGTAATTTTTAATCATAACTTCAATTATTTTAAACTAAAATAAATGAGCTGATTATAAAAATTATACCTATTTCTTCCATCATGCTGAATTTACTTCACGATTTACTATTTAATATATGATCATTAAAATATTTATTTTACCGAATGTCTGCTATGATAAAATCCGTCTACCAATAACAAAAATAAAACCCTAATAATTTAAGCGTTCCAAACGTTCAAATATATGATTATTAATATTATAATATGCGTTTGTGTGTAATTTTTGAAAGAATTTAAATAATTGTATTTATAAATTAAATACGGTTTTACTACCTTAATTTAATTGAAAAGTTATAATTTTTCCTAAATATTTGCTAAGCTTATATAAAAAATGATATGAAATTGTCATATTTAATAATAAAATACATATTTTTATATCGAAGTATATTTTTTCATAGATAAATATTTAACATATTGACTGCAAAAAGTGCTTATATAATTATATGTACGACTGCCCTTGACACAAATGTTTTTCATTTGAAGAAAAAATAATAATATTCGCCCACGACTTGGAAACACTTTAAAAAATTCATATATCAAAACGATTTTGATAGCGAAATTATAAAACGTCAAAATAGCCGATTTCATAGGTGAAATTTTCTTTGCGTGCACGCAATTTTCAAAACGAGCCAGAAGGAAAATAAAGGGGAAAGCGTGAAAAATCGAATCGCATACAATTCATTAAGAACGGCCACAGTGCGTGACCTTTAAAAATGCTAAAACTTCAAAAGACCGAATAAACTATAAACGCTTACGTATGTCGGAAAGTTTACGCCAAAATATAATATAATATATTATATATTATATACATAATGTGTACGGCACATATAAAACATATATAAGGGATAATTTCGGGAAATATGTCGTAACCGTCTCAGGATTACCAGGCCGAGACAAAATTTAATATTCAATGCGGTACCGAAGGATTCACTGAACCGGAAAATCATAATTCGTAAAGTTAATATACGTTCATAAATACGAATATTCATTATATATGATACATGTACATATGTATGATTGGAATGAAACTTGGAATTGTAACAATTCTTGTAAACTATTATCAAGGATGATTTCTTGTTTGATTTGTTGGAATACTTGTATTTGATTAATAATTAAGATTAGTATTCTTATTAATTTTCGACGATACTGCATTTTTTTTTTTGTTATGAAAACAATTTTTTTTATCGAAGAAACTGAGCTTTTATGTCAATTTGCTTTGATTTTATCGCATCATTTAAAACTGAAACGTTTAAATACAAATAAATCTTAATTTAACGTTGTGTAAATTTACATGTACACTTGTCGACGAAAATTTCTCAAATCGTGAAAACGCTTTGAAAAGGAATCGAAAGATTTTCCAGTGACATTTTGAAACGTTGATATGAACAAATAATAAAACCGATATAGAGATATCTCGAAAATTTCTCTCCCGAATAATTTATATTTTCCTCTTTTAGCAATTTCATAATATAAAATAAATACGTTCAAAAATATATTGGTTATTTGATAACTGTTATATATTAGTTTTATTTTGAATATTTTATTAAAGTCATTATATTTCACACTTACATAAATAAGATGATATATTTTATCTTTTATATAATATTAAATATGTAATAATAATCGAATTTAAATATGTAATTCGATATTATATATCATGAATCCGAATTCTATAAATAGATATTGATTTATCCGTTTTAAAAATAATCTAAGCGATTTGCAATTATCAATATTTTAAAATTAACATCTTCAACAATCAAATTTTAAAACTTTATTACAATCGTAATTTTTATATTTATATTATTTTTTACTTGCAATTATATATATAAAGTGCATAAAGCATTTATTTAATAAAATAAACTGTTTTTCATGTCTAGTGCATAAAAGACCGGAAATCAACTAATCGCATACGTTCAACGCGTCATCTATCGAGTTTTTCTTGAATTTTTATACGGGAAAAAAACTAAATTTTCAAATAAATATGCTTTTTTGTTTTAAACTATAATAAACATCATTTTAATAATCGTAATAAATACTAAATATTATTTCATTACTACATCATAATATATAGATTTTTTTTTATTAAACCGAAAATACTTTTTTTTAGTAGATAATTGCTTTTGATAATAAATTATTTTACATTAATATAAGTAAAATATAAAATATAACAAACAATTATGTTTGAAATTTAACCTACGAAATCGGTTTATCGATCAGTTAACCGCGTAGACTGACAGATACACATTGTAAGATATTAGATTAAAATATACAAATATAATCGAATAAATATATATAGAAATATGACTTGTATCGACATATTAATCGATGATTTTTCAAATAGTGACTTTCAAGTGATTGACATATAATCAAATCAATTTTCTTTTACATTATTTTACAGTATACTCAAATATAATGTTAGAATGAACATTTTTTTGTAAGTTCACTACATTTATAATAATAATAAATATTTTAATATACATATAATGTTATTTATGATAAGATTCTTTGGTGAATTTATTGAATAACAAAAAATGAGTTATATTTCAAATAAAAAAATAAATTTTATGTATTAACCAATATTAATCATATACAGAAATGTTAATAATATTTATTAAAATGTATATAGTCTGTAAAAATAAAATGATTTAAATATATATGTTTTTATCAAAATATAATTAACCAATAAGATATTAAAAAAATAATATAAGAAAAAATCGTAACAAAACGACGTAAAGAGGTTAAGATGCAAAAAAAAGTGATGCGGAAAAATGTTCACTGCATGAGCTTTTTGTAAAAAGCTCACGGAAAGTACACACTTTATGATTGAATAATTGTTTAAAAAGTCGTTTTAAAACGACATAATAGATTTAATTAACTGAAAATTTAATAACATAAAGATATATTAAAATAATAAATTAGAAGATGTATATGTTATCTATACTAGATAACAATATTTGTACAAATATACGGTGGTTGATAACGTACAATATAGATGATAGTTGGCGTGAAAATAGTCGGAAAAGCATCGGAAAAGCGTCGGCAAGAGGTTAAGAAGAAGAATAAAAAAAAAAAGAGAGAGAGAGAAGCGGAAAAGCGTTCGCCGCTCATCGATTCGACGCGAATGCGGAACGTAATAAACCGTAGTAGTAGTAGCGGCAACGGCAACGGCGCGCATAGAGTAATACTTACGTGCGCGGTTATGGTCGTGATCGCGTGCTTTTATACCGCGAACGTTGATGAGGGCGCAGCGCCTCGGGGGCTCAGTCGCTCATGACGCGCGTAGAATGTGCGGCGGGGGGAGGGGGCGCGCGAACAGCGAAGGTCGACAACGTCAACGCTGTGCCGCTCTGCGTAAACAGCGCGAAGTTTGACCGGACACGCGGGGGCGCGCGCTCTACTCGGACGACACTCGCGACCGTAATGGACGCGCACGCAGCGCCACTCGCGGAGCCGGGGGACGGAGAGACGCGAGGGCGACTGCGGGACGGCGGGGGTGGAGGAGGAGGAGGAGGAGGAGAAGCGCGCTCGTACGACGCCTGCGCCCCCCAACGGCAATGGCGGCGCCACGAGAGCGAGACGAAGAAAGTACGCGCGCGCATAGTGCCGTCTCGCTCGCGCGACGCGGTTGCATACTACGGATGTGTTCTCGTACAATTGACGTGGCCGCGAAACGTATCAACCCTTTCCGTACCGATGCTGGCCGTATATAGCGCCCCATTTTATTTCAGGATGTCACAAAAGTTTCGTTTCTTGTGGCTCATCTATTAGTCGTCCTATGTCTTCCCAAAGGTATCGTCTCACATTACGATTCATCCATGGTGTTAAAAATTGGTTTCACCACCAATATTTAACATTTATGGCATTTTTTTTTTATTAATAGTGTAAAGATTTCTACTATGTACGACATCGGGTGATACGGCTATTGCAGCAATTCGTAATTGGTTTAAAATATTCAGATGGGGAAATTCTAATCTGAAAGATGATGTCCACAGCGGCCACTCAAAAACGATGAACGAAATAGTAAATGTCATAAATAGGATATGTTAATCACTGCGAAGTTTGGGTTTCTCTCTTACTGACAGAGAAAGAAAGACGTTTACTGCATTAGCAATAGAAGAAAAGCTCGTATTATATCGATCGTAATGTTTTGTCGCATCCTGCATATTCTCCAGAATTTGCCCCATCTTAAAAAAATATCTCCGCATTAAGCGCTTTAATTCCATTAGCGAAGTAAAAGCGCACTTTTATTTATTGTCCAAAACACAACAATATTGGAAAAGAGGCATAATGAAACTTCCTGAAAGATGAAAAAAAATAAAACATCAAAATAATTCTTATATAACAAGAATTATTTTGATGTTTGACATTTCATATTGGAAAAAAGAAAGAAACTTATGGGACACCCTAATATTATTATATCTTTATTTTGATGCATCTTTTTACAGGTTATGCTATCTTTCTTCAGATTACAAAATTAATTAAAATATTAAAAAAAATGAAAAATAGAAATAATCTTCCATATTATCTATCATGTGCGGTTAACGAACTTCACAGTTCATCCAAGAGGGTTATCACTGTCACTAGGGGTTATCACTGTCACTGTTGGAGTAAACTAAATAGGATTACAATCCGCATACATAGAGCTGCAGAGTTACTTTATATATAAGTCGGAATTAATATATTTATTTCTATGCAATATTTTAAAATTTACGACAAATATTTTCAAAAAAAAAACGTACTAAATTAAAGTAAAATCAAATCATATAATAATATATAATTTAATAACATTCACGATTTAAACAGTACAATACGACATACGTGGATTGCGTGTCAAACATCTCCAATAGATGGAGCGATTTTATCAAAACTCATAAATTACAATTTAACTACACGTGTTTCACTATTAAAATATACTTATTATAATTTAAAATAATAAATTAATTTTACATATAAAAACTCTTTTTTTTTAATACAAACACTCGATAATAATAGAATTATTATACTTTTTACACTTTTTTAGTATGCAACGAACGATTTTTATATTATTCACAATAAAAATGAAATATGACGTGATTTAAACCGTATATTTAACTATAATAACAATCGCATACAAATATATAAACATAAATTTTATTATATATATATATATATATATATATATATATATATATATATATATATATATATATATATATACCATTATAGAAATCATCAGATAAACCGACCGTAATGTGAACTTATTAATCTCAATTTTCTTCGTGCTTTTTATCGCATGCAAAATAGCATAGTTTCAACCGTCACACAAAATTTTCATACAAAACAACAATAAAAACAAAAAGACATGAAAAAAAATGGCAATATGTTTCCATATGGCATTTTTCGTGTCTTTCACCATTTCTTTTGAAAGTCTGCAGACTTCTAAATCGCTTTCGACTACTACGACTACGTTTTTTTTTTCGCCATGTTCAAAGTCATATTATCATGGTTAACACTCGATTTTTTCATAAAAATGCACGTTTTTATTCTTTTTATTGTTGTGTTTTTTTTTTTTTTTTTTTTTTGCAAAATATTCTAAATATAAAAGCTTTCGCATTTGTATTCTTTGAATATAAAGCTGAAACAATTGTGCGCAATATTTTACTACATTTTTTATTTTATTTGAAAACACCTTCGAATACCTTCTACTAAAATATTATATAATACAACTTCAAAATATATAAGTAAAATATTTCGATTAATATGGAATTCAATATATTTTTTAAAACCAAATCAGGGGTAATCAACTTGATCTCTACCATCCAAAAACGGACGAATTACGTTTTTATAATATATTAGTAGAAATTTTAAAACCATCAAATATACAAAAGCTCTCTATAATATATTATTTCATTAAAAATATTAAAGTTCATATATATATTACATGCGCAAATTATAGTTCAATGATAACACATTTATTTACACGTAATCAATTAAAATTTATATTAACAAAATCTTCCATTGACTTATAAGATTTAAAAATTAAATGAATAATTAGTGGTTCGACTGTGTAATGCAATAATTTTCCATACGTTTAAGATAAAATAAATAATCCATGATAATCATAAAATTATTGGATAAGAAAATTTCCTTTATAAATAAAATAATAGCACATATTCACACATGCATATAATATCTTTTATACAATAAAATAGAACAAATTTATATAATCAAAATTTCAGTCACACATTTTGCATTCGAAAACGGTTCCCATGATTTACTTATCTCATCCGATAACTCGTTCTCGCTAATCTAAATTCAAATTTTCACATCCATATTCACAACATATATGAAAATATATGTTTAATATCAAATATATATATATATATATATATATATATATATATATATATATATATATATATATATATATATATATATATATATATATATATTGAAGTTCTGTTCTTCTAACATTTTTTTTTATTTTATACAATGCGGCATATTCATAAAATAATCGAATCGTTTAAACGCGGCCTTATAAGGAAATAAACGACTTTTAGAATATCGTAAAATACGATCGGATCGCAAACAATCGCTCAATAATAAAAAAAAGTAATAAAATATTATAATAAAGTCTAACGCGAACAATCCGCTGCGGAAAAGGAAGAAACCTCCCTTAGGAAAAAAAAGCCTCCCTTTCCCTATTTTTAGAAAGGCTGTTCTCTTCCCTAAATTTTTTTTTTATTTTCGGGACAAGAAAAAAATTCCGACCGCCCACTCTAACCGATAATAATAAAAGTTAAATTAGTTTCCAACAAGAACAACTTAACTCGGGTGATTTGCGCCCGTAGATGAAGAAAAAAAAATATCGCAAAATATCCAAGAAACGCACTGTACATTTGCCCCATCCACGAATAATTTCTTCAAAAATAATTAAAAGTAATCTGGGAGGCTTAAGAATAAAAAAAAATCGAGTGGGAAGCATTAAATATTTCAATTAATAAGGGATTAACTCGAACAGACAATCTCGAAAAATTGTATGATTTATTGCACATCACAGTATCTTTATATATACATAATAAAATCCTTTATATAAATATCATCAATAAATTTGAATGAAGGGGTTTTCCGCGATCAATAATTAATTTTCACAAGGATTCAAAGATGATTCTAAAATAATAATGAATTTATAAATATAAAATTAAATATTATTATTGACATTTGTAACTAAAATAGAACATTACATCAATCATACTATATATTAATAATATATATAGTAGTTCTACGGTTAAATTTATTTATTTTTATATATGTTATAAATATTATTATTTAATTAATAGATTTAAAATAACAATCAATTACATTCTATAATTTATAAAATATTATATTAAAAAATATATAACAATAAATAATTTTAAAAAATATATGATTTCTATAGAGATATATATATATATACTAGTATGGATTACAGAATTAAATATGCGAAAGGGGGGTGGTTGATAATAATACGAAGCTGATGAAAAAAAAAGACCGAGTGCATGCGCCATTGGAAAATCGCTTTTCCAGCCGGTTGTGAAAAATGAGCTAAGGTAAACAACCTCCGGTTTGAACTTCGCCCCCGAAAAAAAAAAAACTTCACCGCGAGGTCGAATTTCGACGTTTCAATATTTAATTTTATTTCGCATCGTGCAGCGTTTCAATTTTCCAAATATTATTATGCATTCAAAACTAATATTTGCATTTTAAATATTTATTGCTAA
Organism: Leptonema lineaticorne; assembly: GCA_024500535.1. Taxonomy (NCBI): domain Eukaryota; kingdom Metazoa; phylum Arthropoda; class Insecta; order Trichoptera; family Hydropsychidae; genus Leptonema; species Leptonema lineaticorne. The sequence goes on along the minus strand of JANIJI010000004.1, from coordinate 3,649,390 downwards.
TAAACATTGCTCTTTATCATTATTTTATTTATATATTTATTCGAAAAGGTTCTCTTATCAGACTCGTATATATTTTTGAATATCTTTTCATTTTATACTAAATTTGTTAAAAATGAATTTAATAATTATAATGATAAAAAATATATATTATTTTTTATTTAATAATAACCAATTTCATTTTAATCGTACGTATTAAAAATTGACATACATTTGATGATTTTTATTTGCTTTTGTTGTTGTTCAAAGTTATGACGTCGCATAGAAAGTTAACTGACATTTTGACAGTTTTAAGTGAATTAACACGACATGCTATTTATTGAATGTATTTTTTTATTATTATTAATTTATATATCGATTTTATAATAATAAAAATAAAAAAAATCTACAATCAATACAAAAGTGTATAATCCGTTTTTAAAATTCAACTTTATTTCCGTATTTATTTTTTATCCAATATGACATTTTTGACAATGAGAAGATTAAACTTAATCGAAATGCTTTTGAATAACTTCAAACTTGACAACCCTGAAAGTGCACAGGTGCTATTCAATAATCCCCCAAGGTGTTTCTTAGGCATGCTCCCGTCTTCTTTAACGAAAACGATAGCTAAATAATTGACAACCCCTGAATCGCACGAGGATTTAAGCGATAAAACTGCAACCATTTAAATGGCTAAAAAGTACTTAAAACCGCAATCCTTCTTCATTTATATTATCCATTGACAAATATTTAAATTGAATTCATATTAAACACTAATAAAAAAATATATATATAATATATTTAATTTATTATTATTAAGTTTATTAATACACCTTCAAATTTAATATCGCCTTCGTATTTAAAATAGACCGTTACATTTCCACGTTCAGTTACGATTACACAACAGTTAATTTTAACTGTGTCAAGTTTCTCAACATTTAACATAACTAGCTTTCAAGACAATAATACAGCGATATTCAAATAAACTCCCTTTGTTAGAATCTTTTAATTACAGTTAATATTACGTATTTTATTAATATAGAAACTTTCAAAATTAACTTTAATAATATCAACAGTATTTAAACTACTGTAATATGAAATAAACTTCAAATTTTAAAACATTATTATTATACCTATTTTGTATATTATTTTTTTCAATAATATTTTATATAAAATTTAACTAAATATACCCAAAATTATTTCTAATATTTTAATTTAAAAAAATAAACAAGTCAACCTTTATTACAACCTTTGAATAATGCTTTTTTTGATGCATTTCTTTTAATTTTCTCAAGGTCGAGTTATTATTTTTTTTCCTAACCTCGAGTTATTATTATATTTACTTCATTTATTTAACAACATTTTTTATAAAAAATAATACAGTAAATGAAAGTAGAACACATATATTTAATATTACGAAGAATAAACAAGTTTCAAACTGGGACATAATAAGTTCTACGTGTATTTTATAACTATAAACATTAACATGATAAATTTATCATAATTTTCTATAAAACATACACACTTTTAATTTATAAAAAGCATAATTTCTTTCAATTTCGCCTTAATCTTACGGCGTCAACCCTTCTTTCTTAGGTCTCAGGTGTTTTTCTTTACGCTACCCATCTATCTACTTTAGACGTGGTCTGGCTCATTTTATGATACTTAAAAGCTTAAAGCTCGATATGCAGCATATAGTAAAATATTCCGAAAATTGTATATAACGTTTATTTTATATATTATTATAAAATGAATAATTAAAATTTAATTCGAAAATGATATTGTTTAATCCGATAAAAATAAATCGATCAACAGAAATCAAACGTTGCTTCAACCCTCTGAATTTTTAACGAATTGCGTTCGACATACAAATAAACAGACATCGCATACAAAACACAATTTATAACAGGAATAAATAAATAAATATTGAATAAATAATTGAAAATGTTGAAAAAATAAATCGCGAAGACGGATTAAACGAGTCGTATGCGCTTTTAATAAAAATAAAATAAAAACCAACTGCGTTCAACGACTTTCGGTGAAAAAAAAAATATGCGGATTTTTAACATTTTTGCACTTTGCCGCGTTAAAAAGTTTCCGGATTTCCGGATTTGCACCGTGTTATTTTTTTTTTGATCCATTTTCCGTTCGGTCGTTTTCATGTGTTTTGGAAAAAAATCGACTTGGCGATTTTCAAAACCGAGTAAAATGGCGTGTTAAATTTGCTTCGTGCGCAAAATGCACATTTGCACCCTGTATATTACTTTTTTTTGAGATCGTTAAAAAGATAACTTAAATCGCTGTATGATTAATTATTTTATTATTTATGAAATATTTTTATTATTTTTTACAACAATAATAAATATGTAAAATAATAAAACATTAACTTAGACTTTTTCATTATAAAATTCATACTTACACATAATTATTATATGCTGATTTTTTTTTTACATTTATCATAAAAATCACATGTTTGTTTTTATATATAATAAACAATATAATTAATTGAATATTATGATTTTAAATTAAAAAAATTCTAACGTCAATAAAGTTTACTATCATCTCAGTCACCTGAAATTTGACAATTTATATTTTTTTCATATAAAATCCTCCTATAAAGATGTCAGTCTGACATTAGAAAAAGATAATCTTCTATATTTTTAACCACATGCACATTTACCTTAAACTTAATACCGACTTACGTTTTTAAAAATGTAATTTTTCGCATTTCTTTTCTAGAATTCCAACATGAAATAGGTAAAACTGAATAAAAATGAACTGTTTACCAGCACAATACAAAAAATATATATTTATTTATACTTTAGTCTTATTTTATATTACCAATTTTTGATTATTTTTAAATAAAAAAATCTTTTTCAGAAGATAATGTTAATTTAACATTTATCTAATAAAATTTAATATATATGTCATTATAGATATTCTTATAAATTACAAAATCAATATCCATCGGTTATTTTGTATCACTCTGTATATAAACGGACCGTAATAACTGTTTAAAAATACGATCGCTATATTTAAAACACAGCAGCGCAAATTAAAAAGACATTGCGCTAATAAAAATAGAAAAAAAATACGATTAAATTTCGTTTTCTGAATGAAAAAAAAACATAAATAAAAAGCAGAACAAAACGACAGAGGGGAGAGAAATGAAAGTTGAGAATAGGGGGGTGGTGGGGCACAATAATTAAGCGAAACGTTTCAGCCGCTGAAAGTCGATTTGCGTCTGAAAAGTGACGCGTCGAAAACGACAATAGTTACGAAATGGTTCGCAGTTAACCCGTTTAAATTAAACTTGTCGTTTAATTTAACTGCAAGACAAAAGACAAGTCGCTACTGAGAAGGTTCAAGCCGAGTCCACGTTATTTACTCGCTTATTTATTACACAATATAATATTATATATATATATATATATATATATATATATATATATATATATATATATAAATATAGTCAACTTTCTTTTTACACGATAGATACGTTCCTAAGCAAACGTGTAAATAAATACATACGACATATGACAAATTTGGAGATAAGTTCCACAACCTTAAAAAATCGCGAAAGATGGAAAAAATTCTATATATTTTCCCAAAAAAACATGCAAAAAAATAATAATGAAATCAATATTATATAAGTATTAATGAATTAAAAATAAATAAATTAGTGTAAAAAAACATACGAAAATACAAATTGAAATTAGTAATAAAAATTAAATTTGCAACTATTCATCGTTTTTTGTTAACAAATGTGCAAGTTTATTATGATGGAATGGATTAAAAATGTTAACATCAGTAGATATATTAGATATGTCTAGCACAGGGGTATCAAACTCATAACATATTGAGGCCGTTGTGAGCTTTTAGATACTTTAGGTCAGCACTTAAAAAAAAATAAGTTACCAGCTTGATAATTAAAATATCAGATTTAATTAATACAAACTGCATACTACAAATTTATTAAACGGAACTACATACAAATAAAAAAAAACAATTTACTTTAAAAACAATTTAAAAATTAATTTTAAGTACAACATCTCGGCGAGACACAATTAAACATATGTGCTTTAAGGATTGACAGGATATTTTGCAACATCATTATCGTATAAGATACATTAAATTTTAAATGGCAGAATAATTGTCCCAATATGATTTTCAGTGCATGTTTTCAAGTAATTTTCAAACACGAATAATTTTGATATTTTTACAATTTTTTCGCGCGCGAATTCAATCTAATCGACTAATATTTTGCAATTTTTGCGTTGAAAATTTCCGTTTTGTCAATAATAAACATATTTTATCAAAATAAGCAAATATACTTTTTACTGAAATTCCATTGATTTAACAATACGACATTTTTTTGTATTACATCATCGCTATATTAATATATAATTATATTACAAATTAGCATCGTTACCGTATTGCGTCATTAATTAATTAGTTTACCTGTTTAGAGCTTATAAAACATGGCAAATAACAAATTCGACTTATTAATTATCGTTATATTTGTTAGTTATGTTTTTTAAATCATGCAATATTTTCATTTTATTTGGAATCTTTTCAATATTTTTATCATTTTTCTGATAATAAAATTTTAATAGTAAACAAAAAACTTAAAGTTATATTTAAGTTATTTTTTTATTAATCTTATACAATTATTTTTAGATCTGCCAAAATAGAGATTCGAATCGCAAACTTTATATTAAATATAATAAAATATATTGCTATATTTTAATACATTTTAAATTAAAAAATATCATTTTTTTCATTTTCTTTTTTCATTGATGGATTGAAATAAATATTTATATAATAAAATTTTATTAATGTAAAATTGTAAAAAAATATTTTTTATCATAGATAATTTTAATAACTAAGAAATTTATGAAGAAAATTCAAATAATTCGTGGAATAATTAAATATTTTAATAAGATAATTAAATTTAATTAGTAATACACTGACTTATATAAAAATATTATTACGAATAACCAGTTTGTAAAAATTTTATTTATATTATATTAATTAAATATCATATAAAAATAGATTGTCGCTAACATATCAAGACAAAATAAACATATTATTAGTATAATATATATATATATATATATATATATATATATATATATATTTTAATATACTGATTCTGATTTGATACTGAAAAATAGACACACTTTATAATATTAAACGCGAATCAAGCGTTAAACACTAATTAAGACAAGCGATTAGGCGACAAACAGGAATAATTCTGTCGCTTTTCACGTTTCAATATTAACCATTTTAAATGTTCCGCCTTCAAAGCTGCCGTCTCGTATAACAATATAACCAAAATATATACATATAAAGGATGTTTATATATATATATATATAATATATATATATATATATATATAGGTTGATTATTTGCTTTTTTGACGTGGCCGCACCGAAAACACTGAATAATTAATAGTGTAATCAAGGCGCAGTGGGCTCGTCGCCCGTTGAAATTACGTCAAAAGTGGTCTCGTTAATGAAAATTGCCGAATCCGTGACAATGGATCATTTGTATGGTTAATGGGGACAACACTGGAACACAACAGACAAAATGGTTTCAAACCGCTCGCTTTTCTTTGTACGCCACTGTAAGTATGCTGTAAAGCGGCGGCCACACCGAACTGTCTGCGCTTACGCTATACACGTTTATCGATTATTATTTTCAATTCAAATAAGCCTTTTTTTTTATATGATATATTATTATACTAACGATATGAATGAAATTTTTATCAAATATATTATAGCTTTTCACACTGTTTAAAGTCGACCGCACAAGGTCGGCGATTTTGAAAAAAAAAAATATTGCAATCGTTTGTCCACCAAAATTCCACGTTTATCCAATATTTTTTGGAACTCCCCCCCTTCCCAAATATAAAAAAAATTGTATGAAGTTAGTCTACCTCACACATACTACACGATTAAGGCTCTTTGGAATATCAAATTTAACAAATAATGACTGATAATAATGAAAGAGGAAATGCTTTTGATTATCCAAACTTTAGATTAATTATTCCAAATAAAACTGAAAATTAATAGTTATTTTTAAATAAATTTTACATAAAGACATTACCTATATATTCATTATTTTACAAAATACTTCACCATCTTTTAAGACAATTTTAATCGTAAAAGATTATCATTTTTTCTCCTGACCATTCAATCTTCCTCTTTTATTAAATTAAAAATAATGATTTTTTTTATTCTTATTAGTTTAATTAATGGTACCGATAAGAATGAAAATTAGTTCCTTCATCTGTATGTTTAATCAATCAACAGTTTAATATATAATAAATTAAACACCATTCACCTTTCAAAAATATCATTATTAATAAAGAAATAAAATTGATTAATAAAAACTGAATACAACCATTTCTGATAGAAAAGTTTATACAAAAGCTGAATATGTAATTAAGTTCGGTTGTCTGTATAAAAGCTGAAGAGATCATTATTATATATTATTATCTATCGCATTATGATTTACTAAAATGAGAAATAAAAGTGAAATCAAATGATAAATCATCATTGAACGAAAATTAATTAACAATTTTGCAAATACGGCGAAAAGTCAATATTTACACTCGTTAATTATAAAATATTTATCGCATTCCGTATAAACGATAAGCGAAATATTTATAAAGCTGAAATTTAGTTTTAACGACGCTAAGTTCTGTGTACTTGTACACTTTTGGTCTTTTACCAAAATTCCATATAATAAGCGAAATGTTGTATAATAAAATTTAGAACTATGCAGAGAAAAGCTAATAGTTGTACATATTTATACATAGAAGCCGAAAAGCTAACGTTCATAAATTAAAATAAGCAAATAAAAACACCCAGTGTAATACCAGCCTCATTTCTCTCTCTCACTCTTATTCTTTCTCTCTCTCTCTCTCTTTCACACACACACACGCGTATCTAATATTCATATACTAGAGTATAACCCTCTATGCTCGATTTAATATTTTTATGTCCGTTTTTCACAAGAAAAAAAAAGGATCCACTTCATAATGGAGACGTTTCACGTTACGGAACAATTTTCCTATTTTCACTTATGTTCGGTATTTCAACGAAAAGAAAATGAACTTATATAATAGAAATAGTAATAGTATATATATATATATATATATATATATATATATATATATATATATATATATATATATGTTTGTGTGAATTTATAAATATAAATATGATACAACTATATTATGTTTCAAAATTGCAACAAGACTTTTGTTGAATTAAAAATGATAAAAATCAAAATTTATACTGAAAATTAAATAATATATAAAAAAGACAAATCAAACTGATAATTTTTTTTCCTGAAAACGCTGAAATGTGTGAAATACGATTTTTCAGAATAAATATACATAAACAAAACATCGTACATAAATCGTCACATGCGTTTCGACAAGAAAAATTATATACTGAAAACGACTTTCCGAAACGTCGTTTTCAGCAAATTTATGATCGATAATAGAAAGCTAAATATATGAAACGCGATATTTTTAGATAAATTTACGAAAAAAAAAACTAAATAAAATTAAATGCATACGTAATTAAATCTTATATAAAAATATGAACAACAAATAAAGCAGTAAATTGAGCAAAATACATTTTGACAATTATTTTTTGGATAGCGACGTTTAGTTTAATTCTTAATAAAGAAAATTACGATGAATAAGTAAAAAATAATAGCAAAACAACCTGACGATGTATATCAAAAATATTACAATTTAAATTGTTTTTTTATTATAAAACTGATTTTAAGTTTCATTTTTATTTGAACTTTAATGCATTTATTAATTATAATCGTTACATATTCAGTTTTCCAATTTAACCAACATTCTAATTATGTCCCAGTCACTGTTTCAGCTTTTATGAACTATGTAATATTCTCCAGAGTTTATTATCTAAGTACCATAATAATAATTTACTATAGTGAACCAACGACATTATTGAGTTGCATAGCATAATATATTCCATTTCTGTTGCATTTTTTTATATTATAAAAATATTATAAAATTCAAACACATTTACATAATTTTTTAAATATATTAAAATTTATTTACTTTTTAAACATACATAGTTTTTATTAATGATATTAAGAATTAAAAAAATATATATCGGTTATCTGGATTTATATAACATTATCTCCAAAAATTCTTTATAAATTACCAAGTTATATAACCAATATGGACCATTTTTATATGGATATATATTTAATGAAATGGCGAGTGGTGTTAAATGGAGGGTTAATCAAGGACCATATATTATTGTATTTCTGCAAATGTGATGATTTAGATAATTCTCTATATTAAGTAGTACATGCATTATAGACTATTTCGTATAATGTTACACTATATATAGTAATATCAAATTATTATATGTAATTTGTACTATATATCTAATTATAATTCGAACATATTTTCATTTATAAATATAAAGAAAGTCTTTCATTGTCTTTTCAAATCACAAATTTATACGAAAATATAAAATATATCATAATATTGTACTTGTTTATTTTTTCTAATGCAATTGTATATTTTTATAACAAAAAAAATATTGAAAAACCATTGCAATATATTCTCATGAAAACCGCTAATATTGACAGAATATATGTGAACTAAATTTTTGTGGTCGCAATGTTCAGTCATGAGCTACCGACTCGAAAATAAAATTTATGAATTAAATTTTATGAATATATATTTTTTAATAATTGTATATATTGGAAAAATGCGCCACTGCAAATAATCGAATTCTAAATGCGAAAAGAAAACCGATCATACTTTACTATCAGATACGATAGCAAAAGCTATGAGATTTATAACGCAGAAGGAAAAGACATTAGCTTTTTCGAAGCTTTCGCGAGAGCGAATAGGGCAACGTCGACAAAAAGGGACGGCGAAATGAAAATACGAAAGAAATAGATTATATAAAACAGAAGAAGAAACGGAACGGAATAATATAAAGGAAGACGGAATTTTTCAGATGCGAAATAGACGCCAGGGAAGAAATATAAAAGGAAAGACCATGAATTATGCACCATAAAATGCATCTCGAAGTGCAATATAACACCGGAAATGCCACTTTGTATAGTAATTCGGTTTTGAGTTTTCCCTGAAATTCTTCAAATAAAATTAAAATGATTTCTCGCACAGCATTCAATTTAGTTATATAATATAATCTAATTATTACAAATAAATCAACGAGTTTTATGCTAAATATTTTTGAAAAGTTATTCGTCTAATTTTGAACACATTTTATTTTATATATATTACATTTTTAGTTTGAAAAATATATTTCAATATTCAAAAATTATATTACTTTAATTAATTATATAACTGATAATATTAGTTGTTTTTTTAATAATAAATATATAAATATAACATAATTGTATATTTTCTTTCAAAATAATTTATTAAATCTTCGAATGTCAAGTTCTAAAAGTTTTGTTAAAATAAGATTAAAATTTAATTAATAATAAAATAAAATAGTTTTTCAAAACATTAATCCGTACGTATAAATTATTATTTATATCGAAAGCGTCAATTTTGATCGAATTTTAATCAGTTGTTTCGTTTGACACGGCATTAATTATTTTTCAGTTTTAGGACTTTTGGTCGAAACAAGTTTCACGCACGACCATACCCAATACATTAGATATCGACAGTTTTATCAAAAAGTCTATTAGTGAAATGTGTCGCGTGACTTTTGAAACGTAACCGCGAATTTACTTTTTCAAGTGCTTAAATAATTAATCCTGACATTTTCTTATCGGAATAGTCAAGGTGAGGGTGAACGGTTGCGGGGAAGGGGAAATTATCGAAAAACGAGTTCGACCTTAAACGTGGAAAATGCGCGAGTATTTAGCGAAAATTTTCGAATGATTTTTCTTTTCTCCGAAAAACTCCGACAAAAGATATCTATTATTATGACGCGGGGTTTGAATCCGGAAAAAAATATGCGAATGAAGAAAAAATAAAAAAAAAGACGAGTCTTCCTCTTTCGAATGCTTTGTCGGGTTTCTTCGGCGCTCAAATGTGCAGATAAAGAAAAAAAATCTTTAAAAATAAAGAATAGAAAGCGAAGAAATGAGAAAGAATAAAGGAAAAACCGCATTCAAAATAAAAATCCACGCGGAGGGAAAAGTTTATCGGAAGAGTCTTTTTGCGAGTCCATAAATAAAAAAAGGAGACAAAAAAAAAGAACTTCAGCTGTAAATCTATGAAGTGCTCGACGTTACGATTGATTTTTTTTCTTTTTTTTTTAAAGTATCTTTCTTATTTATCTCAAACTATTTTCTAAAATAATTTTAATTCATGTGTATTTAATAAAATATTTTAAATATATTTTTATATAAATTCAATTTTTATTTAATTAACAGATATTTTTATGCTCAAAATACATTATCTCTCTCTTTCTCTCGCACACAAATTGTGTATGTATATTTACAAAAATATTTTTATTAGTGACATCTTTTGAACTCATCAAAAATTATTTAAATTTTCTTTTTCTGTGAAATGAAATTTAATCTATCATTTATATAATTTTTTTTTCTGATTTATAGATGTCATTAAATAATATGTCGAAAAAATATAATAAATTTTCAATAGTTAGTATAGATTGTTTTTATTCGATTTTCAATATACAATTATTTCATCATACTTTAAATTAAATTTAAATAAAAAACAAGATAAACATACAAAATATAAATATATGAACTAAAAATATTCATACGTATCGTTTAAATATATGTATTTAAGCGTTCAAATATTGAAAAACACGTCATTTTCCCACTACTTTGTATATTTCATATGGGAAAAGCGTCATAATCTATCGACGGAACGAAAATTTCAAATTCAAAATAACAACGGCGACAGCTGGTTCGACTTCCGTTTTCCCATTTCACAGTAATATATTGCATTTCGAGCAACACCTGAAACCCATAAAAGGTAACAAAATATAAAGTTAACCGGCGGAAAAGTTAGTTTTTCGCCGAGTTTTTACCGCTCGGCGTTACGCGGCGCAAATACTAATTAATAATATAATTTATGACCGTAGCCGTTTTCCCATATGGAAATTTTATTATTTAACCTCATCCTTCATTTCCGAACGTATATGGAAATGTATCTCACGTGAACCGAGTTAAATTTTGTCGTCGTCGTATGCATAATATTTCAGTCTCATATTGTTTTCCTCTAATATAAATTACATCACCGATATATGTATATATTTTTAATAATAAAAATAAAATATTATTTTATATTTTTAAGACACTGATTAAAAATATATAAAATATGTTACTTTTTTCTAATTAAAATTGTATAGGAATATTTTTCTTTAACAAGTGCTCTATCGAGTTTTCATATCAATTAAGACATTTTATTTTAAAATACCGGAAAAACTTTTCTATATATCTTTACTAATCCTGTCTAATCTCTAACGTCTTTTAATCAAAATATCTGCATTCTATCTTTTCCAAGTTATACCTATATTTTTCCATCCATCGTTAAACATAAAACATAATATCTTTCTTCACAAAAGACGTATATCAAATAATAAATTACTAATTTAAAACTTAACAATTTTTTTTGTATTTGTAATTTGGAATATTCTTCAATATGGTCGCATTTTAAATATCCTAAATTGATTTATACAATATAGAAAATTCTTAAATTTATATAATATCAAAATTCACTTTATTATTTCAACAATCGCACGCGACACGAAATCCGCCGCAATACATTAAAAACTACATGACATAAAGGCCGATTGATTGCGTCGCGCAAATCTGCACTTGTTCCCATTGTGCCGTTTTAACACAATTGCTTATCAATCAGTCGTGTAACGTCGGTTCGAAAATGGTCGAAAGCATTTTGAACTCTCGCTAACTACGACCGGTACGGTCATTAAATATATTGGTCGTTAATTTATTTAACGGCCCTTTTCGCCCCCCCCCCCCATCCGCCTATTTGACCCCAAATACCCCTCAATGTATATATATATATATATATATACTATTTTGTATGTATGTATATTTGTGTGTGTAGAGAGTTCGTTTCTGGGAAAATTAGAAAATTCTGCACACTTTGCAGAAACCTAAAGAACCGCTTCTAGGCCTTCCCACGTATAAATTGCTAGTGTAGTTCATCCGGTTAAAAATTGTACGCGTATATTTCTCGCTATATAAATTAAATTAACCGTTTGATATTTTTTTTTCAATAAAAATAAATATATATATATATCGTATTCTATTTTAAAACATATTAAAATATTAATTTATTACGTTAAATAAGTAAATAAATTACAATTTATTTATAAAATGTAAATTCTTTATTTATTCTTCCAAATCAATTTCATCAAATTGATTTCGAAGTTTCGATTTGGTTTTTATCTCCTCAATTGTGTCAAAACGACGTCCCCACATTGGCCTTTTAAGTTTGCTGAATAGACAGAAGTCGCACGGAGCCAAATTAGGCGAATACGGTGGTTGCGGAACGATAACATTGCAGTATGACATGATGCATTATCGTTCATTAATTATCTAGCAATATTTAATATTCAATTTTATTAAATCGTATTAATGTATAATAATATTCTTATAAAATATATCGTAATTTTCCGCATTCAGCGTTTTTATATTAACGCGGTTAAAAAATTAATTCAAATATATATAATATATTATATTCTAATGCAATTTAATCGTTAGATTTACGAGCGAGCTTTGTCAACATATCTCAACCATTTTTGTCCTATCATATCTCATATCCGATATAATATTTATTCGTATTAAAATCGTGCACCTTTCCCGCAATAAATGGGTTAATGGCTCATAAAAATGTATTATTTCACTATGTTTATGTCCATTTATTTAGAAATGAGGACCGCTTTTCAAATACAATTTTCATTGAAATCGCATTATATTATTATTATATTATATTATATTATTGTATGTCATTGTCTTTTTACAAAAAAAAATTGTTTTATTCATCCCTGACATACTTTTTTATTAGATTTTTATGTAAAAGATGCACCTATTTCATTCAAGTACCTATTTTTTTCTAGCAATTAGAGACTAGTTTATTTCCTTTTGTTAGACAGTTTTTTTCTTCAGTTCATATTTCGTTTAAGAAAAAAAAATTATTACTTTCATTCAAAATATAAATTATATAGTTCACGCTGACTCTTAGTTATTTCAAACAGTTAATTTCGGTACTTGCTTTTTAATTTTATTTATTTTCTTTGATTACTGTTGACTCTTAAAGATCTATATTAAGACAATATACTAATACTGTTATTTGTACCCTTTGTATTAACATGTAAATTACTACAAAGTTACTCAAACATTTCTACTATTTATTTAGATCTACTATTTTATTAATAAAATTCAGGAGCAATAAAGGAAGCATTGAAAGATCATGACAAACTAAATTGCTTCCTTATAATTTCATTTTTTTTAATAAAATCTATACTAAGAATTAATGATTAAAAGTATAAACAATGATTACAGTATAAATTATTGATAAAAAAATGAATTCAATGCGACGTTTAAAACTTGTAAATCTCTTTGTATTGTAAGCTAGAAATAGTTTTGAGCTTTCACCGTTGAGCCCGTGGCATTTTTGCTGACAAGCATCCGATTGTTTCTTAGGAAAAAGCTCGTTTTCTGAGCTTTAGTCCATACAATGAGGTCGATTGCGATCGGAAAAACTCTCAGGGGCGTCGTCGAACAACTCGATGGGTCTGTTTCCATTGTAGTTGCCCAAGTTTTCAAATTACAAAACACCCATCCCTCGATAAATATTATACATATCCGTTCGACTAAAAACATCCGTGCCGAACCGTAAAGCACAAGAAAAAGACGAAAGAGAATCCATTTTGAAAAGCCTTCAAATATATATAATAAAAAGTGCACGAAGGAAATTTCAATTTTGAACGGTTTTCACGAAGTCTTCAAAGGTTCCGAACAATTTGAAAAGCTCGCCCCGTTTCTTCGGTCCGAACTTCGGTTCACTTTGCGACGACGTAAAATCGATATGAATTTTAAAGTTTAACACTCCGTTAGGTTCAATTATTTCGACAAAGGTGCAACTGGAAAATTTTCAGTGTTAAAGTAATTAAACATAAAAATAATGTAACGCTTCGCAGATCGCCGATGTACAAAGGGAAAATTCCTGCGGATCATTCGATGAATTTTCTGAATTGTTAGTTTTTATTGTATAATAAAAAAATAATAATAGTATCTTTTGAAAGGCAATTTTCTGTTTAATACAAATTTTCAACATCGTCGGTTTTTCTATTGGCGGCTTTAACAACAATTTGAATTACTATACTTCGTTGATTTCATTTTTTTAATTAATTTATATATCAATTACAATAAAAATGTATTTATTATATTAGTAAAATAATTGAGTTAGATTTTAACTCTATACATATAATAAATAATTTTATCAAATGTATAAATAATATTGGTGTTAATATTTCAATATGTAATTTAATTTATATAAATAAAACGATTAGATTCGTTGCATAGATTATAGAATAATAGTAATATTTAGGGACTCGAATCCGAGACGCACTACATGCTAAATAATATATTTACAAGGGTCGTCCGTACAAATTTTGTACAAAAGACAAATCCGCGCAGTAATATAAGCTTTTATTGAATTATTTATGTATTAAATTATATTATCGCGTCAATTTATGCGCTGCGTGGAAATTAATCAAAACGTTGATTGAACATCTATATTCAGGTAACAATGATGAACGTGGGTATACTCGAACGATATAGGGACAAAAGCTCTAAATTATATCATTTTAATGTAGTTATTGTCCTCCTTACTCTATATATATTCTTCGTATATAGTATATAATAGATGATAAGAAATGAATAAATTCAAGTTCTCAGTGATATTTAACAAAAAATGCATTTTTACCATACAAAATCTACTTTCAGATATTTATATATGCATATTAATTACACTTAATTATTCGCAATATAATTAAATATATCGTTCCGATTATAATTATTTAGAATATATACATTTACATATATGTATATACGATGTAGTTAATCTAATATTAAATTGGAGACTAGATCCGGATCCGACACGGCAACAACACCTGGAGCTTTCATCGGTGTCTGGTTCTCAGGTGTTACAACGCCGAAAGCTTCATTTTACAATAAACGACAGGCAAACAAGCGACGACAAAAAGCCTCAATTTTACGAAAATTTATCGAAATAATCGAAAATTCGCCGCACAGAATCTCACGGATGATCAACTTTATAACGGAAAATAATTCTTATAATTTTCTCGACGCTCTATAAAATTTTTCAAGATTTAATATTAATAATATAATATATTTAATATCACTGCACTTTTATTTTTTTATAATTGAAAAAAAAAATACGCAAAAGGATCTCTTTGTACGACGAAAGCACAACTCATGTCCAATTTAGAGGCTTCTCTTTGTAAAAATTCATTTGTAAAGAATATAAAACCTTATATATATATATATATATATATATATATATATATATATATATATATGTATATATATATATATAGCTATATATTTTCATGTAAAAACGCAAAATATGTCCTGAGAAAAGCCTTAAAAATTACATATATGATTAGAAATTTTATTTTATAATTATAGTGATTTAAAATAATCAAGTAAATTTTAATTATGTTGTGAAAATTTATATTCATTTAGTATAGATAATTTTTATATTTATATAATACTAATATAATAGAAAAACACTGTATTTGACACGGTCATCTTTTTATCGGATATGTTTTATATTAAATACAATAGTTGTATACTTTGAACCAATTATCTTACAACAGAAAGTTTATTATCGTATAACAAGCATTGAAATATAAACGTATATTTTTTATTCTATTTTCATTTTATTGACAAACGTTTAACAACGAGAACATTTTATATAATGTCAAATGCAAGTTGCATTCGACAAGAGGATGCATTTTCTCTCTATTAAATTCCATAATAGATGGTTTTAACATGTGTCATATGCAGATTTTCATAAACGGCAATTAATTTTAAAAAAAGGTAGACATTAATATAAATCGTTTTATATATATATATATATATATATATATATATATATATATATATATATATAAAATTGTAAATATATGTATTTATATTCAAATATATGATAATCGCTAAATAAAAGTGTATTCAAAAGGAAATATTACTATTTCAATAAATGTAATTTATGTTGATAAAAATAGCTGTTTATATTGAAGTTCAATATATTCGGTGAAATAGATTAATTGCCATGAAGAAGAAAAAAAATTCGATAAGGTCACGCAGAAAAAAGGCATTATGTGAAACTTATTATTACGTACAGAAGGGTAGGAATTCAGACGATGATAAACACGGTTCGTCGAATACGAGTGGGGGGGAGGGGGTGTTCCTGTCCCAGTTGTGTGACCGAAGGCTCCAAACGGGGGCGGAGCCCTATGTGGGACGCCCCACTGGCCCAAATCGGGTACAATGCCCGCCGGTGCAGCGACATGCCCCGGGATATGGCCTGGAGCCACCTGATATATAAGTTTTGCAGTTGGCAACTGAAAATCTAACACCGATCAACCCCGTGCCGTCATCCCTTAACAGGCATTATTATCTGTCGCGTTGGATTCGTTGAAATATACGAGGAAACTTGCGCAGTTTCAATTTTGAAAGTTTTGAAACGATATCGTTTAAAATTAACGTTCACCGAAATCTCATCATACATTCAAAACGGATGTTATAATAAATTTTGATCCGAAACGGTTTCGCGTTCAATTGAATAGAAAATGATGCCTATAAACGTAATCGATATTAAATATTGTCAATGAAGTTTATCGTTTTATTATTTAAATGTCTTTATATTGAGTTATTCGAAAATAAAATAAAATAAATATATTTTTTAATAGTTAAACATACATTTTTTTACAATATAATATTTCCAACAAAAGCTTTTAATCTTTCTTATATAATAAACTAATCTAATGACTATAATTCTAATATAAGAAATTTATAACAAGAAATAAAATATAAAACAAAAAATCAAATGGTTCATTTTTAGATGAATATGGAGATTGTTTTAGTCTCACAATCCCTTCATATTTATTCATTATTATATTATTGATATTTAACAATATATAATTTTAATTATTTTTTTTTAGAATCATATCATTATTATCATACAATATTATATCGATACATATTTTTTTATACATAAATATAAAGTTTTTCGTATAAAGTAAAATAAAATATTACACGTGACATTATTTTTATTTTTATCGATAATTTTACGAAATTCACATTTTCAACTGCGACATTAAAACTTCAATACACGATCACTATTGAAAATTTCGAGGAATTTAGTCAATTTTAAATTTAATATCACAATAAATCGACTGAAATGATTCGCATTATCGACATTCGTTACATTCTACAAACGACAATTTTCCAATATATTTATATATATATATATATATATATATATATATTTTATTTTATTGCTTTGATTTCTATCTAGAAACATATTATTATATATGTTAGAAGCATTTCACATTGCTCCAGTAGTACGTTTTTAATATTGAAAGTTGTGATCCGTAACGGTTTCGAATTTTAAGGGTTCAAGCGCACACAGTTCATGAATGATGCATTCGAAGGTAGAATCTCAAACGAATGCAATCACGTACATACAGTGTTGTAAGTACCTAGAATATGTACAAATGTTATAATATACGATAGTATCATTACATGCACTGCTAGGTGTGATAAAAAAATGGCGTGATTTTTTTGTTAACATTACAAAATTTATTTTTTTACGATTTATTTTCAGTTCGATTTTAATAGCATTAAGTATTATTATTTAAAAAAAAATTAAAATACTATACGAAAGGATATCGTTTATCCGACGTTGAAGAGTTAAATGACAAAATCGCTGAAGGCACTGAACGCCATATCGAAAAATAAGTTTGAGAGATGCTTCAAAAATTGAAAAGAACGCTGCCATAAGTATATTAAATCTAAGAGGGTTACTTTAAAGGGTACAAAAATAATATTTGTGAATAAATAAAGATTTGTTGAGAAAAATAAAAATTTTCGTAATTTTTTTATCAGACCTTTTATACATAGCGTGAAATATTTGTAACTATTACATATATAAATATTTTAAAAAATATTTATAACATATATATATATATATATATATATATATATATATATATATATGTAATGTATACTTATACACAACGAATAACTCACATGAAAATATATAATAAAAATATATTAAAATATTTATTTGATTTTTTTAAATATATTTAACTGATTGTTCGAAATAAACTTGATTTTGTTGAAAGTTGGTAATAAATAATCTTTTCGCACCGAAAAAATAAATGCGAGATTGAAAGCAAGTCGCGTAAATAAACGATCAAAGGGAAATTTTGGGGATTTTTATGCGTTTTAAACATTTTGAAGGGAAAGCAATGATTTCCCAGAGGGTTTATACGCAAAAAAAAATCGCCAATAAAAAGAACTCGCTTCGTAATGTAAGCCGCAAATATCTTTTAAATAATATACCCTTAAATAAGGTTATATAATAGATAAAGTATAAATTAAAAAATAAATAATCTATTATACGAAGTTTTAATGGGAAAAAAAACATTTTTACCTCGAAAAATATATTAATGAAAGTATATATATATACGTAGCGTGTTAAAAATAACGGACTAATATAATCCGTGAAATTTTTATTTCTTGAATAAACCGAAATATGATCAAAAAGTAAAGGGATATATATAATTTTTTGATAATTAACACTGTAATAATATCCAACCTCCATATTCGCCGAATATGGCACCATACGTGTAATAAATAAATAACTAAAGGTAACTTTGAAATGTCATCATTTTTCACGCATATGTGAAATTAATTTGCATCGATTAAAAAATTCATAACTATCCTAAAAATGGAGTTACATATGTCTTTTGGAAATTCCAAAAAGCGCTGGCATTAGTATAATAATATCTAATGGGGACTGTTTTAAAGAAATGTTAACGAACAAAATCCATTATTATTTATATGATGAGTGATTATTATAGAAGATAATTTACTCAATAACTTTTTTTCTCTATAATTTTGAAATAATCATCGCTAAAACCACTGATAGAACAATTTTGACCGAAAGATCCATTTTAGACCTATTTTTAAACGCTTTTCACGAGAAATTGGAAAAGTTTACGCAAATTATGAATGGAATATTTTAAATGCACAATTTTATAACGAATATTTTACTTATTGAATTTTTTTTTATCTGAGCCATAATTTTGGAGATATATACGGAAAACTAAAAAGTGATCGGTTTCAATTCATTTTTGGATGATAGCTTTTACTCTGGACAGTGGAACTTTATGACCTAATAGTTTAACTGGATTACTTGAGAATATTCTTTTATATATTTATATAATATAATAGAAAAAAAAATTTCGTTTTTAATTCGGAACATGCTCATTAAAAGATGTCGAATCGGTTAAACGGGTGATTCGTTCGTTAACCGGACGGATGCAGACGACGTTACGTTGACCCCTTAACGGCACCTTCCGGATTTTCCTCTAGCAAGCCGGGGAAAAGTAGGCCGAAAACGGGTCAAGCGGATTTCTGGGCACATTTTAACCGTTCGACCAGAAATGAACTCGGCCGTTGGATAGGAGAAGCACGTTGCATAATCGAATGCAATTACCATTTAAACCCCAGCTTTTAGCGTGAACCTTTTGGCCCTTTTGCGATTCGATAACTTATTATCTATCATATGTGTTGTGGCTTTTAGCTTTTGAATTGAGATCAGCGACACTCGTATTCAACGGTGGATTGAGGTTCAAAACGAGATTTTTGCTATTAATTGAGCATCGCCGATATTAATAATCGATTCCTGAACGTAGATGTTCATCATTATTTTATTGCTAATTTATTCATGTTAACCAATTATAAATACAATGTAGATTTGACTAAATTCTATTATATATATATATATATATATATATATATATATATATATATATATAATTAATACTTTATAGAATAATTAAAATATAATTTTCTTCCAGTATAACTAATTATTACATATTAAACAGAAAATATGGCCTATTAAATGAAAAGAAAATCTTCGTATTCATTCATATAATTATAAAAATGCTAATAGAAATATATACCATATATTATTTCATTTAAAATACTTTTTCATAAATATTTTCAAGTTTAATTTAAAAATTCACTAGTTTAATTCATAATTCATTTATACTATATTTAATTTAAAAATTTTCAATATTCTTAATAATTTTTTTTAGTTATTTTAATATAAATAAAACTATGAACTAAATTATTTCGAAATTGATATACATAAAAATAAAAATAGATTTTTCAATTTTCTTCCCATTTTCCAAAAA
Source organism: Leptonema lineaticorne (assembly GCA_024500535.1). NCBI lineage: Eukaryota > Metazoa > Arthropoda > Insecta > Trichoptera > Hydropsychidae > Leptonema > Leptonema lineaticorne. Next base: position 3,628,903 of record JANIJI010000004.1, on the reverse strand, counting down.
AAAAAAAAAACAAACCCTCCCCTTCAGATTAAAACCGAAATAACCAACGTATATCAATTCGTGCATTCAACAAATATTTTCGGGCCAAGTTTCCATCGGGAATTCTCATCTCTGGCCGTATAAAATAAAAATTTCTTCGCAACAACTTTCTTCCCCTTTAACCGTGTATATTGTATATGTAAACCAATAGTTAACAGAGAAAGCTGCTGGCGGCTTGGTTGAACCAGGAGATCAGGTTTATTCAGGAGCACAGGGAGGAAGAAGGTGTTTTGCATATACACGTATGTGGATGATGTCCACATATACTTGTTCTCTGAGTAACATCTCCATAAATAACGCATATCACACGCTGAGTTCATATCGCTCGTTTTCAATATTACAAAACATTTTAAATAATTTATATCAGATATATATTATATATTACAGCAACATTTATTAATAAAAGTAAACAAACTGTGAATCGTCAATCATCTTAAGGAGATGGTGTGAATAAAAGAAAAAAATATATAAACTTTAATATACTACTATGAATAATTATTTTAAAATTTGTTTACAATTTACATTTTATTTTTAAGTATTACATAATGAAAAACTATATTGAAAATAAACAAAATGTATATATATATATATATATATATATATATATATATATATAATTATTTATCGTTGATTATAATAAAAATATTTCACATTAAAAACATTATCATAAAACGCCCGTTAACAATTATCACTAATATACGATTAAAAAATATATAAATTATTATAATAAAATTAAATATATAAATTATAAATTAATTTTCGATTCGACAGACTCGTGGTGTGATGGCCGCGCAAAACAGCGCGAATCCCAGTTCCTTAACCCAAGTGAAGAGATCCGCTCGGTTTTCTGCAGTCCGGGTACGACGCAGTGTGTTGTGTATGTGACATATACTCGTGTGTACATCGTTATATATATATATATATATATATATATATATATATATATATATATATACGTGGTGAAAATATGGCAACACAGAGCAACACAAACCTCTATATACAGCGTATGGCAACACACAACGCAATAAGTCGCGCGTTTTACCCGTATAACGAACAATACACGCGTATAATGTGTGTGTTCGTTATGCGAATATGTACGGCTGCTCGTTATGCGAGTACGAATGTTTGTGCGGTGACCATGCGTTATTTATTAATATATTTTAATAATATATATATATATATATATATATATATATATATATATATATATATATATATCCGTGACATTTATTAAACTTTATATTTACTCATTATTAATGTATAATTTTTTTTTTATACAAAATTAATTGAAAAATAGTTTTCATGAGCAAAAATTTTTCCCATTGCAGATCTAGATAATATGACACATTTAGCATTCTAATCTGTTTTATTTAAGTCCGTTTAGTATAATATAACACTTGAATTCCAACAGATGTTACACTAACCGAATTCAACTATATTTATGTTTAAATATAGTTGAATTAAATTTATATTTAATTAAATTTAAATATAGTAATAAATGTTTGTTTATTATAACTATGTATAAATTTGTGATGTCGATTTTAGTATTTATTCTGCATTTTTTATTATTACACAATGTATTAATATGTTTTAAATATAAAGCCATGTCGATTATCAACTTCAATATAAATAAATAACTTTAATGAATTTATTCCGTAATTTAGGATATCGCTGCAATAAAATAACTATAAAATTCGAACTATCTGCATATATTTTTTTTTATTTATATAATATAACATATTGAAAACATTTAATAAATTATACCAAAGTTAAAACTTATATATATATATATATATATATATATATATATATATATATATATATGTGTGTGTGTGTGTGTGTGTGTGTGTATGTGTGTGTGTTTCTGTGGGTATATATATATATATATATGTGTGTGTGTGTGTGTGTATATATATATATATATACTATAAAATACAAAATAAATATTTGTAAAAAAAAGATAAAAACGCATGGTCACACTTCGATCCGCCCATTCACAATCATCTGATATTTTTATCTACATACACAATGTACACATTTACGCGAATTTTTTCCTCGTTATATCCACACAACAACACACCGTATCTGAACGCACATAACTTACAAGAGAGCAAAAAAAAAGAGAGAACGAAAAAGTAACAATACACGTAGAGAATTGACCCTTATACGGTGAAAAAAAAAAAGGTTATTTACATAACATTTCTTGTACCTCGAGTGGGGGGGAGGGAGTGAAAAAAAAGAAGACGTTGTTTTTCAGCAAATTTTTTTTTCGGAAACACTGATTTCATCGTATTAAAAAAAAATCCGGTACAAATGTCCATACGTGTATTCTAAATAATAAAAAAAAAAAGAAATACAAAGAAAAATTTTTCATATAAGCCTCCTTTATAAAACATAATGGGTTCCAGTGAAAAGGAGACTGTTGCTCTATAAAACGCGATGCCATTCTTCACCTTTTTTATATTCATATTTTTTTTTAAAAATACTCTGAATAAGATTGGACTGGCATTAAAAAATACATTTTTACTAAATCGAGTCGGCAGCTCTATTACTAACTTTGAAACAGTATTATTGTATATTAATTAATTTACAATATTTCATTGCAAAAGATCCATATATATAAATTTAAAAAAAACTGAGTTGTTAATTTATAATACTGTAGATCAGAAGTTGTCAATCATTTTTTATATTCTTTATTTAATTGTACGATGAAATTTTCAAGAATGACATAAAAAGATTCTCAGTTTTTTAATTAATTATTCTGTTCTAATTAATAATTTTTATTCTTCAGCCAAAAATAATTATGATGTTCACAATGCTTTCGATTTATCAACAAATCATCAAATTTTAATTATTCATTCTGAAATTTAAATAATTATAAATGTAAATTATAAATTGCGAATCTAATTAAAAATGAAGACAGACAGATATTAGATTTTTTTTATTCTAAAACGAGCTCAGTTTCGCGTCGGTGTGAACGCGGCTTAAGAAATCTTGACGGATGTCACTCTCGGTATTGTTTTAGCGCGTTCCTTCGAATGGAAAATTTTATTATTCTTTGAGTAATGGCCGAATCGTTGTCCTTTATGAAATATTGTTCCTTTTTCGAATCACGAACGTCAAAATAGACGATAATGACGAAATTTTGCAAAATGATTCATTAAAAACGAGATGGCGGGGGGGGCGTGAGGAGATGGAGGGAAAAGGAAAATGCGGATGCGAAATTAAATTTTCGACGAAATTTTCCAGTATGCACAAATCAAAGGAAAAATTATATAGAATCGACCCTCACTTTTTTTTTCTAAAAATAGACAAATATTGCGCTAAACATTTTATTACAATCTTAATGTCGTATTTTATATTACTAATATTTTTTTGTATTACAAATTATTTATTTCTCAAATTATAATAAAAAATCAGTAATGTTACAATATTTTAATATATATATTTCTATATAAACTGTACTCTTTAAATTCTATGGTTTTTTTTTTTATAAAACATCATTTATTCTAAGATCATTTGTATAATATCTGATAAATTCTAGTATTATTTCTAAATCTAACAAATTCACCCTTCAATTATTACTTTTCACCGTCGACATTGTGGAATTAAAACGGAGCATCGGGAACGTTTATTAAACGAAGTGAAAAGCTCGATGCCAAAAACGCAATTAGTACGTGTCAAGTGTACGCCGTACGAATGAAGGATCCGAACCCGGATTGAGAACCGCTGGACATCACTTGAAAAATGAATTTAATTTTGAAAGCTTGCGCGAACCACTTACTTTTGTAATTGGTCGTGCGTTCCAAAAAAAAAAAAAAAACGGGACCCTCTTTCATCCGGCCCACCTTTCTCTTACTCCGAATATCTGTCCGTCCGTCTGTCTTTATCTCGTTTTTTTTTTTTACTCTCACCCATTCACCGTGATGAGGGTGACCATGACTCTCAATTTTGTACCAACGTTTTATGTATAGCCATTTAATAATTTTCGTCATATTCAGCAAATTTTTAGCACCCCATTATCTCAAGAATGTCACTATAATAACGCAGGTTTTTTTTTCAAAGATAAAATACACTAAAACATATTATACTCATTTTTTTATAGTTAATAAACTTCATTAAATTTTTAGTATTTTTTTTTAATATAAATTAACATGTCTCTTATCATAAATAAATACTCTTAAATTTTATATATTCAACATAAAATTTTTGCACCAAATATTATTACTACTCTAAAATCATTGTTTGTCTCATATATGAACTAAACCTACAATTACCAATCATTTATCCGTTTTTAAACATTTATACAACTTTAATTTATTTAAACATTATCAAACTTTATGACTTTTCTTAAAATATGCATACAATAAAATTTCTATCATTATTTAATAAGTAATTTAGCAAAAAATTTACTATTATCTAAATTTAATTATAAAAATAATAACTAATTTATAGACCGGTAATTTTGATCGGGAATAGTTATTTTACATGAAAAGTAAATCAATAATCATTACTTATATATTATCATTATCACACTATATTATTTAAAAAAAATATTTCAATTATGTTGTCTAAATTGTCCCAGATTTATTCTAATATAATACGGTCATAGTAATCAAGGTTTACTGCGCGAAAGATGAAAGAAATCAGGTGAAAGGTGAACGCATATCTTCGTCTCGTCTTTTTTAATTAGAATCGTCTCGAAATTTATTCGACACATTAAAGAGCAAAAGTAAAAGTGAAAAAGAAAAAGAAAACGAATGAAAAGCGTGACCTATGATAGGGTTTGGGGTACGAAAATGCCGTTGACGTCTCGGAATTTTTCTGATCCAAAATTAAACCTTAGAAATCTATAATACGTACAATTTTACATTTTTTTTGTTTTTTGTAATATATAAATATTATTTTTTAACATATTAAAATTAACCGTAGAGTTTAGTAGACGTTGTAAATTTGCATGTTTAATGGTTTTGCCACTGTGCAGTTAACGATTCAAGGTTTCTGTGTTAACGATAATTATTTCAAGCCGTTGTTTAACATTTGCCTCCGTTAAATTTATCAATAAAAAAGTTATTTAATATATTAAATATTATTAAATATCATTTTTCATCTATATATACAATTAACGTTTATTTAAAAATATTATGAGATTCAAACCTGTATTTATCATATATTACAAAAAAATATATATATTTATATAATGCTAACTAATTTACAAACAGTTGATATTTATGAATAAATTAGTAATGTATATGACAATTTAATACATTTTATAAAATAAAATATATAAGAAAAAAACATCAACATAAAAATATTTAATCTCGAAATTATCAAAGAGAATGATTTTAATTTAAAATTCATATTTCAAAAAATTCTGATAGCTATCAAAATTAATGTTTATTATTAAATATGTCATTAAGAAATAAATTTATTAATTAAAAATATTTTTTGTGATCTACAAATATGTGAAATAATATTTTCAAGTAATATATTTATAAATTATATAATAATTCTTTTATTTTAATCAAAATTAAATTTTAATTAAAAAATATAATTAAAATTCATACTTTAAAAATTAAGAGCAGAAAAATTAATTTGACATTTTTACATAATTTAAAAATGGTTGTAAATAAAAAAATTAAAATGTATTTAAAAATTAATAAATTATAATAAAAAATTTAAATTCATTTTAAAAATAAAGATCATAATTTCTTAGTAATAAATATATAAGTTAAACAAAATTACATCGTCTAAAACGAACTGATTAGACGTCTAAAATTTCATTTAACCGTCATAATTGACGCCGTTTAATTCGGAATTAAACGTTTGAAATTAAATTCACATAAAAAAAATAGAAATTAATCACTTAAAACGAATGAAAGATAATTTATAAATTTGTAAAACATATACATATACCATATATAAATAATAATAATAATAATTTTGTCAAATAATTGTAATTCACAAGTTCAAGTTCGAAGTTAATATTATTGTTTTAACTTGAGAGCGTGTAATTCATCTTGGAAATTTGCTCGAGTTTATTTTAACAACGAAACCGCACACATAACCCTAAATCTCGATGTCAACCCCCTCGAATTAATTAGTTTTTGTGGAGCACAAAAAAATTGTACGATATTATTATTATTATAATTATTAAAATAATAATGTTGCGGCGACGGGGGGGGGCGAGGGTGGTTCGATTGTTCGATATTTGGTGACATTTATTGATTGAAATTTTCACGATAGGCTCTTATAAAATATTTTCATCGTTTAACCGAGATAAGATCAAATGAAAACAGACAATTTTTCAGATGATTCTCTTTTGTAGAATTTCATTATTTTGACGTATTCTGATACGGTTCGTTTATTTTATATGAAATTCAATCGTTATTTTTGCAAAAACAAAGAGAATTTAATATTTTATTGTATTGCAAAAATATTACATTAATTTTCAAATAAATATAATATATATGAAAATATCGATACATTTTAATTATATATGTATATACAAATATTTGGAATATTTGTGATAATCCATTGGTAATATATTTTATATACAACAATTTCAACTAACATTTATAAGATTCCTTTTTATTAAATAGTATAATATTTGATAGGTTAAATTATACTTGATTAAAAATTCTAGAAAGTAAAAAAATAGTTCAGAACACTAAAAATTTACATGAGTATTTTTATATTATATATAAAAATAATTCTATAAATAAAAGACTAAATTTATATAAATAATTAATGTTTATAGATGAACTAATTTTTCTATATATTACTTACCATCAAAATAATAAGTTTGTTTCCATTATCAATATTAATATAAAACACACACACACATATATATATATATATAGTATATATATAAACATCAACTAACACAACTTTACAGTAACGTAGATTGTTCCCATTAATTTATAACCAAAATCTTTAGTCCGAGTTAAGCCGTCAACTTGGCTACAAATTAAAACAGTCCCCGAAACTCATCAGGACGAACGCTGAAATCCCGAAACGATGAAGGTTATAATGTTTTGACCCTTCGTGGATCACGTTTTCGAAATCGGAACTCGTGCAAAATTCCAATATTTCCCGAAGAGACCGTCGCAATTTAAAAATTAAACGCGTTTTGAGAACGCTATATACATTTTTGAAATCGCGTCGCTCCTATGGGAAACATATTATTTCTTTCGGATGAAAATATTTGAGAAACATCATATAGCAATTTCGATATTGTTATATATATATATATAATATATTAGATACTAGTTTATCGCACAATTGACATGCATTAATTTGCAATTATTAATTAAGTGAATCGCATATAACACACTGTCAATACATATATACTTGAACAATATAATGATGGATATATATATATATATATATATATATATATATATATATATAATATATATATATATATATATATATATATAAATTGTAAAATAGTATAGTATAGATATTCGGTTTCTTTGGAAGCGTCCCGTAGAGGCGTCGGGACGCCGGCGTCGCCACGCGCCGACGCCCAGCAGATGTTACCAACAATAATAGATTTATTATTTTTCCTATTATATAAAAATATTTTCCGTATTTTTATTTATTTTTTTTATACATATACTTATAAGATAATAAATTTGAATATATCAATATATACTTTCATGTTCGTGATTTCATCAAAAATCGTGATTTCTGTACAATTTTTTATTATTTTATTTTATTATAAATAATTGATAAATTTTCTATTATATAAATTTAAATTGTATAATTTTGACAATATCAATATAATTTATACGATATATAATAATAATAAATATATATATATATATATATATATATATATACATAAATTTTTAATTAAAATTTAAAAAATATAAAATTCTATGCGACCTATACCAATTCGTCTAGTCCGTGTGACCTATACCAACCATCGCCGGATAAGCGTAGGGTTTGAAACCCCTGATTGACCACCTCTGATCAGAAGAGGGAGTCCCTCTCCGTCGGTAAGACCAGCCCAGACGAGGATTCGAACTCAGTGGACGGGGAACCTTGGCCGGGTCCGCATCTGTTAAATCGCGCGGCCACGAATGAAAAAAAAAACATTTTTATACCGAATAAATAAATAAATAATATAAATTTATATATTAAAAAAAAATATATTTAATTAAATAAATATATATAAAATCGCACGAATATACGTATAATTTATGTATATATATATATATATTTATATATAAAATATAAATGAATAGAAAATATTTTTTATACGTGCACTGCTGAAATATCAACGTCGTGTTATAATTTGTCGCTTTAATTATTTTTAATTTTAATTTTTTTTTTTTGAATTGAGAATTGAACCGTATATTAATTATAAAGTCGCGATGCTAATCACTAAAACTATCTTAAAACAGCTGAATAATTAATATAAATAAAAAAATATCAAAAATTTTTTTGATATCGTTTTTACAAATTAATCTGAAATGATTATTCAGTGATTCGTATTGCTTTTTATCGTAACAAACGGCGGTCTCGTTGCGCTTTACAAAATTTACAGGAGAGATTCAGATAACGATATAAAATAAAAAGAGAGAAAGAAAGAAGGTAAATCATTCATTCTATATAATAGATTAGAAATATGTCAAGATTATATATATATATACATATATTTTTTTATATATATTGTAAAATTACACTGATTTTCCAGTGGAAAAATATAACGAGATGTCGCGGCGTTGTGTCGTTGACAGCCACACCTCCTTTTTAACTGTCAATATGTCACAACTCATATTTACCATATAAATATATATATATATATATATATATATATATATATATATATATATATATATATATATATATAATATTTTTTCAGTTAATAAACCAGGTGGAAAAACGATTTTCATTTATATATTTATTCGCCAAAATTTCATTGATAAGTAGACTCGAATGTGAAAATAATTCTCTCGTAGCGAATATCTTATCGCATTACGCATTCAAATGTATGTTAATTTTACGACTCTCATACATAAATATTGTATATACCTGAGTGTTCATAATATAAAATAAAAATTCATTATATATATATATATATATATATATATATATATATATATATATATATATATATATATATATATATATACATTTTTTTGGTACATTCATAAATATCTTATATATTAAAAATGTTCATAATGAGAGATTAAAATTTATTTTTTATCATTAATTTTTTTTATATATGTATATATATATATATATATATATATATATATATATATATATATATATATATATATATATATATATAGTATATATACATATATAATATAATACTTTCGTAATTAAACTTTTTATTGTACCATATAAATTTGTTGTAATTACTACAGTGATGTATTAAAATAATTGCTCTTATTGCGTAGAAACTATTAATTTTAATGTTAATTAAAAAAAAAGATCATTAGGATGTACTCAAATGATTTATGTTATTTAAAGTGAGACTTTTGATTAAAATTATTAAATTTATTAATGCAATTATTAAAAATTATGTCGCTTTAAAATTAATAGTTTCATTTCATAATAATGTAATATATTATTACTTTTTATATTATTTTTATTTTTTAAATTGATATTGGTAATAGTTATGTTATAAATAAATTTGTAATTGATATGGTACATGATAAGCCTCATCGTTTATTTTATAAATTTTGTATTATTTTTTTTATATAAATACATTATAATTATAGTTGTTATATTAACGTATAAATCAAATATTTCTATATATATATATATAATTTATTTTTCGAAACTGTCATCCTTTTTTAACTGTAAGTACTTATAAATCATAACTAATCCTGAAAACGTTGTTAGGATAAATTATTGTTTTAATTCAATACTAATCTGAGCTTAAAGAAAATTTCAGAAACGTTCTCGTACAAACTTTTCCAATTAATCCTGTCCACATTCCGACCGATTATTATTATCATTTTTTTCTAATTTTCGATTAATTCCCGGCAGAGAAATCCAAATATAGACGTTCGACTAATAATATACGAGATAAAAAAATCGTCTTTTCTTCTGAGAATTGTTTTTTTTTATTTACTTATTATGAAAGAGTTTTGCAATTTTCCACGGAAAAGCGAAAGGCTTCGTGGCTATTATCGCGCATAATAATAATAATAATTTGTAATATACGTGACAGTACAGCCTCGAGACACTTGAAAACTTGAAATGTTCCCAGGTGAAGCTCGTCTCGTTTAATTTGAAAGAAAAAATTAAAATTTACAGTCAACGTCGACGTAAGGCCAAAACCCAAGGTGCCTTTCCATCATCATTAGGCTGTGAACCGCAGAAAAAGGTAGAAGACCACAAAACGTGAGGTCGAAACTAAAATGAAGGTCTTAAAGTATGATGGATACAAGAGTATATATATATATAATACTTGATTAAAATAATGTATGATATATTTCGATACTTCTATTCTAAATATCGACAAATTTAAATAAGCTATATATTTTTAATATTAATTTATTTAAATATTTTTATAGTATTATATTTTTTATGACTTTTGGAGAAAATTTTCCTAGAAAAAAGAAAATGTAATAAAAATCATTATTAGATTAAAAAAAGTTTGATCGACGCTGAAATACTCGTATAAAAATTTAAGTGTTCTTTCCAATTCCGACTTTTACAGTTCAATTAAAACTATTTGAAATAAAATCTCCTATCGGAAAATCTTTATGAAATTGCGTTTTTGTCGTAAAAATTGTGATATCAATTTCTAATATAACTTTAATGATAATAATTTGAAAAATTTCTGACAAATTTTATGATAATATTATATTATTTTCTATATAATAAAAATAAATATATATTTTTCTTCTGTTTTTATTTTTCAATATATATTTTTTTCTATATCGTTATTAATATTAATATAGCTAAATTATTAACTTCATCATTGTATTTTAATTATTGCTTAAAAATATGATATTTTAACAAAACATGCATATATATTTTATTAAAATGCTTTTTTTTTATAATTAACTCGATTAACTTGATATCTTTAATTAACGTCGCTTACATCCGTCGATTTTCACGATCTTTTAAATATGAAAAGAAGAAGAAGAACAAAAAAAAAACACTCGAGAAGAGAAAGAAGAAGAACCAGACGACTTCAAGAAGAGAACGAGAAAAAAAAAAGACTGAGAAAAGCAAACTGCTATTCCGCGAACGGGGAACCTCGGTAGTAAATTAACGTCCCCAGAAATGAATTATGTATAAACAACGTGCAGAATTAAAAACGAAAAGTGGAGAACGTCGAGGACTCGAAGAATGAAGTGGGCAAAAGTAGGAAAAAAATAATAATAACGGTAAAAAAATATATATATATATAAATAAATAAATAACGAGTATATAAATAAAATAAAGAACGAACCTCTAGAGAAGAATAGGGCCCAAAGGGAGTGGTCCCTATCTCACGGTTGACAAGTGCGTCACGGTCTTGTTGAATAACTCGTAATTAACATCAAACGCTGAAGGGTTTTCTCTTCGTGTTTCTTCATTTTTATTTTTTCCATTCTTCTCGTACGTCCGGTCTTCTTTATCTCTAGCGTGCCTTCGAGCTTTTCGCCCCCCCCCTCCCCTCGCTTCATACCGCCTCCGCGTCGTATTCGGTTTCTGTGGAAAATCGCGGAAAACTCGCCGGAAACTCGCCGAGTTTCGCCCATCGCCGCGCTTGAAAGTTTTTCACTCTGTTGTTTTGTTTCTGGTTACTTTCAATGTTTCAATTATTTATTTATATCGAATATATTCAATACCCACATTTTATACTAATATATATATATATATATATATATATATATATAATCGATTAAAATATTAAAGTTGACATATCCAATTTTTTTTAACCATCGGTTTTTTATACTTGTAAAAACTCAATTTTTGTATATATATATATATATATATATATATATATATATATATATATATATATATATATATATATATATCGTAAATAATAATATCAGTAAATTGTAAAAGTTTTACGAATGTCAAAGTTATCTCGAAATTGTATTTTTCTTACCTCGTCTTCTTGGTTTCTATCGCTCGAATTCTTCTCATAATGGAACATTTTTTTTCCAACAACCGCAACTATTTTCTTATAAAAATCTTAAAAAATGCACTGCATACATATTTTCATACATATATATAATAAAAATATTCATATTATTTTTATATTGTATTTTATCAACAATATTTATATATCGGAAATATTTTTTTATTCGCTCTCTTATATATAAAATATAAGATCAAAATTTTTGACTAATTCAAAATGTAAATAATACTCGTAGAATCGTATCAAAGACTAATTGCATTGTATTCAATGCCTTTTGAATAAATAAATTCGCATTTATTGATAGCCAGATTTGTTTTTATATTGGAAAATTGGTCAATTTAGGTTTATTTCTCGGTTATAAACCTTATTTTATTATGGCACGTGCGGAATAACGATCTAACAGCTGATATTTAAAAAATATATTTATTGTTTTTTTTTTGTTCATCTTAGATATTCGTAAAAAAATATATTGTTTAGAGTAATTGATATATTTTATAATATGAATACTGTAAAAAATAATTAAAGTTCAAAATAATATCTTCAGTATAAATACAATATCTTTAAAAAGCAACACATTAATTTTGACAGATAAATAAATATTTTACGATATTATAAATTTACAATACTGATAGTTTTATATCGATAAATTTCATACACAACAGTGAATTCGAATAATTTGAATTGTACAAAATATTTAACCGTAATATATTATTTACATTCGAATAGTTAAATCCGAATATTCGACATTGTTTCGATGTAATCGATTTCATTGTTAAAATTTCATACAACAAATATGCTTCTGATACATATTCATCCATTATAATGCGTGCCGTGTACGTTTCACGCGCGTGAAAATCGCCGAATTTCCGCGCGGTCCGTGCACGATTCTCGACAACAATCAGTCAAAGGGTTAAATTCGACATTAATTAAACGTGGGGGGGGAGGTGGCGCGTTTCAAAAGCATCGAAGGGTTGAGGGTTAAAACAAACTTCGGTACCGAACGAAGCGGAAATAGTGATAATCCGATTCTATTGGGGTATGAGGAGACCCCAGGCCACTTTTCCGCTTGTTTATTGCGAAAACAAACAAAATTCCGAAACGGAAAGGGTAAAAAGTACGACGTCGCGCACGTGCGGCTTAACTAAAAGGCAAAGGACACATCTGCAATAAAAGTCACGGTCGAAAAAACTATACTAAAAATTGATGGTCGATTTCGATTCTTTTAGTCCGGATTGTTTTCTTTGAATTTGTTCCATCTTTTATATACACAATATATATATATATATATATATATATATATATATATATATATATGTTACTTTATAAAATTAATATTTTTATATATTTATTTCGAGGAAAAACATGAAAAATTGATTATTTGAAATTTTAAAACTTGTATTAAAATTTCAAATAATCAAAATTAATAAATAAATTTTAATGATTTTTCTCATATTATATTTTATAAGCGTTTCAAAAGAAAATTAAGTATTTCTTAATTTATATAACATCGATGAAAATTGAATTTATATTATTAATTTAACCGCAATTTTCAGGTTTCGAACGCAGTTCGATAATTGCGTTCGCTTTGAAAGTTGTAAAACGCATCCAACGCGAAAACTAACGAGATATAAATTCAATTTGGAAAATTTTCCCTTAATTAATGGTTTAGTTTGTTATAAAATCGATAACAAGCGGCGTCTAATCAACGAATCACAGATTTATTGAATAAATATTTATTTTATGTTTTATAAAAATATAGTCATTTATATATTTTATCATATATATATATATATATATATATATATATATATATATATATATATATATATATATTGGATTATTGTAGAATATTCAAAATAAAATATATTTTCGTTGATATATTCTGATGCTTTTGAAGTTATAATTATATAGTAAAAATACGATGAGATGAAAAAATTAATATGATGGAAGATTTTAAGGACATTTTTTCTGAGCGTACATATTTTGTACTTTAACGAAGTACGTTATGTAGGAAAAAGGAAAGAGGAAACTGTTCTGCAGACTTCGTAATAAATACGCGCCGGGGAAAACCTTGTTAAAACGAAACCCGATTCCCGATATCACCGTAACGAAGGAGAGACCGGGATAGAAAAATAGTTTAAAAAAAAAATGTACAGTAGATAAAGAGGAAAATAACGAGGAAGAAAATTCTAGCCGGCTGCTGAGAAAATACGAACCGAAAGAAAATATGAAAAATGAACGCGCGCGATAGAAATAGAAATATCGCGCAGAAGTACAACGCGAATATCGCGCGCTTGAAAGCGGAGTGGAAAAATTGGAAAATTAGTTTCAAACGAAAAAAAAAATTGAAAAGCAAGCAAGGAGAAAGGGGGCGATGAAGGGTGAAAGCGAAAAAAGAAAATTCTTGTAGATTGACGCGTTTGGCGGTCGTCTATCGTCGCTCCCAAGGGTCACCTTTCAGCTACGATAAATATGCTTTTCAGCGCTGAAGACTTCCGAGTTTTAAGGTTTTGAAAATTGGCAAAAATCGTATTTTTTTTTAAAGATTTTTAATGAAGTACGGATATATGATGAAATGTTTTAATTTAAAATTTTTATTCTATATTATTGTATTACAATATAATACAATTATATTAATTTGTAACGAATTTCCACTCTTTCTGTATAATACTATGAAGTGTAAAATGACACTCTTTGAAATAGAAATAAGATCTTCTAACTTAAATTAATCGACAACCATAAATTGAACTGCATTTTCGACATTAAAACTTTGATCCTTTTTATTGGGTTTAAATTTAATTATCTTGACAGGAGAATTATTAGCAAGGTTAAAATTTTTAATCACTATAAACATGAAAAACTAAAAAACCAACACCAACAAAAATAGATATATAAAAAACGAACAGATTGAACAAGTAACGTCTTGTAAATATTTGGGGATGTACATAATAGCAATCTACGACCCCAAGGAGATCCGTTCTAGAATAGAACAAGCTAGAACACAATTTATAGCCATGAAGAAATTTTTAACGTCTAGAAGCACTGATATGATATTAAAAATACGTATGCTTAGATTTTATGTCTTTCCTATTCTCCTATATGGTGTCGAATCATGGACACTAGACGTCTGGAAAAACGTCTGGAAGCTTTTGAGATGTGATGCTATCGGAGAATACTAAGTATATCTTGGACCGACAAAGTATCAAATAAGGAGGTTTTGAAGAAAATTAATAAAACTCCAGAAATATTAAAAACAATCAAATTAAGGAAAATACAATACCTCGGCCACATCTTGCGAAATGATAAATACATGCTTCTCCAGATAATTTTGGAAGAAAAAAGGGCTTAAAGATCTTCGTCGTTGGTTCAACTGTTCGTCAATAGAAATATTTCGTATGGCTGTGACAAAGGTTTCTTTAGCTCCATGGATCGCCAACCTTCTTAAGGTGACGGCGTGAAGAAGAAGAAGATAAACATGAAACAATAGATCAGTAGACTTTATATTTATATAATCATATTATTTTTATATTAAATCGTGCTATAAAAATGATTTAAATAATTTTAGATCTGTTAGATACTTTTAAGATATATTATAAAAAAAATAATTTTTAAATCTGTCAAATATTTATCACGTCAACATTAAAGTACAATCAATTAATATATAGAAAAAAATCGATTTTTTTTTAAATTTGTGTAGATATTATTTTTATTGTAAATATGATAATAATACCATATCCGACGACTTATAGCGAAATTGACAATTGATTACGTGGAGTTATTTTCGCGACGTTTTTCGTCGGACGCTTTCGCCGCTCGGAATAAACTAATTTTTGCCCAGAGGCACTTTCTTATTCTTCGTCGGTAACCGGATCTCGCGTTAAAAAAGGGGTATAAATTTCATTTTGAACGCTTCCCGCTCGAAATCCGAGGGCGGAAAACCATCCCCTTACTCAAACCACACTCTGAACGAATGAAAAACTCTTCGCGGTCTACTGACTCTCGGTGTAGGAAAATTCTTCGCCGAGTTTTCTATTCAAATCTACCACCCCTTAATCTTAGAATTTATATACTGTACAGTATAGTAATAGAACGGCCGAAAACGGTTTTCATTTTTAAAATTGCATTTTTTTTTAATATTATATTATATCAAAAAATATCAAAAATTATATAACTATTTTAATTTTATATCACACATATAATACGGCCACTGTATATGTCATACTCGAATCTCATTTTTACAATTTAATATTAAATAATCTTTATAACAGTTGAACTCTTAAAATACGGTTATATAATGATAATTTTTATCATCATAATTTTATATATTTTTGACTATTTTAATTAATTACAATTTATTTTATTTTTAAATCGATTTTTTTCATTTCGTTTCATCTCGTTAAAATCTAATATATAAAATAAAGAAACACGTGTGCACGAATTAGCACACCGATCTACTTGTTCATAATACAATACGATATTTTATTATTAAATAAAATAATAGCATTACATTTTTTTTTTTATAATCAAGAATTGACTTTTAATTATTATATATTATACGTTGTATTATCAATTTGTATAAAGACATAAACCGGCGTCGTTCCATTGCCGTTCTACAAATAATTTACGCAATTATTTCATTTCTACGTCAAAATTTGCATATGTCGCGCAAAAATAAATGTAGAATCCACCATTCTATAGAATATATTATATATTTAATTTCTTTACCAAATGTTGATTGTCGTTGACGAAGTTTGTCACGCGTGATATAGAACGACGTTTCTGTTGATTTTACAAGAAGAAACCGCAGCGAAAACTTTCCCTTGAATAAATTCTATATATATATTTATATATAATAAATAATACATATGTATATATATATATATTTAGAACGAGATACGAATTCCAGGCCGTATTTTACAATAATATAACATTGTTTTACAAACAATGAATATTCATACAACGGTCGTTTTCAGTAAAAGAGAACAATTTTCCGCCGCTGCGCTGAAATTTTGAATTAGACTCTCGGTGCCTTTTTTTTCATTCTCTTCGAACAAAGGTATAAAATGAAAAATTAGCCATTCCACGAGAAAGAAAATTGGATTTTTAAACAGTCTCCGTTAGAGAATAATGGATTTTTTTTTTCGTTATACCATGATGAGTTGCATTACATATTCGTTGTTAGTTTTTTTTTCTTAAAATCGAGAATTATTGCGATTATTTTAGATTTTGTTTTACATCAAATCATTATTTTGATGACCAAAAATCTTAAATTTCTAATGTCAATATAATTTGTATTTAGATTCTTTTGATAGTTCTTTAAAATTAAAAATAAAAAGGAAACTCCGTTATATTTATCGAGAGCCACAAATAATCCTTCAAAAAGATGCGTGTGGTTCGCGAGCCGCAATTTAGCTATCCCTGATAAATTTAAAAAAGGCAATGATTTTAAATTATTTTTATTTTGATTTTATTATTAATAATTTAAATAATAAATTATGAAAGCAAGTATTATTATATATCTATAAATAAATAAATATTCCTTCAAGTTTCGCGTCAAAATGTAAATAAATTCATTTATTTTTTTATTAAAATTAAATTTTTTTAATATATATATATATATATATATATATATATATAATTTGAAAAACCGTTGAACGGAAAACGGCATCATTAAAGAAAAGTATTATATTATATATATTTTTTCCAACCCTTCAAAAATGAAGTATTTCAAAGAGGACCGCCATATCATAGTCGAAAAATTTTCACCTCAATTTGAATAACGGAATTAAAAGTTTATAACTTTGAACTTTTTTTCTTTTTTCCATTTTCTATATATATATATATATATATATATATATATATATATATATATAATACTTACTTCACGGCTTTGAACTCGGACTATAAAATGAGAACGAGTCGAATAATAATAATGAGAAAAAAAAATAATAAAAAGAATGAAATAAAACGCGCTAGAAAATGAATTAAATTCTTTCCTCGAGTCTCGACAGAATTAATTCAGGACAAACGATTCTGAGACCGTTTTCTTGGATTCTTAAATATATATTTATTATAATATATAAGGTATTTTACCAATCATTTTATTTGTGAGATTATTTTTATATAACCTTTAATGTTTTATATAATAATTTTCAAAATAACAAAAAAAAATATTTTTTATGATTTCAATCAATATATTGCTATATTTTAAAGATTCATTAAATGGATATTTATATTTTTTAAACAAATTGCATTTCCAAATAAAAAAATAATAATTTAAAAATAACTTGAAAAGCAATAAAAAAAAATTATACCATTACAACAATCCGATTATTTAAAAAAAAATGTATTTAATGTTTTAATTTTCAAAAATCATAATAGAATTTTAAATACTTTAATATAAAGTTTTCTCTTTTAATACATTTTTATTTAATTAAAAATTTAAAAAAGTTTCAGATACACATAGTTAAAGTTTCATATTAATATATATATATGTATATATATATATATATATATATATATATATATATCATATTAAAAAAATATATAAAACGCGAATAATTTTATGATTTTTGAAAAAAAAATACATTTAAAAGCCAAGGTTTTAAATAATAGTTTTTATAATGAAAATTTTCCCCGTATTTTCATTTCATTGTATGGAAAACACGTGGAAAGTCTCATATAGCTAATTAAATTAATTTTATTCGTAAAACATCTTCATACATATAAAAGCTTCGTTTTAAATCCAAAATAATTTTCCAAATATATATGAATATGATAATAAAATAATTTTCCAACTTAAATATTTTAATATTATATAATCCATTTTTTTTTCATCTTTTATAATCCCAAATTAGAACGATATGAAACGATATTTTTCAAAAATTATTTATTCATTGTATATGAATATTTGAGCTTATAATATTATATTTATCAAAAAAATCGTTTAAATATTTTTATATCTAAATAAAACGAAAGAAAATAAGAACACAAAAGGCGAATAAAAATGACTAAACGGTTTTTTTCTCTTTCGCATTCATTTCTGCGATTGATTTTATTCGGTCGCCATTTTTTTTTCTATTGTGTTCGACGATATCAATTATTTAAGATTTTCTTTGCAAAAAAGAGAAAAATATATATATATTTATATATAAACGAAAAAGAAGGCCGAATTTGAAGAAAAATCAACGCTGAAAAATGAATATTCCATTTCTTTCATACGCGACTGGCGGATTTTTCTTTTTTTTTTTTGATATTTACATCGCTGAAAAAATTATATTGTCCATTCGAGAAAACCGAAAAATTAAACGAATTTATTTTGTATATAATGCCGAATTTTCAGCGGCTAGACGATTTTTTCATAATAAATTTATAATATTTTGTATGATAATAAATCTGTGTCGGTAAATTTTGAGATATCTTTTTTATATATATAAATATATATATATATATATATATATATATATATATATATATATATATATATATATATATATATATATATATATATATGGTAAATAGTGAATATGATTGATTTTAATAGATTATTTATTTTAATTGTTAAGTCTTACTGTATGTATTTATTTACTTGCAAATAGTCGATAGATTATAAATTCTATTTTATTACATATTATTTAATAATTATTTTTAATTGACAAAATATTTAATTATAATTATTTTTAACAAAAATAAATCAATCAGGTTAATATTTAACATATATAAATTTTATTTAAATAATATAATATAATTATTTTTTTAAGTATATAGTATATAATAATAATATATAAAATTATTTTTAAAAGCTTTCATGTCAAAATTTACATAAATATATGAGAATCCCGCACGTTTTCATTTATGAATATTTTGTTTTTATCATTTTTTTTTTTTTTGAAAAACAAAATGTCGTTACGTCACGTAACTTAAAATCACCTTAAAAGCGTGTTAACGTTCACGTGTTATTAAGTATTTCATCGAAACGTCGAAAAACGTAAAAGAGAGAACGATAAGTGCTTTTCGTGTAGAAAAAGAGAACCATCCTGTATATATATATATATATATATATATATATATATATATATATTATATGTATAAAATTCATATTATATATATGTATATAAAATGTGAGAATGTATGTGAAGGGTCTAAAATCGACCTCTTTTCTGCTCAACTGGCAACCCTCAAAGAGCTCCTTTGAAATCATCCCTCGTCATCTAGAGATGGAATTGTTTCAGTAATAAATTTTTCAGCTGAAAGTTTTTGAATCGCAACGGAATGGTACTTAGTTCGCATACGTAATTCTATGCATGGACGTGTTTGTAAATGTTAATTTTCACAAGGATTTCCGTTCAGATTTTCACAATGCGACAAGAAGTTTCCATTAACAAACTCATTCACATATCAAAACTAAACAGTCACATATATTTATAATAAATATACGCGTATAATTTTAATCAATTTTATATAGTTAATAATCGATACAACTCATCGATACCTTTCAAATCTTTACGATTATTCAAATTACCGATTAAATATACCATCAATATTTATATAGACACATTCGTCCTTAGTTTATATATGAAACGAACCGGATTTTTTTTTTCGTTTTCGCTACGTTCTTAAGGGAGTGTTTTTCAAAATTAAATAAGAATGAAAGTGAAAAAGGTCTTGGTTCTATTTTCGGATACGATCACAGTATAAGTAAGGTTGTATTAGGTTAAATTAAATATCATTGGAACACTTTTGTAGGATATTTTGTAGAAAATAGCTCTTTAGCGATGTTTCCTTTTTTTTTACGTTTATATTACAATTTCTTATATAAAAATACATTTTTTTTATACGTTCAAATTTTTCCTTTCGTACGGAATATTTAATTGCATAAACATTTTTTTTTATTTTTAGTAATGAACAAAAAAAAAAGAAAACATCTATTCAAACGACAAGACCATAAATTTTCTTTCGATTGTCGATGCGTACGATATTTTCCGAGATAGAAAATCCAGTTTTCACATATCGAAACGTTACGAGAAAGGATATCTGAAACTCATATTTTATATCATTGGACATAATTGTATTATTTGTTTCAGATTCCTGAGGGACACGAAAGATGTTTTCCCTCTGCAAAAGGATGACAGGAGAAGAATACGGTAAGTCATACATTATATAATTTCATATCCTTAACATGTACCATTATATATATATATATATATATATATATATATATATATATATAAATGATAAACTTACACGTAGTTTTCCGCTACTTACGTATTATTGATCATAATATATTTTTTCCAAAATATCGATAATATTTATCAACGTCAATTATGATAGAATATTGAACATTATAACAACATATATATCATTAAATTCATAATAATTGTCTTCTTTATTCTTCATAACTATCGTATAAAATCGAATTATTCAAAAATATCATATATATATATATATATATATATATATATATATATATATATATATATAATCGGACAATTCTCTGTATTGAATCAAATACTAAAATGTCGTAATAATAAATAAAATAAAGCATTAATATAGGGGATGATATACGCGTAAAATGAATGGCATAAAATAAGGGATGCGTAAAATATTTAGCCAAAGTGCTAATTTAACAAGATCGCCTTAATGGAAATTCTCAATCTACTGATAATTAGTCACGGAAGTGAACGTTTAATTCGCGAAACGTATTTTCCACGACTATTTTAACACGTTAACTACTGTCGTTTCCTATATATATTATTTAATCGATAATATCAAACGATCTATATTATAATATTTTCAATTTAATCTAATCGTAAATTATTTTTTATATAAAATTTTTTATACAATTTTAAATTTATGAAATTATTTTTATATTATATATTTTATGATATGATTTTAAAATTTTATAATATAATAATTTTTCCACATTTATACATACACACACACACACGTACGCAAAATAAACAGCATGTTGATTCAGCAAAGTGAAAAGCTTCACTTTCCACGTGGCGAGAGAGCGAAAAAAAAGTGGAAAACGAAGCGTTGTCGAATAAAAACATTTTCCGCGAAAATGATGAAAATATCGCGGAAAAAAAATTTTTTTTCGCAACAATGGTAAACCTCCGACATTCAGAATGTTTACTCGATGTAAAACGCTCTTTGTTCTTACCTATTGGATTTTATTCGATTCTTACACGCGAGAAGTTCATTCAGAATATTTTTCGCGTTATTTCGCTTTTTTTTTCTTTTAATTTCAACCCCTATGCCTTCTATTTAGAACGGGGATGAAACGTTTATTTTTATATCCTTATTGTTTTTTGAAGCGTTTATATCTATAGCTAATGAAAATTTCTATTATTGAAAATTCGTAATCATCGTTATGTCGACGAAATAAAATTCTTTAACGACATCATTGAACGTCGATAATTTCGACTTAATTTAATCCGACGTCCATTTTATTTAAATTTTCAGTGTTTATAGCGGGGATTTTCAAACATCAATCCGCGATTTATATTTAATCCTAGAACATTTTTTTATTAATATTGATATTGATTTTTTTATATTATATTAATATATATGTATATTAAAATATAAATATTATAATATATTTTGTAGTTTTGTAAGTGTTACGAATCAAACGAATCAACCGATTCATCATTTACTTTCATCGCTGAAGCGATGAAATTTTCACACATGGCAAACTCGATTCTAGATGATTTATGATATACATGAAAAAAAATATATATATACGATTAAATTATAAATATTATAAACGATAATTCTATTGAAAAAAAAATATTTTTTTTATATAATACATATTAAAATTTTATTTTTTTCGCATAAAAATTCATCTCACGAGTTTTTTAATCAGCATACATCCTTTTTTATCATCTTTGTCTATAATATGGTCTTTTTTTATGAAATATTTATGATCATCGCTGTGTAGTTTTATGTCGGTGACCCACTTTTCATGGATTTCAACGTATAATCGAATTATGTCTTTCCTTTTATGAAGGACGAATATAAAGTTTTCGCTTACACATTCAATTATTGAATAAGCGAAATTTATACGATTAAAGATTGTATTATTGCTTTCTTTTCCATATTTATAAATTATAATATTATATATGTCGTATGAATAAATCTTTTAATTTATCGACGAAACTTTTTTTTTTTTGATATCATTATCAAATGAAAACGATGATAATTCTTATATTGATTACGCTCTTTGTTTATTTTTAATTAATTCAAAAATTTATTTCACATTATAAAGTATGCTACATTTATTAATTTATATAAAGTGACAAATTTGATTAATATATATATATATATATATATATATATATATATATATATATATATATATGTAATATAATTGTGATAAATATTTAAATTTATCGAAATTGAAAGATAAATGTATTTTTTAATAGATAGCTATTGATTTATCATATAAAAATATATAAGGATTAATATGAAAATTTAAAGAAAAGATTTTTTATATAATCATAAAAAAATATCATCGTCAAAAATAAATTTTATATATATGTTCAAAATGTGATATGGAAAATTCACGATAAAAATTTTCTTTCGCAGTATATTTAAAACGCATTTTCAGTCTCCAGTTACTTTCGTTCGATTTCGAATAGAAAGAAAAAAAAAAGAAAAGTAGACGGAAATAAACAAAATCTTCGAACTTTTCGCGATTTCCTCGTAAATATGGGTTAACCGTGAAAAGTGGGTCGAAGGAATGCTCTAATGTTTTAAGCATTAAGTCCGAACTTTTTTTTTTTTCATTTCCTTTGTCTTATCACGCTCTCGAGCCGAAAATACCTGTTATTTTCGGTAAACACGTCTCGAATGGACGAGATTTCAGGGACAAACACAACTCAATATAGATCAAGGATAATACGACGCTCGAATAACACGCGGAAATCTCGGAAACGTATCAGAAAATCGGATATTCCGTGTGTATTATCATCCTCCATTTTTGCCGCTGTTCGTCTCCGCGCAATTTTTTTTTCACTTTGTCCGTTCGAACGAAAAAAAATATATAGAATATTTGTTTTTCGTTTTTTTTTATCCCCTTTATATTTATATTTCACCGAAGAAAATCGATGTTTAATGAAGGCTGTATAACTCATTTATATTCGTACCGGGCTTCGAACATGTGTATGTGATTGTATGACATAATGCCGTCCGTAATATAAATATGTCTTAATGAATGAAGATGAAATTTCTCATCTCCTTCAATTTATCTCTGTATTGTTTTTTTTTCATTTTCATTTTTCCTTTTTCAGCGGCTAAATTTTATTAATAAACACGACGTTCTTTACGTTATGGCAACGAGCCATTGTTTTTCAAACGAGTTTTCTTACGGTCGTGCTTTTCATTGACGATTTCGACCATTTATATCGGTGTTTCTCAAATGAAAATACGTGTACGTATATTATGAAATACATAGACGTGTACTGATTAAAAAATATCGGGAATAATTTCAATAAAAAAACTAAATTAATTTCAGATTTTTTAGATTATCAAAATATTTTTTTTTAATTTAAGACATATTTTAAATGATCACAAAATACAAATATCGATTAAAAATATATAAAAAATTATCATATTATTATTTAGGATAACATGAAAAAAATATTATTAACTGAATAATATGAAAAAATATCAGAAACTAAAGCGTAATCAAAATGTTTTATGTAATCAGCTATTTTTATATAATTCTTTTTCCAATAAAATACCGCAAACAATATTCCTTATTGATATTTTCATTTTAAGTAAAAGAAAATATGAATTTTAAAGAAAATCATACTAAAAAAAATAAACAAGCACTATTTTCTATATATTTTTTATCACTCAACACTTAAATATCTTCTAACATAATTTATTTTCATTCCTTTTCAAATGCACATCTTTTCAAATTTATCTACATAAAGCCGATTTAGAAAATTACTTAGTTTCATATTAAAAAAAAAAGTTCAGCCACGAAAAATTTCCATAGTAAATTACATTATATTGAAGAAAATTAAATAAGTTCAAAAACAAATTTCTATAATAGTGTCGCATTGAATTGATAATTTGGGTTCTATTATGCGACTATTTTCTATTGAAATTTTTATAACACTTTTTTTTTAATTTGAAAAATATTTTATATAATATATATATATATATATATATATATATATATATATATAGATTAATATACTAACAATACTTTTAAAGTGTATAGACATGAATTAAAAATTAATTAAATTAATAACACTAAAAAAAACAATCCATTTTCCTATTTTTCATACTACGAATAAAACGACATATAGATGCGAACATGTGCGATTTACACACATTCGTTCGCAGCTTTAGAATATGGAAAAGCACGTGCAGTCCCACATCAACTTCGCATTTATAATCCGTTTGTTTGTTCCGAAACCGGATAATGGAAAGGGACGGACATTTCATCACGTCGGGTTTTCCGGACGACGACTATCTGAATATAGCCATATCGCCGCTTCTCAAATGTACACACTCGCCAAATCTCTGTTATTTCATCTGTCATTTCCTTTAGATTCTACGTGAAAAAATGAAAATTATTTTTAAAAAATATATACAAAGAAATAATTTTAATTTATATATATATATATATATATATATATATATATATATATAATACTGCTGATTTATATATTTAAATAAAATAAAGTTGAGAATCACCGTTGTGTGTGAAATACGTTGAATATAGCGTATATACGTATAGAAGTTATAGCACCCTTTAAACGCTGTCCCTAAAACTACAATAATGAAAAAGTTCAAGACAATCGAATTTTCACTATTTATAACAACCGTTTCATCCCTTTTCACTTCAAACTTCAAAATAAAATTTAAATTACGTTTATACAAAAAAAAATATAATATAAATATTATTAAAATTCATCCTATAATACAGTTTTATCTTTTGTAAAGGAAAAACTAATAAAAATATATAAAATAAACCCCTATGTAATAATTATACGTGATATCACATATATATGAGAATATAATGAGATTAAAATGTACGTGTTTTTCCGCGTTATATCGTGAAAAATTCCACACTTTCTTGTCGTAACTCGATTTTCCGACGCGTTGTCACATGTGACATCACGACATACGAAACTCTACGTTATAACAAAATTACACACACACACACACACACACACGTCGTCTATATTTACGTCAGTATGATTAGAAAATTCAATTTGGTTCATTTTACGACTTCAATTTAAGTTCTCAAACCGAACGCCGTTCCGAATCATCGGGAAAATTCCGACGGGAAATCGCGTCCGTTTTTCCATTTGGCCCACTTTTTTTTCTCTAACTGTATCTATATATATATATATCGTCTATCGAAAACCTTTAAATGGACCGACGTTAATCTTTTAATCAACGTTTAATCGCCGTAACGAAAGCGACGAGGATTAAAACCCGGTTTAAATCGGAACGCAGTTCGTCCCCCGCGGCGCAGAATTCGAATCCCCAGAATTCCGTATATCGATATCGAAGCCTACATTTCCCCTCCTCCCCCTGATAGAACCTGTCCGTCTGTTTTCGGTTAATTTTACAGACGCTTCGATCCGATTACGTTTAAATTTATACGCTAAATAAAATCCCGAAACGATTAACGTCATTAACGATTCGCGGTATCGTCGCCGTGTCGATAAATGAACGTCCGCTTTAATGCGGCGGTTTTACAAAAGAAGGCTTTATATTTATATTATTTTAATATAAACTCAATAAAAAATAGATAATTTCATATATACTATTGTGATCAGAAAGGTGAAATTGTCATTTAAAACTACCAGGCAAATAAATTGTATTTTTTTTTCTATGTTGGTAGGACTGTCTGTAATATTATATTTACCAAGCGTCTGTTTGTCAAAAGGTTTAACTATCTCCGAGTTGCACGTGTTTTTTACAACTTTTGGTCTCTTCATCACGTTAATGCACCATGTGATACTGCAATGGTATCGTTCCGCAACCACCGTATTCGCCTGATTTGACTCCGTGCGACTTCTGGCTATTCAGCAAACTCAAAAGACCCAGAAAAGACTATTTCGACTGTTTTGAGGATTGGAAAAAGCGTTGGCAAAAGTGCGTTTAATCGTACTAGGATTACATTGAAGGGAATGAAATTGATTCATAAGAATAAATAAAGAATTTACATTTTATAAACAAATTCACCTCGGTTTTTGATCAGTGTTATAATATATTATGTTGATATTGAAATTTTAGAAACGAAACTTGAAGAAAGTTTCCATTCTCATCGTTAACCGACAAAACATTATTCAGTGACCTGTTTATTATTTTCAACTTTTAGTCGACTTCAATAAAATTGAAAGTTTACTACGCGTCTTGTTAATTCGATGGCAGTTTTATTCTATAAACTTTATTAAATTCATAGCTATTTTATATACTTATATATGTGTGTGCTTATTTTATTTAATCCACATATTTATATAATATTACAATTTAACTGATTTACATAAAAATAATAAAATGACCTATATATAATAATATAATTCATCAAATATTTTCAATTAATTAAATATGACAAAACTCTTCATCTCACAATGATGTCATACTAATTGAACTCGATTATAAATAAATTTATATATTTTTTACGGTCTAATTTACTTACGAAACTCCCTTCCGTAAGCTATTCGGCAAATTGAGCTTTATTGAAATAAACATTATGAAATTGACGGACTTTCACTGTTCGAAGGGCGAAACGCAGTTTGACTAGTCAAACTCATCACCGAATAGTTTGTCTTTGATTTGAACGATTCATTTGTACGGATCGAACACGGTTAGTTTGTTAATTTGTTTACGAGTTAACTTCCGAATTTAAGTGAAACTCTGATGTTTACAAATGTATCCTTGAATATCTTCGTTCATAGTTTATGTCTGAACGTAAAACTGACGTCGAAATTTAATTTATTTAGAGTGCAAAAATTTTTATATTAAAATGTTATATATATATATATATATATATATATATTGTATATGAAAAAAAAATATATTAACATGATAAATAGAAGATTTTCTTTCTGTTCATTATTTTTAATTAAGCATTCATATTCGACATCAAAAGAATACTGAAATAATTTTATCGTAAAACCGACACTAAAATACTCAGACGTGCGCGAATTATCATATATTATATATACACGTAGAAAAATAACGATGAATAATAATTATAATAAAAATATGAACGATGGGGGGGGGCAGATGGTTTAGAATATAATTGAATATGGGGGAAGGGGGCGGGGCGACAAAAATGCGTTAAACACGAAAATCGTGTCTTATATAATTACGCGAGTCATGCGAACGCTTTGTTATCTTTTATTTATTGGGGCGTGATGATAATAAGGATCTTTGTAAGGAATGCAAGGTTATATCGACCGTTGTGTGTATGTGTGTGTATGCGTGTATATAAATGTGCAAAATATATTCAGAGGCTCTCAAATGATAAAAAATTATTTTAATATTCTTTTTTTTTATCAAAAAATGAGTACGTTTATTAAATTATATAATAGTTTGATATTATATGATGTATAATATTCGCTAATCAAATTTAATTGTTTATACATTTTTAATATATAAAATTTATATATACAATAATTGGACAAAATAGTGCAAAACTCTAATATTTTAATAAGGTTTTAAACCGCCATTTGCTTGTAAAACAGCTGTAATGCATCGATGAATAAATTTATAGTTTTTGAATAGTTTGTAATGGAATATTGTCCCATTCTTATGACAATTTTTTCAGTGGATGAAAGGATCAAATGATTTGAGGTGAAAATCTGCTCCTTATTCTCTGTTCTAAAACTATATATAATCATTAAATTTTGTTAAAGTCTGGAAGTTATGTTGATCATGGAAGATGTTTAATGCTCTTCAAACCAAAACTGAATCTTTTTGATTATATTTATGGACACATTATCGTCTAATAATATTGTAACATTGTAATAATGCTTCAACCTTCATATTCGCCAAACATAGCCCCGAGCGTATAATAAAGAGAACTTTGCAGGACCGTTATTTTACAAGCAAATATGAAATTTAAGTGCATCGCTAACAGAAATCAAAGTTATCAGAAAAATTTTGAAATATATTTTCAATTTGTATACAGAGTAAAAATTATATAAAATGATCATAGCGGCGATTGAAAAAAAAATCTCATCGCACTCATCTTCGGATTATCCTGTATTATCGTTATACAGCCATGCGCGTTATAAGCGTCGCTCTGCGATACTAATCCGGGATTATATTATATTATTATCAAAAGGGGATGAAAAACCTTCGAAAATATTGTATCCGACGCCGACCGATTTGCATAATTTAATATCCGGGATTTTAATAAGGGGCGGCCAAATTAGCGGCGTCCTCTGAGCGATGTCTCTTTATATCACCTCATCCCTTAGAAATTATACGGCAATAATATTTCAGTTTTGAAAATAAACAACCCTTATTTGTGTGTGTGTGTGTGTGTGTGTCTTGTGTGAATCTATGTGTTACCGTTAACGCAAATTGAAATTTAATAATATTAATATCGCGCTTCTGAAGATTGAATGTATGTTTATTTTGATATCTATTAAACAATAACTTATAAAACTTTTTTCATATCATTTTTTTAACCCAAATATCTTTAGTTATTTTGATTTATATATAAATATAATATTTATTATTAAATATAAATGATACATTTATTGTAATTAGTAATAACAGCCATTTTTTATTCACTTATAAATAACGAAATTTACTTATATATTAAAAGCATCAATATTTCAATATAAAATATTATTAATAATAAAAAAAATGTTAAATATATAATAAAAAATTGACATTCTGAAGTTAAACAGACAATCAATCATATTAAATAAAAAAGTTTAAATTTAAAAAGACCCGAGCAAAAAATAATTTATTTTATTTATATAAATAAATATTTTTCATTTATATTTAAATAAATTCACTTCTTATCATAACGTTTTCTTTATTCTGACATATTTTACATTTTTTACTATATATATATATATATATATATATATATATATATATATATATATATATATATATATATATATATATATATATATATATATATATATATATATATATATATATATATATATATATATATGCTATAATATTTATTTTATTACACAATATTTTATTTTTGTTATTATATATATTTATATAAATTATTTTGATAAATAGTTATAAAAATGATTTTAAATAAAAAGATTTTTTTTTAAATAAAATAATATATTTAAAATTTGAATTACTGGAAAATTTATATTATGTGTGTGTGTGTGTGTGTGTGTGTGTGCATGGAAAATCTTATCATACAAGAACACGAAACGTTGCGTCTGCCACAGACGTTTAACACGATCGCATTAGAATTGAGAAGGGGCGGGGGTGGTTTTTCGTTAAATATTCGAATGCCGCGAGCCACATTTTGATATTCGCATAAATTATTACCGTCGTGAACTTGGCCGTGTTCTCTTTTGTCTGCGAATTCGGATAGTCAAAATAATTCCACTGCTTCTATATTTTTATTATTTATTTATTTATTTTATTATTATTATTATCGTTGTTATTTATTTGTCGTTATTTTGCGAATATTGTATACATAAGTTCAACGAAAATTACTTACTAAATAAATATAAATATTTATTCAGTTTTAGATATTTTTCCGAATATTAAAGATATCCTTGATTTATATTAGAATTTAATCGGCCATACTTACAAGAAAAAAATATATGTATATTTATTTTTTTAAGGAATTTTAGGTGAATACCCAAAAAAAATGTGAGTATATTGTTTTTTTAAAATTTAAATTAATAATTATTAAATGAAAATTTGTTCTTTGTAAGCTTTCTTATTAAAATTTATTTCAATTTGCCTTTTTATCGATGGATTTTTTTCAATTAATAATTAATAAAATATAAAGTATTTTTATTAATAATCTATTCGATTGAAGAGGCTTTATAACGTAAATATTTTCACTCTTTTATTAAATTATTACAATATCTTTTATTTTATAACGATCAATTAAAATTAAAACATTTATAAATTTTTAAAGTTAATGCAACTTAATTGAAAAACTTACTTCTTTTTTTAGTCATTATATTTTGATGTTTATAATAAAAAATATTCTAAAATAAATAATGGAAATTAATAAATATGTAATTATAGATGATATTAAAGTTTTAGACTATTTTTCAAGTTAAAATAAAATATTTTTTTATAAAAATTTAATTTCATTCACTGTCTAAAATATATATTAAAAATGTAAAAATATAGGGAATATTTTAAAATTTTCCACTATTAAACTATTATTTTGTCACAGGTGTTACGTTTATATTATAACTAGATAACTGATGAGAAATAAATTTAATATAAATAATATTTCTCATTCTCCGCCAACAGAAATATGAACCTTTAAATACTTAAACGCTTCATTCAACTATTCAAACGATGATATTCCTAACTTGACATCGACAAGTTCGCTTTATAACAACCGTTTATTTATTCATTTATACACGAAAATGGACAAAAGTGAACGAGATTCGAAGGGGGGGGGGGTGCAAAATGAAGAAAGACACCCAGAGGGTGGTCGCAAAATAAGGGATGAAGACTCACCTTTGAATATTCGAACAAAGTGAAGCATAAATTTACATGAATGACGACGACGAATACACTTAAGACGGATCTCCACTTCGAATATAGTGTTAATTTAGCACTATAGCGACGGAGGTGTGACAAGGCGCTAGTTTTCTTTGTTAATTTCATACACTATTTTTGCATGAATAGATGAAAAGACTACGAAGATATTTCTTTCAGTGTTTATTGAAAAATAATATTCAAGTATAGTTTAATACAAATAGATGAAAAATATTCAATATATTTTGTTAAATATCAATACGATAAATAACATTGAAATAATGATTTAAATTATAAATTGAGTCTATCATCTAAAATAACTATTATTGTCCCAAAAATGATCAATTTATCATTTTAATATGATTTATGTTTAATATAAAATATGTATATGAATTATATATATATATATATATATATATATATATATATATATATATATATATATATATATATATATATATTAACGTATTACCCTAATACCGAAAATTTACGTTAATTAAACTTTCATAATTAGTTCAACGTTTCTAATTAAAACCATTCAAGCAAAAATATAATCACGTTACTCTACTGAATATTAATAATTATGATTTTTTTTCTATATAAATTACATCACATGAAAGATATAAAAATGTCACATAATTTTAGATTGCAAAAAAAATATTAATATTTTTACATTTAATTTATTTAATGTTTTACATAAAAAATATTATATATATATATATATATATATATATATATATATATATATATATATTTAAATAATATGAAAAATATCTGAAACAATATATTTTTTATCAATTGATAATATTTAAATATTGATAGGGATTAAATATAACGACAATTCTACATTATATTTATTTAAATTAAATATTAATAAATTGTAAAAAGTAAAAATTTTAATGCTATATTTTCATATTATGCCCTTATTAATATTTAAACCTGTTCAAGGATTGATAAATTTAACAAAAAAAAAAAAAAAAATTCACCGTCAAATATAATATAACACGCTGTATTTTCATAAGTTATCAAACGATTGAAGCCTTCTTATAAATTTTAAAAAGATCAAAAATGAAAAATAAAAACATAAATATAAATTATATATATATATATATATATATATATATATATATATATATATATATATATATATATATAAATATATATATATATATATATATATATAAATATATATATATATATATATATATAAATATATATATATATATATATATATATATATATATATATATATATATATAAATATATATATATATATATATATATAAATATATATATATATATATATAAATATATATATATATATATATATATATATATATATATATATATATATATATATATATATATATAACGAAAATGAGTATATAAAATTTTGAACACAACGTTTCGCAACGTTAACGTTTATTTACTTTTCGTTCGTATTTATTTTCGCATTTTTATCTTTTTCGCTTTTCCACGTCAAAAAATGATCTAGAAAAGCAAAAAAAAATGTATTTTTTTCTTTTGGAAAATACGTCTATGACGACATCAACGACACTTGCAAATATTTACAATACTGTATAATACAATAAATTTATATATCTGATGAAAATTTGAATATTTTTCATATATGAATATATATATATATATATATATAGGAAAATTCTTAAATTTTAACTATTTAATTAAATTTTATAATTTAACAACTTAATTAAAAAAAATTAACTTAAAGTCTCAAATTTTTCATCCATCAAACGAGTTATATATATTTTTTCATAATTCTGTATAAAATATATTTCATCACAAATTATACCTAAAAATATAATTAGTTTATAATTAATATCAAAATAAAAATTGATATTTATATATATATATATATATATATAACATACAATACGAATTAATTATACGAATTAAAATACAATACGAATTAATTATATTCTTGAAAATATTTTTAAAATATTATATAATAATAAATTAAATAATAATCATAAAATGATGATTATTATATTATATATATTGTTACGAAAAACATGAAATAAAACACGTGGCTGTATTGTATATATATAATAGGTAATAATTTTTTGGTCAAGATCACAATCCTTAATCTAAATTACCGATGTCATTGCGCGGAAAAACATAATAAAAGTGGTACTTTTCGCTTTTCATATTTCGAATTTTCACCATAGAAATAAAACGCAAAATGTATAATATTTTTTTCTTTATTTTTTTTCCTTGATCTGTTGTTTTTTTTTTTGTATTTTCGCTTTGTTCCCGACGTAACAACAACTGCCCAGATAGGTTCCCATAGGACGCCCACACTTTGAATTTTCATCGTTTTTCCGGTGCTAGAGTCCATTTCCCTTTTTTGATTTCCTTTTTCCTGTCGCTATTCCACGGCGTATAATCGATAAGTGCACCTCAGCTCGCACAACCAGAACTATATTTTCCGACGGAACAGGAAAATGGGAAAAATTCCCGCTTCTCGTACATATTCTAAAATACGTAGACGTTTTCGTGTAATACGATATAAAACATTTACGTCATTCTTATAAGCGTCGAATCATACATAAATTCTATTTCTTTTATCGATATTGTTTTTTTTTAAACATTCATAATACACGGTATTCGAGACGAAAACTATTAAACTTCAACCGCATAAAATGTTATAAATATTTAATATAAATTAAAACCCATATTAATCAAATATAATATTCGTTATTTCTTTTAAATTATACAAGTTTTATTAACGCATTATTTATGCAAACATTTAAGTCAAGACACTCTACACAAATTAATATATCTAATCTCGGGATTAACCGGTGGATTCACTTAGAGACTCTATATATATATATATATATATATATATATATATATATATATATATATATATATATATATATATACATATTTAAATATCGATTTTAAAGGTTTAAAGATTAATTTCACAGACGTTGCGGCATAGACGATATAAAATTAAATGTAAAATATACGACGTTATTTCTGAATCGAAAACCGTATAATATTTAATGATACTCATTAATCTACAATGATTTTCTATATATTGAAAAAATATTTATTTTATTTTTAAAATTTTTCTTTAAATTGTTAAACAAAAATAATTTATTATATTATTTTATTTTGAAATTGTTGAAAATATATTATTATACGTCTACTGAATTTTTGATTATTTTATTTTTTCAATATATGTATATATATATATATATATATAATTTATATCATCCAGAAGTAGGTGCGTTGGACAGTTTTCATTTTAACTTCGATTTCTATATATGAAAAAAAATTCATATGAAATAAGAAATTTCATATTAACTTCAACATTTCAATATATACAATATTTATATATTTTCAATCAAATATACAAGAAAATGGCAAAGCTTAAATACGTGTCATTTTGTGTCGAATAATTCTATAGAACTAAGAAACTCGTCATAATGTTATATACAAGGTCGAAGAATATCTATTTGTTTTGTTCGCTTCGATATTAAGTTACGACTTTGTCTCATTTTCTCTATGTCAAACCACACAATCACCCACATACGTTCACTTATAAGAATTGATTGCAAAAAAAATCAGTATTTTTTTCTCTTATTTAATTATATATGTGAAAATATAATAAAATTCTTAGATAATTTTTAAAATATTTTGATTATAAATATATATAGACGGTCAAAAATTAATGATGTATTATGTATATAAAAAAAAGAAATGTTTCAATCAATAGAATAACGTACATAAATATAACAGTATCGTATATTCGATCATAAATTACGATATTTATAGTCCTATCTATATTATTCCGCATTTTATTAAACACTAAAGGATATGTGAATACACGGTCGATGTAATAAAAATCCAACGTACTACATTTTCTATAGATGAGGCAATATATATATATATATATATATATATATATATATATATATATATAAAGGGTGGTAGTGAAAAAAAATAAAATAAAGGGATTATTCTCGTCGAACGATAGGCTTCTGGGTGTATAGTCATAAATGGCAACTCGAACATAATTTTGTCTGAACGCGTCGAAATAGTTAACATTATTCCGTTTGATATACGCTTTCGTATTATTTTTACGAGTGCGAATTTTCCGCGCTCACCCTACTTGTGTGGGGCGCGAATTTTCCACGAGGCGTGCCGAAAGAAAATGCGGGTGTTACTCGTTGGGAGACGAAGACGACGACGACGACGACGACGACGATGATGATAGCTGCGGATGGTGTGTGCGAAGTGGATTTTTCTGGTGTAAAATATACGAGCTGTCGTATATAAAAGTACGCTTTTAACCCTTCGTGAGCTTCTCGGAAAATACCTTAAGACAGTAATATGAAATTTAACAAGTTCGCCAGTTTTTCCATTTTCTATATTGTATGTATTATGCATGTTACGGATTCTTTGTATTTTTTTGTATATATATATATATATATATATATATATATATATACCATATATACTATATATATATATATATATATATATAAATACAAAAAAAAACACAACAATGATATAAGTTTCGCGTTTTTAAATATGTAATATATTCTTTAAAGTTGTCTACTTTTTGTCGAGTTCTACATACTATATAATATTTTTAAAATAAAAGTTTTCTGTTATTGAATTTTATTAACGATTTGCGTTACGACTTTTATGGGCTTAGACGTCTTTTTGTAATACCGAATTATATTTTTTTATATAAATATTTACTATTTATTATGTTGATAATAATATAACGATATTTTTAATAGAATTATGTTTCTTTTTAATATCTCTAATATTTATAATTTAAACATATATATATATATATATATATATATATATAATTTTTTTTTTGTAAATGTTCTATACATATATTAAAGACTTTACTGTGTGTGTATATATTTTAAATGAATTTTAAAATGAAAAGCATCGCTGAAATATGAATTAAATATATTTTTTTTACACGAAAAAGTTTTAATTAACAATTACATCAAAAATTGGGCTTTCTGAATAAATGCGCGGCATTTTAATTAATATATAATTGTTGTTTAGCAAAAATTATATAGAAAAGTACTTAAAATTTTGTCGAAATCTTAATTTAAACTTGTAGTTTGGAATAAATTAAACTTCGACATCGCCAAAAGTGCCATTAGTCTTTGATAATTTTTAATGAAAAAAAAATTATAACAATCTATAAAGAAAAATAAAAATTATTCACGAAAAAACGTGTCTCATTGTTTAATAATAATAAAAAATAACTTTTTAATATTGTTTTAATTTAGACAATGAACAATTTTAATATAAATATATATATATTAAATATAATTTTTACGATTGAAAACGCGGAAAACGATTGTAATTTTGATTTTATACGTGTTTCTTTGAGTTTTTCGTATACACGTCATAAATATTCCATATAAACTTTTGTATCGCTCTTATTTTTCATGCATACAATTTTTTTACGTTTTTATTACGTTTTTTTGATATTTATTACATCAAGAAGAGTGGAACAAAAAATATATAAAATAAAAAAAAAAGGCGAGCGACTAAAAAATTGAAACGTTTTTGCGAAAACAGGGATCATTTCTTATGACAAGAAAGAAAAATAATATAATAACAATGTTGAAAAGGTGAACTGTGAGTTATGAAAATATATAAAAATTTTACTATATAACACTGTGATCAAAAAGTAAGATGAATTTGTTTATAAAATGTAAATTCTTACAAATCAATTTCATCCCCTTCAAAGTAATCCCTGTCCGATAAAACGCACTTTTGCCAACGCTTTTCCAGTCCTCGAAACAGTCGGAATAGTCTTTTCCGGTATAGCCCTCAAGACCTTCTTAGATTCGGTTTTTATCTCATCAATCGTATCAAAACGGCGTCCCCACATTGGCCTTTTGAGTTTGCTGAATAGCCAGAAGTCGCACGGAACCAAATCTGGCGAATACGGTGGTTGCGGAACGATACCATTGCAGTTTCATATGGTACATTATCGAACAAATAATTGTAAAAACACGTATAACTCGGAGATAATTAAATCTTTTGACAAACAGACGCTTGGCAAATGTTATAGACAATCCTACCAACCTTGGAAAAAAAATACAATTTACCTACCTTTATAATTCCCAGAAGTTTTAAATGGCAATTTCTTCTTATTTTTTGATCACAGTAATATATAAAATAATATTATGCATATGTATTTAATATTTTCATTCATATTTAATTTAATTATAAATATATAAATAAGTTATAAAAAATATCAAATAAAAAACTACAATATATATATATGTATATATAGATCGACGTAGACCTCAAGATACAATATTTACAGGCCAAATTACGAAAATCGAAACGCCTTAAGTCCGCAGAACAAATCGTCCTCATTCCAGAGGCTTTACGGGCGGTACAGTGCGGCCTCGCCCGATATTAATCAGTGCGGTAAATGTGGGTAAAAAGTGACACGACCCAAATTCGAAACACGTGTCACTCCACCTCTAAATTCTCGGCATTG
Organism: Leptonema lineaticorne; assembly: GCA_024500535.1. NCBI lineage: Eukaryota > Metazoa > Arthropoda > Insecta > Trichoptera > Hydropsychidae > Leptonema > Leptonema lineaticorne. The sequence goes on along the minus strand of JANIJI010000004.1, from coordinate 3,590,525 downwards.
CTCCGTCTCATTCGTCCCTATGTTATATAGTGTTGTGCGATTTTCGATTTTCGGCTTCAGATTTTGCCATCGGAAATTTCAGCTTTGCTGAAAACTGAAAATCTACCGTAATTAACCGCATCGTTGTACAAACAAAGCAGGGCTCTGCCAAAACGATATATGAAACTATCAACTTCATCTTATGTAATATATATATATATATACATATATATATATATATATATATATATATATATATATATATGTGTGTGTGTTTATTTGTTAATATTCATTTTTAGAGCATATAGAAAACGAATAACAAATTAAATTCTCGGTCAAATATATGAAATAAAAAACATTATTTCTTCATTTATTTATTTTTAAAGAGAAAATAATATTTTTTTGTGATAGAAATTACATAATAGATTTTTCACTAAATCTGTAAATCTGTAGTTCATCCTAAAATCAAAAATATAAATTCTGAATTAAAAAAAAGTATTAATTATCTCTAAAACAATATATAGATATTGTTTTTTTTAATAGTTTTATATAAAGGAAAACTATTACTTCTTGATATATTTAGTTTTAAGAGAGAAGAATAATTTTTATAATGGAAATTGTATAATTAATTTTTAACTAAACCAGTATCTAAATTGATCCTGAAATCAAAAATATAGTTTGTGATTTTTAAAATAGTATCGATTATGTCCAAAAAAAAATATATATGTATAGATTTTGATTTTTTTTATATTAACTAATTTATTTTCTTATAACAACAAATAAGATCTTCATTAGCGAAATTACATCGGAATAGAAATCTAAATGGAAAAGTTTTCGCCGGCGAAAATTATCACAACTTCGACTCCCTGAAACAAAAGGGGACCGAAATATTAAAGGAGAGAAACATAAAAGGGATGAGGAAAACTGGATTTAGTACCGCCGATGAAACTTTCGGATCGAGAGGTGAAATTCGTTCAAGTTTCAGCCGAATTCGACGGTCTCTTTCAGCATACGGCGGAAATTTTCAGTTCGATATTTTTCCTATTTTTTTTTTCGGTGAAAAACACGTGCATTTTGCGACAAACAGAAATAAAAATCGATTTCAACGCGACGAATTTTCAATTACTTTTTCGATTTAAATCGCGTTAATAAAATTTTCGATTGATGTGTCTATTCGTTTTTTTTTATTACTTTATTTTCCCGTCTTTTTTTTTTGTCTGTCGAATCGGCAATTTGTACGTTTTTCGATTTCTATCGTTTGCAATTTTAGTACGAACGACTTTTTTTGCCGTTTTATATTTTACATAGGCAGTGTCTTTAATTTATACAAGTAAACAATATATTAATATATAAAACTGATATTGAAATTTTATCATATTACTTAATAAAATAAATCAGTAATGTATTGATTTTCAAATATCGAATCTTCTAATAAGCAGTTTTGTTCTTTTAATGAAAAAAAAAAAGATATTTATGTTACAAAATTAAACATCCAATAGATATTATAAATGAAACCAGTATTTTTTGATTATCAATATCTAAATAATTAATATTATTATAAAGATATTTTAATATACATATTATAATATTTTCCATAAAATTAATAACTATTAAATTTATATTATACTACAACATTAATGTTTGACATAAAATGCATTGTCTATATTCTCATTTTCACGATGAAATATTATAAAAGCTTTTTAACAGTGATATTTTAATAAAATTTTTCACCCTGTAAGCGCTTAGTTTACTTTGCATGCATAATATTGAAAACTTTTATATTTAGATTTACATTAAAAATATTAAATCTAAAATTTAAATTTTCAATTGTAACAAAATTTAATCATAAAAAATATGGCATTTGACTCTTCTTTTAAATAATATATATATATAATATTTTTATAATAATACAATAGCGTACTTTGTATGAAAATGAAAATTATTCGTACGAAATACACGAATGGAATTTATGCAAAAAAAAAATCCTTAGGAATATTATTCGAAATTTTTCCTCGTTTCGCATTAAATGGTTAGATAAATTTATTCATATCTATATTATTCAATATATATTATTTTATCGAAACGATTCAAAACATCGTACATAAACATAAAAGGATCGATTCTGTATTATTTTCCCATATAAACAATTTTTGTCGAGGGATTGAAATTGAATAGACTCTGCTCTCTACGAATAAATACACAATAACGAAAGTCGCTACCGAAATTCATTGTTCGACCCTGTATATATATATATATATATATATATATATATATATATATATATATATATATATATAATAGAAATTTTATTACATAAATTTTGAACTTTGTCAGTAGCACGTGTCATTTTACGAACGTTTCTCATATTGCGTCGTGATATATTATATTCAATTATAATTTTAATATGTGTCAAAAACAATAAAACAGTGGTTTTTGCAAATGTACTACGACTCGTTTTATATACACTTTATATATATATATATATATATATATATATATATATATATATATATATATATATATAATAGAATATTCTGACAAACGACGTCGACGTAAAGAAATTAAACCGGTGTAATCTTGAAAAATAGCATATCCTTTATCAACACTTTTACCGGTCTGGTTTTGTATATATATATATATATATATATATATATATATATATATATATATATATATATATATATATAAAAGAAAAAGATTGTTGGCAAAGAAAAGGTAGATATAACGAAACGTAACAAAATTCTAATACAAAATTGCGAAAGGGCTGAGTCGGCACAGTTCGCGTTATTAAAACCGATTTTTCAAACTGAGGGGGGTTTTTTGGACAATTTTTCCCTTTCGAATTTAAGCAACGACATGTTTATATACAAGTAAAATATGTTATAATTTATCATTATATCTCAAATCTACCGCAGATGTAAAATTATGATATATTCTTATCAGGTATATATTTTATTTTGACTATTAAATTTCAATATATATATATTTATATATATATATATATATATATATATATATATATATATATATATATATATAAATATTATTTATATATAAATATATATCAATAGTATAATAGAACTTTAGCGTCGATGGTAGGTGGAGGTGTAGCATTTCTGTTTCGTCAAATACTACTTTATTTTCACAATTTAATCTTAAATAATCTTAACAATTCAAAATATAGATCCTTGCCATGCCAAAGTTCAACTTATTACTATATGATTTATGATTCAATTTCATACTTCGATTATTAACGCAATTGTCATACTTTTTGCCTATATATAACTTTAATATAACAAAACAATACTTTTCGTCACCATAATTCATATATATTTTTGATATTATTTTATTAAATTTTGACAAATATTCAATATTTCCTCATATTTAATATATAATATTGAGTGTGTGTGTGTGTGTGTGTGTGTATGTACACAACGATATTATGTAACGCGTATTTGTCATCATATCTCATATCGCCGTGTTTAATTAAGATTTGTGTGTTTGTTGCGAATGTCGAATCTGGTGGAGCGTCGTTGAACTTTCTTAGCAAGGGATGAGAACTAAATAGGGGTTGAAGGGCGGCTAAGGAGGAAAATGGGCGGATTGGTGGGCGGGAAGTTTTCATTCTTGCGATCCGAATTTCCATTATATATATATATATATATATATATATATATATATATATATATATATATATATATATATATATATTATTTAACGTTGTGTCTTTTTGAGGAAAAGTCTCCCCTATTTCGTTTATTCGTCGCTCAAACAATTGTTTTATTATCGGAAAACGCTAACGTTGTCGTATCGCATAATGGGACTAATTCACGACGCGTTTAAAATTCAATTTGACATGTGTGTGTATGTATTTATATATGTGTGTGTATATTAGATGTAGTAAATGGGGGAAAATGGGGTACTTTTGGACGATCGTTGATTAATTAAGATCTTACATTTTACAACGTAATCTTTTATGTATCAATCACTTAAGGAATCTTTTTAATAATTAAAATTATCACTTTAAATAATATATTATATAAATCGATAATCAATAATAATATTATAAATGAAAAAAAATATTTTTGCAATAAAAATAAATATTAAAAAAAAACGTTTCCAACTTTCACACTTGAAAACACTTTACACCTTCGGCTTACACTTAAATTTGAAAGCTTTCGTTTCATTTTATTTCATTTTGTGGGCTTTCTTCGACGACGGTGAAAAACCTAACGATTTCCCGTTCGGAAAAAAGAGGTGAAAAAAAAAACTTGGCCAAAAGCAAAATAAAAAATAAATAAAAAAGCGGAGTCATTTCAAAAAACCGTGTTCATAAAAATCGTTTTTATTTCTTGTTTCGTCGGTTTTGATAAACGACATCGTTATCCGAATGAAATAATGCGCATGCAAAGAAAAATGTGCACTAGATTATTATTATTTTTTAATATATATATTTTAATGTGTTTTTAATCAAAATGCGGTAACGGTGCAGTGCATTTTAATAAAAAAATAATATAAGCTTTTATTTCCATATAATTCATCCCATTTATATATATATATATATATAGAAAATAATGAGAAATTCTATACTTTTTTCTTGTATGATATGAATTTTATTAAAAATGATTAATTCGATAAAAAAATAAATTATAATAAATAAAATAAGTCTATCTATATTATAAAATATTTTTATGTGTCGTTTATATATATTTGTCGTACATTTTAATCACTGAAAAATAATCGTTTACTATTTAAAAATGTCAAAATATTCAAAAACAAAATCTTTTATAATACTGATTTTGAAAATTTTAAATTTATACATTTAAATAAACAGACTCGTATTACAGTTTCGATGTAGCGCCGGCTTTATTGTAGCGACCTGCATATAAATTTGTCGAAGTTTAAGTTTTACAACTCATAACCGAAAGCGTCATCCTTTTCGGCCCTTTTACGCGTGACAACGTAAAACATAATTTACCGGAAGTGTATTTACGATGTGTCCTCCGATATATATGTATATATATATATATATATATATATATATATATATATATATATATAAACACATGTATATATATATATATATACGACTTCCGTTCGTGTACGTAATGTGACTTCGGCTTTAATATATTCCTGTTTTGTATACGATTTTTGGCCTGATTTTCCTATTCATATATATATATATATATATATATATATATATATATATATATATATTGCCACAATTTCCGACGAGATTTTAATTCCCATCATCGCATCGTGATTTATCGTCTGAAAATTCTGAATATTCTCCGGATCATTTGTGTATTTTTTTTTTATTTATCCGTCGCATATTAAAAAGATAAATAATATAAAAATAATAAATAATACTTTTGATATTTTAATAATAATATAAAAAAAATATTAATGATTAATTTTTATCAAAAAAAAAATTTAAGATGAAGAATAAATATATCATATTTTTATTTCGTTTTATTTTTTTATGAACTGCGTACATAAATTTGAACTGAAACACGGCATTCAATTAAATTTATCATATTTTTAAATACATTAATAACAATATTATTTATACAATATTTAGAAATATTATTAAAGTCAATAGTTAATTAACATTGACATATAAAAAAATATATATATAAATACACGACGCGTTCAAAGATTCGTTTGAATCGTTTCATTTGAAAACGCTAATTGGAATTCTTGAAAGTTGTTCTGCAGATTTAATACGGATTCATTGAAATGCAATCGCACCATTAATAATAAACTAAAGTTTTATAAGTTTGTCTAATTCTAATATGTGTTCGCCGATGCGAAGTTATAACGATTTTCATTAAGTGCCAAGTTGAATACTTGGAAAATAGTTCTTCGACAACTCGATTCATTATTACTCTAAAAGTTCTCGTTCGTCGACAATAAGTCTATCTACATATAAAAATCGCATATTTTTCTATTTCATAAACTATTTTTTTTTTTCACAAATCAACTATCATTAAGTCACTATATATATATATAGAGAATCCACATCACCGTTACGTTCGGTCGCTTGTATCCTTTGCGCGCTGACCGCCATTTGAGCGTATAATTTAATTTTCGAAAAATAAGGTCTGTCGTCGAGAATCCATTAACCAACAACATCCAAAAAATAATAATAATAATAATAAATATGTGTCGTAACGTTCACACAGAATTGCATTCAATTGAGTGCCTGTCAATCAGTGAAACGTTTCGCTTAAACGTCGTCGAAGCTATTGCCAGATAAAGTATATACAGGGTAAATCAAAATTATATATACATCCTATAAATCTATATACTTCTATATCAAAACTAATAATAATTCGGTTTAGCTATATTAGATAACTTAACGTGTTGATATACTAATTTATAATATATAAGGTTATATACTTTATATTATATATGAACCATTTATTTTAAAATGACATAAATCCAATCAATTCTTCAAAAATATTAATTATACTTATTTATATAATAAATTTGAAACCTTTAGATACCGTAAAAACATAATTCGATTGCTTCATATTATTAAATTTCCAAACTAAATGCAAATATAAATTTGAATATAAATGAACTTATGAAACTTTCAATATAAACGACTCATAGAATTCAATAATTTTTCATAATTAAACTGACGATTGTACTGTATAAAAATTAATATAAATATCAATATTATAAAATTTTTATCCGTTTTCACAATAAAATTTCAATATTTTTCACATAAAATGATTTTTTTTTCTATTATCAAATAGTCAATTTTATGATTAATTTTCAGATATAATACTATATTGAAAATATGTTTACTTAAATAATAGAACATTTTAGTAAAAAAAAAATCTACTTTATTTGTTGTATATATTGCATATTACAAAATCAATTTAACATAAATTTCGCAACACTCTATATATATATATATATATATATATATATATATATAAATATATATATATATATATATATATATATATAAATATATATATATATATATATATATAAATATATATATATATATATATATATATATATATATATATATAAATATATATATATATATATATATATATATATATATATATACAAGATAGTATCGTTCGAGAGAGTGGGTGAAAAAGGAAAAAAAAAAGAAAGAGGCAAGAAAAATAAAACGAGAAGAAAACGATGAGGAATGGGAATGAACCACCTCCGACACGTGTTGTATTTATCAATGGGACGAGATGAGCCCAGAGAAAACCAACGCCTGTGAACATTTTCCGCGCCGGTGCGAAAGAGAAACAGCCATCATTCGGCGCATGGAAAGGGTACGAATTCAGGCCTGGTCCATTCATGAGACGGGGACCGAGCGGATCGATAAACGCCGGATCAGGTGCGCTCAACCGACGATTCGACGCGACGTTAAAACGGTCTCTCTCATAGTGCTACATTTTTGATATTATTAAAATTGATGTAAATATATATATATATATATATAAAGATAAAAAAATAATAATTATTATTATATAAATAATTGATCAAAATTAACATTATATAAAATGTAAAATTTTATTAATAAATTATTTAATTTTTAAATATTATCAAAGAAATTCATTTTCATATACTGTTCGATTTTAATTATATATATATATATATATATATATATATATATATATATATATATATATATATATATATAGTATTTACACTTTTATATTATAAAAAAAAAATGAAAACGAATTATTAAACTATAATATTAAAATTTCGTAAATATGTGTTTAAATATAAAGGTTGGTAACATCTTACTAAGAAGTTTGTTACATTTTCAGCGAAAAACAACATATTATTTCATAATTAAATTCAGAATCATTCAAAATCGTAAAGTGGATAATATAATATAAAAATATTCTTCACATTTTAGACATTTTTAATACTATTAGATTAAAATCTAATAGTAAACTGAAAATTCAATTTTATGCTAAAGCATAAAATTGAATTTTCAGTTTAAATTCAATCTTTAGATATTATTTAGCATTTAAAAATTAAATATATAAAGAGCTATATATTATTATATAATATTTATTTTAAATTAACATATATAAATTATAATAAATTCTATCAATTGTATTCTTCTTGACATACATATATATAAGCAAATACAATCCAAAAACTAAAACAAAAATATTAATATATATATATATATATATATATATATATATATCATCGTCGTTATATCGAACACTTTTGAACATTGACTATGTCTCAGCATATGAAATATGTGATTTCATTTTCCGTACCGAGATTTTCCATTACAAATATATGATGTATGCTTGTTTTTCTTGGCAATCCCTTATCAATAAATACGCTTCATTACGATTAATATTTTTTCCATCCCTAATTGGGGGGGTGTTTTTTCCAAACCGTTGCCAGCATTAATATCTATCGGATCTTAACTCATGCGACTAATTAATATCAATATATATATATATATATAGGGGGGGTAAAATATGGCTCTTTCACAATCATTACACGGTAGACTAATCGCATAATCGTTTCAACCCCCCCCCCCTTATGTCTGTCTATTTCACATAATATGCGTGGAATATTTTACACGAGTTAAAGACACGTGTACGATTTTATATAATTACGTGTAATTAATCGGTTGAACCTTGAATTTTTATTATTTTATATACTGACATAATAAACGATAAATATTCGTGTATATAAAATTCGTATATTAATCGTTGATTATAATTAAAAATAGTCGAATGTATAAATTTATTTTTTAATATTTACTAGTGATATAATATTTTTTTCACATTAATATAAGATTAATTTTTAGTATATAAAGAATGAAAATTTTACAAAAAAAAAATAATTAAATCAAATAAAAACTACATAAAAACGAAATAATAATAAAGAATAATACATATTATATATGAAAAAAAAATTCACGTACATTTCATGAAATAAATTAACATCCATCAGCTATTTTCTTATATTACAGTTATACGTGCTAAACTGACAAGCACGTATCAACATTATATGATTTTGGAAAATAAACATACACATATGGTATACAGTGGGTCCAAAAAAAAAAACAATATCAATAAATCATTTATACAATTTCAATCACTCTTTTTATATACATATTAATCGTATATAGATTATGAAAAAAAATATATATAAATATTAATTAATAATTATGTATAGATTATTTTGAAACATTCTGTATAAAAATGTAAAGTTCCCAATGGATATTTTTTCTTTTTTTTTTTTTTTTTGATGGACAATAAGAAACCTTTCTTTTTTTAAGGCGCTCGTGCGTCGGTAAATCGGAACTAGCGCGTGATCTCGCAAAAGTAACGAAAGACAAAAAGGAAAAAAAAGACGAGAGATCGGTTATTTCTCATTACGTGCGAGAATATACGCTCGAACTTATTCGTGGTGTGTGTGTGTGTGTGTGTGATTTTATATATATCTGAAAAAGAAGCACGTACTACCCTCTCGCGTATTATTTACCCCGGAACTCTTTCGTTTTTCTCGTCCTCACTGTTACGCACTTTGTCTCTAATAAGACAGTGATTCTCAATTTTGAAATTTTTCAATGATTATGGATCTTTAATCTTAATATATATATATATATATATATATATATATATATATATATATATATATATATATATATTAATAATTTTATTATTGAGTATTTTGTAATCATACTGTATATTAAATAATAATGATGTTCAACCCATGTATATACATATATATATATATATATATATATATATATATATATATATATATAAGCAAAATTGTTCAAATGTTCAATTATTTTAATAATAGTAAATTACACTGAATTATTTGTTAATAAAGTGTATTGAATATAATAATATTTATTATATTGAAAAGGTTCAAAATATTGTTATGATTTTGATGGCCATCAAATTTTCATTAATATAGAAATAATGAAAACAATGCGACAATCGTTTCAAGTATATGATTGAATAACGGATCGCAATAGCTCTATATCAGAAATGGAGAACCTTTTTACTCGTGAAGACTATTTTACAGTTATGATTCTTTATCAAGGCCACATTAAATAAATAAATAAATATATATATATATATTAAATAATAAAAACTTCCTTTACCAAATGATAAAAGGTTGTATTTGTAGTTCAAAGGCCGTAGATTTCTACGTTTATATCGAAATATATGCAAAAAATACACACCACATAAGAATGTAAAACATGAGACCTTAAGATCCCAAATTCTCCATTTCTGATATATAATAGATAAATATGATGAAAAGGTTATTTAACTAACTATGAACAAATTTGTCTAGACGATCACGTGCTCATGAAACAGTGAGAGTTTTAGAGTTTGTTGAAAAAGACAAAATCAGCAATCAATTGGTGATGCTGACCTAAAGAAGCAGAGGGAACACTTTGGATTGTTTCGGAAAGAGCATGGAGAACACTTTTCAAACAAAAAAAAAACTATCCCTCAGGAATTAAAAGGGACGTCTTTGGAAGAAAACATCCCGTCCAGTTGTGCCAAGCGACTGTTTTACATCCATCTCGAAAAACACCTATCATTTATATAATTATAATTGATCCAACAATTCAAATAAATATAAAAATTTATTTTATTTACTAAAATAATAGTCATACATTTTTTTTCTTTATAATACAATAAAAAAAAGTTTGAAAATCACCGTATTATAAAGAGACTTTCCCACGAGTAGCCGTCGCATAGCACTTTTTCGACGCTTATATAAGCGCCCCGGAACTTTTTCCCGCGCTTAAAAGCATTTTGTGTCTAAACGGACCGTGATTGATACGTTTCAATTGCCTTCAGAATTTAAATCAGCCCTTTTTCCGCCTTTTTTTCTATACCCTCCTCCCCTCATATATCCATTTATATGTTTTTTCATATATATATATATATAAGCCGACCCTTGCCGGCCAATTCCTCTTCAGGCTCGATTTCGACGTGACACATTCGCAAACGCGACTTGAAGATGCTCGGTTTCATTTAGAGGCCATATGTCACTTTACGGGGCCTCCGTGTTTACTTTTTTCAACCCCTTCTGTCCCCTAACCATCTGCGCTACTAACGTATCCGGTAAGGTTTCGGTTTGCTTTATTATTGCCCTGTGCGATTTTTATTATTCACTATTTATAAGGGTCGCAAAAGTCGACATGGAATCATTCGAACTTCGACTTTTACTTTTCATTCGATTTCAATTTCGATATTTCGAATCGAATTTCTTTTATTTAAACGAATGTTTCGTTTAAATAAAATTCGTTACACATTTATTTATTTTACTATCAAATAATTATATACTTAATACAATAAATGTTATTTTATTTAATAAATAAATTCTTAAAATTAATGTGGCAATTTATTATCTAAAGAAAATTTGTATAAAGACATCGATTTCTAAGAATTTGAAATTCTTCTGAAAGAAAATTTCACCACAAAAATATTAACAAGTAATAACCTTTTGATATTTAAATATGAATAAAAATTATAATATTTAAATTGTATGATAATTAAAGTAATCCGAAGTCGATTAATATTAATAATAAATATTGTAAAATTAAAATATGAAAAAAAATCAATTTATAAAAAAATACAACCTTGTTTTCAATATAATCTAATATAAGTTCAAAATTCACCCTTGTTTTAGATTTATATAAATTTATGTTACTTAAAAAGTTTCTAGTGATTTAACAAAACAAATAGTAAATATCTTCGATCGCAAAGAAAATAGCTATGAAAAAAAAAAGAAAAAACATTCTCCCTCCCCTCAGAATTGAATCGAAATTTATATGCTATTTTTCGATTTTTTTTTCTGAAATTGAAAAACGAAAAATAAAGCTTTAAAATAACGTCGCCGTATTTTGGCGACGTTGCGAATTAATTGCTCAGAAATCGATTTACCTGTTCGGTTCACGATTCGAAATTGGCGAATTTTCCGCCATTTTCCGACACAAAACGAAATTGAACCGAATCGATTTTTAGGCCACTAATCGCCGTTTAATTACCTCGGAATTTATATTGCTTTCGTAGAATGAATTATAAAAAATAAAACGTTTTTTTTTTTTGTGAATTCGTTTGACTAATTACCGAAAAGTGTTTCACAATATTGAACGATTTCGTTGTTTTTATACCGTTTTATTTATGTTATTTTTAATAAATAATATTTTTTCCATTATCAATGATTTAATTACATTTCATTATTCATTTTTTATCTTCATAAAAATAAAATGTTAAAATTTATAAGTTCGACGATAAAGGTACATTTTTTTTTTGTATTTTTTTATATACGATAAAAATATGTGAAAATTTGATTTCTTTTTTACTGTTTGAAAAAGAAGAGGGCGCATAACTATTTAAACTAAGTTAAAACGTAAACGTAATTTATTTTCGCGAAACTTTTCCACATCATCTGCAAGTGAAACCTTTAACATTTCGAAACGGGATAAACTTTGATAATACCGCGCGGCAACGTTTCGAACGCTCGAAACTTTAGCATAATTTATAATTTTCAAAAAGAAAAATTCGGATTTCGATAACGATAAATTTTAATGCGGTTGGTTCAAAACGCTTTTCCCAATTTCACCGCCCGTTCATACCACCCACATAAGATACGCCTGTTTCATTCATTCGTAATGGTAACAATCGAACGATAGGCGAATAATAGATATCGATCTGTCGTCTTTTCTATTATTTTAATTTATCATTTATTCATACAAAAATATAGAAGGTTTTCCTGTTTGTTTAATCATTAGTTTGTTTCACTGGTTTCGAAACAGTCGGAATAGTTTTTTTCCGTTAAGACCTTCATAGATTCGGTTTTTAATGCGTGTCAAAATGATGTCCCCGCATTGACTTTTTAAGTTTACTGAATAGCCAGAAGTTGCACGGAACCAAATCAGGTGAATACGGTGGTTGCGAAACGATACCATTGCAGTACGACATGGTGCATTATCGTGATGAAGTATAATTAAATCTTTTGACAAACAGACGCTTGGCAAACGTTATATATATATATATATATATAGACAGTCTTACCAACCTAGGAAAAAAATACAATTTACCTCACTTTTAAATATTGAAATTGTATTACAAAGGATCCGAGTATAATAAAAAAAAAAGAAAAATCCACGGTCGATTTTCACGAAACGTTTTCCCCGTAAAATGTAAACGCATATCCGCGTATAATACGTTTAATATCCAAAAACGAATAAGGCTCACAATGTGCAGACCTTCGATACTAAATAAGGGATACACCTTTGTAAGTTTGAGCCCTTTAATAGACATGCGCACACACCGACACACACACACACAATGCATACCTTGGAAAACGAATACGACACCCGAGTTCAATTCCCATCGGATTATAACCATTCCACTACGAATAAATATTATTTATTCGCGCGTAACGCAAACGTGGGTGTTAAGGTTTTATATATCATATCGAAAAATTATATATTAATACATACAATAACAACCTTTCTTGGGAAATCTTCTCGGTTTTCTCTATTGAAAATTTTCCATTTTTTTTCTCTCTTCTTTACATTCCGTTCGCGGTGTAAAATCGAACGCAACAGACTCAGATGGCTCATTTTGCTATAAAATTGAATAATAAATGATTCAAGTCACTTTTCCATATTTATTATTATAATTATTATTATTATAATGTTAAAAATATTTTAATTTTAAAATTATTACAATTTTATTTTATTTTTTTGTACGACCATTAATTTACACCACGTTTCTTTGTCAAAATATATCTAATTTATAAACAATATAAAACTAAATAGAAAAATATTTTCTATGACATCTTATACATCTATAAATATATATATATATATATATATATATATATAATTGATATAATTTTTTTAGAGGTCTTAAATTTATTAAAAAATTTTGATTAAAAAATTAAATAATAATATTTTTTTTAAATAACAATATTCATATACAAAATTACGATTAAATATAATAAATATGAAAACTTTTAAAGCAAACAAATATTTGCTAATTTAATATCAAATATTATTATAATAATGTAATATTTCAAAAGTTTACATATTTATTTAACGCTTTTCGAACCGTTTTAATGGAAATTTTTAATTTTCGTCTCGATTAATCTGAATTTTGAAAGAAAACGAAATCATATCAAATATTTGAATTGACGATAGAAAATGCGAGCGAAATTTTTCAGTGCATATTTTTAAAATAAATTATTCGAATATTAAAAAAAAAATCTATCGAACAATGAACTTTATTAAATTTTCTTCGATATATTAAATGAATATTTTACAACAAACTAACTTATATATGAAACTTTATTATATTTTTCAATATATTACACGAAATATTTTTAAATAAAAATACTGAAATAAATTTGATTTTGTAATTTTCGTTCATTATATGAAAAATTATACTAATATTGTAGTTAAAATATCAACATTAAAAAAATATATATATTTTAATAATAATGATTATATTAACTTTTATCTCGAATAAAGTTATTTTAATACACATTTTATAAAATTATTCACTATTAAACTAAATAGCAATGTCGTTGAAATTGAAATATATGACTGCAAAATGTCTCGGACTTCAATGAAGAAAGATTTTCTAGGTTTCAACGTTAAATATCCACATTATTTAACTCTAATAATATTATAGTTTAACGTATAATAATTGAGAAATGTATAAAAAATTGTTCTTAAATATATTTTTTATAAATATTCATTTTCCACACAAACCTTTTATCGTTCATTTATTTGATTTTATGTTCATCAATTATGGAACAATTCAATTAATCGTTCTTAAATTTGTACGATTGCAACTTTGCAGATCAATATTTGTTTTTTAAATTTTACGATATTGCTCTATTTTTTTTTGCTCATATTTTTATAACCGATGAACGATTTCATATATAAATATATTAATATTTAAAATAATGAAAAAAAAATATAGAGCAAATTCAACTCAGCATTTATTGAAAAATCAATTAAAAATTCTATATTAAAAAAATAATAAAGACGAAACAACAAATTTTATAATTTTGATTGTATTTAAAAGAGTTCTATTAGCAGTTGAACAAACGACGAAAATCTTTAAAACATAAGTTTTTTCTTTTAATCTGTACAATTGAATTTTGTTTTCCAAAATTATTTAGAGTAGTCAGTATTTTAAAATCTAAATTTTAAAAATTTATACGTTAAATTTTGAACGTCGATTAAACTTTTTTTTTAATACACTTGCACCCTTCGACCGTTCATACGCTCACGTATTAAATTGAGAGAAACGACTCGTCGAACAGACGTCGTATCATTCTAGGGGATGTTTTCCATTGTCACCCTCGACCCTCGTCATAACGACGAAGAAAGACATGCTCGGAGTCGAACCACGACGAAACGACGTGCCGAAAATGAAAAGTCGATTCGAAAGAAAGAAAAGCGGAAGCGAGATAGACAGGGGAGGGAGGGGGGAGTCGAATTTCGAAAACGCAACCCCTACTTTGACGTAAAGTCATCGAGGGTCGTTTTCCTATTTTTTTAAGGTCGCGTTCGTCGAACCATGAGACCTTTCTCTACCGGTTCGAAGCCGGTCATTGACAAAGGAACGAATACGGATGTTTATTTTGTCGTCACGAGACGCCTTTTGCTATTTACCATTTCATATTGAATATTTTTCAAATTGACAGATTGTCAATTGTACATCATATTTTTAATATATATATATATATATATATATATATATATATATATATATATATATATATATATATATATGTATATGTGTGTGTGTGTGTGTGTAATTTTTGCTTTAATTTAAATCTTTCATTTACTCACATTTTACACTTTATATTAAAATATTATTAATTGAGTTCAAATTTTATAAACATATTTATGTTCTTAAATATAATTATAATTGAAATGATATATATATATATATATATATATATATAAAATATATAAAATCACAAGTTAATAACCTTCACATATCAAATATAATTATGTTTATTTAGTATGTTTAAAAAGTTCAAATCTTAAACGCCACTTTAAATTTCAATTTTCATTCATAAAAGAAATCTTTTCACCTTAAGCATCGACCAAAAATATACAATATAATAAAAAAAAGTGCATTCGAAACACGTCAAACGATATAAATTGTCAAAATTTTCCATTTTTTTTTTCTCATTGAAATTTTATATTATTATAATAATAAATTCGAATTTAACATGTTGACCGTATAAAAAAAAATGACAAATATAAACGTTCAATTCAGACATATCCCTTACGATTTTGTCGCCCTTTGATTTTTACTTATATAAATTTTTGAACTACAACATCGTCGAACCCCCCCAACCCACCCCACCCTCCTCCCCTCCATCAAAACATACACAAAAAGCAATTTCGTGCCGTTTTATACACAGTTCGCAAGTTCAATATGATCGCTTTGAGGGAAAATTTCAAAGGACATAGAGGAAAAGATGGAAAGCGCCAAAAACCATTACCAATACTCCCGGTTAAGGACCCCGAGTGTGAAATCGCGCGTAAAATGAGGGATTATGATCAATTTTAGGGATAAAAGTCCCCATCCTAAGATGATGAAAAACCTATGATGGAAAATCACTGACTCGTATTGCGATCTAAAATATGTTATTTTATCCTTTTATCGTATTTTTTTTTGTTCACGTCATTTCTTCTCTGATTTTTTTTTTCATTTTTCTTTAATAACGCCACGATACCTTCGATGTTATTATTATTGTATTATAAATATATATATATATATATATATATATATATATATATATATAAAATTATTATTTCTAATTTTCAGAACACAGCGGTGCACAGATCAAAGGCGGCTACATGCTGCGGTATAAAAGTGAGTAAATTGTTCCATTTTTTTTAATACGATATTTAATATTATATTACAATATAACAAATGTGATGTATATCAATTTGTATTTTTTAAATTAAATAAAAATATGGAAGACCTTAAAGATATATTTAATATTTATTTTTATTTATATAATTAGAGAATTTTTTAATCGTATATATTTTATATATATATATAGAATGGAATAGTAAACAAACAGTTTGATGGACTCTGTTGAATTATTTATTAAAGTTTAATCGATTGAAATCCATGAAAATATAACAATTTTTTTTTTGTTTTTATATAATTGTTCATTAATATTATTATTTCAATAATTGTCAATTATAATATTTAATTTTCATTAATTAAAATTATTAAAATTCCAAATGCATATTGTTGTATAATAAATAAATAGTTTTTTTTTATTTTAATCAATATCAAATCATTAAATATGGTGAAAAAAAATAATAAATTATATATAATATATAACTAAAAATTATATACTCAAAATATTACACAATCCAACGTACATATTTCACATTAAATATTCCGAAAACAGATTTTAAAATATTCAAAAGACATCGTAATATACGACTTTACGCTGAAAATAAAAAAAAGATACTAAGCGAAAATATATATAAATGTATATATAGGATGAGTTCGAAGGAAAAACTATGAAAAAAGTTGTCTATGTGAAAAAAAAATTTTTTTTCACGGAATGAAATATATATGTACGTGTAAGTTCACGTGCAAAATTTTAAACGATTTCAAACCACATTTTTCCACTGTATATATTAATATATATATTATATATATATACTATAGAAAGCTATAAACGTTTTAAATTATATACGTGGTTCGAATAAAAGAAAATTTATGATACGCTAAAGGTGCCTATTTTCAGTTAATGCATAGAATATTATAGAACCACTTTTGTTTCAATGTATATATATATATATATATATATATATATTATATAAGGATGTATTGTATATATTTTTCCGTTTTTTTTTTTATTATTTTCCAGAGAGATTATTATGGGGGACCTGGTCAGAGGAATGGGTTGTGCTTTACGACGATTCGACAATGGCGTGGTTTAAGGTGAGAACATTTCCTTTACCCCTTTATCTTGGAAAACCGGTTGTCGATAAAAGATGTAAATCTTCGGACCATAAAACCTTTTCCTTTTTTTTTCCCCCTACTTCTTCTTCTATTTTTCACGAACGCTTTTTCGTCTTCGATTATTACTTCTTCTGGCGATCGAAAGAATCTACGAATCGATTTCTCTAGATTAGATTTAAATTCAATATACTCTTAATGTTTAATCTTACGACTGGGTGAATAAAAGAAATGTATGTCGACCGAAAAAATGGTCGAATTCGCTCCTTTTTTTTATATACGCGTATAAAAAATCAACGATATTGTTTTTTTTTTTTTTGTATACATATCTCATTTCTTTGACACGATTTTATTATATTAATTAAAATTTGTATTGATAATGTTTTTTAAAATTTTCACTTGTAAATTCGACTTTTGATCAAACGTTGAAAATTCTGATTTTGTATATTTAACGAAGATAACGGAAATTTGATGAAAAAAAAATCAAAATAAACATCAGCCTTTGTACCATTTTATATATTTATGAAATTTAAAATTTTATTTTAAAAAATATATCAAATTTAATAATAGTCATAATATTGACTCATTATATGAAAAAATATCAATGATTCAAACTTCTAATTAAAATATTGATTCAATAAAATCTATCACAACTAATTCATTCAAATATTTAAAATTATATAATACAAATGAAATATACTCAATATAATAATATTTGTGAACAAATATATAAATTTTCAATATATGATGGTTTTATTGTAAAATGGAACGAAACACATATTTAATTTATAAAATATATGTTTATATTGAATTTTAAACATAGATTATGATTATGCAAACTGAAAATTTTCCCATACATCTATACAAAGTCGATTTACCATTTTAATTATATTTGATACCGACGATGTATACACAAAATCTTAACTAGCTCACTAACTTTAACGATGCGGTTACCGGAATATAAAGTATGCCATACACACACACACACACACACAAAACTCTTTTACATAATTCATATAAAATATAGCGTAAACGTTTTTAATTATATCAAAATGAAAATTAGTTTAAAACGATATACGTTTCGCTTTAATATTACGACATTATAAAATAAAAATGGTAATTTTAATTAAAAATATAAAATCGCACCAACATCGACGGTTTGCGACGAACGTTTCAAATTAATAAAACACCGGGCTACACGATCGTCACAATTGCGTTCAGTAATTAAAAGCTGCAAACAAATCCATTTCGAAGTGGTTAATTGCGAAAGTTTTCACTTTCTTTTTTTTCTTTTTATTTTATTTCGGAACAAAAAGTCAACGTACAGTTTTTCGCGCGAGTGCGAAAACTGGGTGACGTCAACGCGTTTTTCTCGTCGAGTTTTTCTACGGTTTTTCGTTTATTTTTCGTACTGGAAAAGAGAAAAAAAAAAGACGAGTAAACAGGACGATAATGTCCCTTTTTCCCATTCCTAACTATCCGCCTCTGCACTATTATAATGGGAAAAATCACCGACGTTCCGAAAAAAAAAAGTCAACCGATCTAAGAAAACTTTCCTCATCTCGCCATTTATATAGAAAAATATACACAATAAAAATAGGAAAAAATATAAGAAACTGTATTTATATATATATATATATATATATATATATATATATATATATATATATATATATATATATATATATATATATATATATATATATATATATATATATATATAAGCAGTCGCAAAGTCATTCAAATAAAGAATTTCACACTCGATTTCTCTATATCAGAAATTCATGATATTCAATGCACAGAAAAATAACTGATATTTCCTTCATATAAAGAATATTAACAATGTATTATGTTGAAAATAATAAACTAGAATATTTATATATATATAATATAATTAAATTTACATAACATTATTTTCTTGATAATAATTTGCTAATTTATTATATAAAAGTAATTTTGTATAATTTTCCACTCACTTAATCCTTTTTAATCACTGTATTTTAATTTCAAAATATAGTTAAATTAAACATGTAAATGAATACTCGTATCAAGTTTCACTTGTTGAATGAAAAGCACTCCTAATTTTTATACGTAATTACATCATAATTATATATCATATATAAACGTTATTATGAATTTTTTTTAGATATAATACAACTCAATAAGCTCAAAGAGTTATATTTAAAAAATTTCTCATTATTCTGTTCGAAATATATTGCAATATAATACATATATTGTTATTAAGCGGCGCATTATTTTTTTTTTGTTAACGTCATTAACCGTAAACGAATTTATATTTATGACTAAAAATAGAGAGAGGGGGGCAAGAATAAAAAAATATATATTAATTATACGGAAAACTGAGCTTTTAATTCACTTCATTGTTGACAGTCGATAAATTGCCTTTGATGCTTGATTTGCATATAAATGACGCGTACGCGAAACTCCAATGATTAAAACCGATTTAGACGGTGACAGTCAGTTAATCACAGCGGTTCTCAACCTTTTTATCCATATATTTTGAACGCCATTTACTCCTAACTAATAATACTTTATTATATAATATTTTTATATAAAAAAAATCATATATATTCTACACATACTATGTATATTTGAATGGATAGTGAAAACTATTTAACGATACGAAAAAATCAAAGTTAAGGGTGGCGAAGGTCGCCCTTTTTCATCTGAAATTATGATCGAAAGAACGAATACGATTGTCATTGTGTTTCTATGTCAGATGTCTTCGGATTCTATCTTTGCAATAAGCGCTTGATTACCCCGATTTTATCTAAGTTTATTATTCGTTCTACTGTTTTTGCTTCTTTCGAATAGGAAAGAATAAAAAAAAAAGAGTCACGGAAAATCGTATAAAAGAAAAACGTAGTAATGACATCGGAAAAATAAAACATTTGGAGGTCATACTGCATGAAATGATTCGATATTTTGGTCAATTGCAGTTTTACTATGTTTTCGAATATAAAAATATATGTAATATCCATTTTATATCTGATTTTCTCATATAAATTTTCCTGATAATCTATAGAATTTTTCTTCATGATTTTCGCATAATTGATTTTATTATATATATAATATATAAATAAATATTACATACACTGAAAAATAATGAATTTGAAATAAAAATTTTCGCTCGCATTCCCTTTTTTTCCCTCTTATATTATAGATTTAATCCACGGCCATTTCGATTTAATATTTATTTATTGAAATGTGCAAATAAATACGAATGTATGGCTGCTATGTTGAATCGGACTACTGTTAGGGTTTTCAGTAACATTTCAACGTTTCTCAATCTATAAAATATATTTTTATATATTAAATGTATTACTAAAAATATATAAAAACTAGATTTCTTCAATTTAAATCGTTTAAATTTCTATTTAATCTTTATATATAAGATAATTGATTTTTTTTTATGCTTTAAATATAATTTCTTATTCGTCGAAATCGATGAATAATATAATTGAATTTGAAGTATAAAAACGAATTTTCAAGCTCTTAACGCATAAATTGTAAAGAAGAAAGTTTCGTGTGCGTCAAATTAAATAGAAAAATCAACTTGATATATGAGATTAAATTTCAAATTTATAGTAAGGTGAATTTATATATATATATATATATATATATATATATATATATATATATATAACAATTTTGGGTATATAAAAATAAATTTACTTATTTATTATTCATCTATTATATTAAATAGAAAATTAATTATTTTTTCATAATATAATACATAAATCATTAAAAATGATTTATAATAGGATGAATTTGACTTGCAAATACTGAATATTTATTTAATAGCTTTTTGCGTTACACACACACACACACACACACACATACATACGTGTGTGTGTGTACTAAAAATATTGAAATTGAAATATAATCGTCGAACCACGGATTGAGAACACACATACACATATGTGCGTGCGTGCGCGTGTGTGTGTGTGTGGATGAAAATGCGTGTTTGGTCCGTTTGTCGGAAGCACAATAGTTTTTATTATGGTTAAAGGTCGCTTTTATCGCCGCGGACACCATTTCGTTGTCAATAAACCGTCAGACATAATAATGACCGCAGGGGTCCCAAAGAGATGTGACGTCGTTTTTTCCAAAAAAAAATATATATATATATATATATATAATAATAATAAATATATATATATATAAATATGCGCACGTAATAATAACAATAATAGCAGTAATAAGAATGGAAATAAAAATAAAAGCCGCCGAAGGGAAATAAATATCGTCAGAAAAATCGGACGAGCGAGAATTTTCCTTTTTTCTCAATTTCTTCCCCCCCCCCCTCCGTTTGCCTATTTTCCATTTCTTCGGTCTATATTGACGTGACAGGTCGGTCTTTTCCGCGCCATTTTTGGTCGTAAATCAGATATTAAGTCGGCCATGAATCGCACATCTGAAACCGTCGTATTTTCATCTTAATACTGCAATAAATAGCGACGAGCATTGTTTTCCTTTAAATGACAAAAGGAATATTCTTATAAATTCTATAAAATTACATAATATAAACATATTGCTTTTTTTTAATTTATATTTAATATATTTATTTTATTAAATGAAAACTAATTTGAATTATATTAAACACGTTTCAAACTATTGAAAAGATTAATTCTATATAATTAGATCTATGAACGAATATAAAAGTCAAATTATAAACAATTGTTGCTAAAACTATTCAGACATCAAATGAAACTTGATAAAATCGAATTTATGCTTTTAGTAAAAATAACTATATTACGAACAAAAAGACTATATTCTGTACTAAAATAACACGCAAAACTCGTAACATTTTGTCTATGAAATAAATTGTGGCTAGTAAAAACATTAATGTGCTTAAGCATCCACCTTATTCACCAAACTTTATCTCCGGCTGTTACTACAACTATAAACATAATCTCGTTTTCTTTTTCGTATTAGATTTTTTTTCAGTACAACAGTATATATATTTGTATAAAGATATATTTTTAATTTTCATGACGATTTCCTTTTTTTTCCTAGATTTCATATTTCGATAATAAAAATGAAAAACATAAACCACGAAAAACAGACCAGAATTTTCCCCGTCGTCGTTTGATTTATTTTATTTCATTTCTTTCGTACGAAACGTAACTGACTACTGCAATAAAAAGGCTTTTCCGCGGCCACCATTATTTCAAGGGTTAATCCCTTTAATTGTCCTACGGAATTAAAGCGTAAAGAGTGCTTCTCTATTACGGCATCCTTGTACTTGTGTCCTTTATTTCAATGTGCTTTATTTTCTTTATCCACTGACCAAATCTCCATTTTTTTTATTTATAAAAAAAATCCGCGATTTTTATAATTAAGTCGAATTTATATCATTTTTCAAGCTTTTTTTTTATTTTTGTTTCGTTTCAGGACTCGTCTGGAAAACGATTGGCAACACAGAAACATCCGGTTAAAGAATCCCCAGATATGTTAGCTATCGGTTGGTGGACAGGACAAGTTCCTAAACGTCCACCTTTACCTGCAGGAACATCATTAGCTCAATTAATGGCAGTTGGATCAAGAAGAAATACAGCATCCGTTGTATGGATGTTGGCAAAGTCAGAAAATGAAATGAGGTAAATCGAATAATGATTATTGATAAATATTTTTAATTAAATTATACAACAAAATTATTAAATTTATGCTATCGTAGAGATTGGATGACTGCAATATCAAAAACGGTAAGTCGATAAATTTAATATTATATAATATTAAATTAAAAATTCTATAGAGTAACATACTTTGAAAGTAGTGCAGAACTATCGTCATAATACATAAGGGTTGAACAATAGCGTTATAAATGGGGTACAATCAACCGCCAATAACCCTAGGAAACTTAATCGAGTTATATGACACGTTCAAAGCGTTTATTAGATAGAAGGGCGAAACGATAGGAACGCGGGCCTCAACTTTGGCACCGCTGAAAGGGGCGCAGAAAGCCATTTGATTAAAACGCATTTTCATATCGGGTCAAAGTTCGAAGTTCCCGCCATTATGTATGAAGCTGATCGCGTGAATTAATAACTTTCAACAAAACTTACCGTTACAAGCTTTATATTATATATATATATATATATATATATATATATATATATATATATATATATATATATATATTATACGATATGCTATAAAATGACGAAGCTGTTAGAATAATTATATTATATTCCAATTTCATCATATATATATATATATATATATATATATATATATATATATTTTATGACGGCTATAGCCGTTCATACTATTATAATACAAATATCGTTATAAGCGATAATATATTAATCTGATCTAATTAATCATTGTATTACTTAAATACTGCGGATTGTATGAAATCTTTCATACAAATAAACAATAAAAACAATGTTTTTATTTACGAAATTTTATCATTTTACAACAAAATTTTATTTCACTTTGTTTATTGTCATCAATATAATAAACAATATTATTATTATATTCGAAAACACAAAGAACGACAATAAACCTTCATTAAAACATTTTCCTTTATCGCTTAAACCGACCCTCTTTTCGCCATTTTTCCATTGAAGACATACGTCTCTAGTTAAAATCCGCAACTTTACATCGTTAACTTTCTTCAATCTGAAACTTTTCGCTTAATTCGAAAGCGAGCTTTTTTTTACATCCCACGGACGTTTTTTTATTTTTATTTTTTTTTTACATTTTCACCCAAAGTGAAACAAACGTTTGAATCAAGAAAACGCTCGACGCACATAAAAAAAAAACGTTCGCTTTGAAACGCACTCAAAACGTCGTAAAATTTTAAATATTCGTTTTTTTTTTAATACGTAAATAAAAACGAATGTCGAATTTCGAAACGAACAAATATACAGAACCGCCGAATATTTACAATACGCGATACGAGTTTATTTAATCTCGTTTTTAAAGTTATAGCGCTCTCGATGCGACGGTGCGATTTCGAGACGACGAAAGATACGAATAAAATTATCATTATTCAAACGTGTAAAATTTCTTGAAAATATTGCGGTTACTTTTCCATTTTCTTTCAGCCGCATTTTTTTTTTATTTTTATGTATTATATATATGTCGTTTTTAAATTTATATATATATATATTTTTTTTTTCAGTTACCACCGCCTCCTCACATCGAATTGGTAATGACTTTACCGCATTTGAGAACAGCATTCAAAAGACCTATGGTTCGAGTCAGACGTAAGTACAATATTTTAATAATAATATTAAATTAAAAATCACAGGAAAAACTAATATTTTATATTGTATCATTTTGTTCCGTAATAATAATTAATAATGAAATTAAATTTGACGCCAAATTAAACGCAAACAATAATTACACTATTAATTATTCTACAATATACAAGTATATATATATATATATATATATGCGTGTGTGTGTGTATAATAAAACGAAAATTCATAAATCACATATATTTCCTGAATTAGCCGCCGATATAATTGTGCGATTTGTTATCTTTAGATAAAATTAATTACATTTTCAAACAGAGCAAACATTAATTAATATGCCAATACCTAATAATATATTCTAAATAATGGATATGCTGCAAATTAATATAAACACAATGAAATAATTATAAATAAATACGATATATATATATGTGATCGAATATTTTAAAATCATTTTGATATAAATAAGAAAGAGATCGATATATATATGAAGTCGACTTCATATGAAAACTTTCAGATATTATTTAGATATATTGTGGAATTTTCGCAAAAAATCATACATATTCACAGTTTCACAATTCAAATAAGATAAAATTTCTTACAACGTCAACAATAGTTCCATAAAGACAAATCATCTCGGCGGAAGATGGCGACCATAAGCACTTTTTTCTCGTAACGCACACGACTTTTTCTTTTAATATTTTCTTTTTCTTCTCGCACGAATGGAAAGTTATAGGAAAATTATGTACGTTTATATCGTAACTATACGCAAATGTATAATATGTGTGCGTGTACATAAAAGGCGGCATAATTTTCGTCCACGCTAGGTGAATGAAAAGAAAATGCTTTTCTTGTTACCATGCAATAAACGGAAAATACAGTCATAAAAAAAACGGTACATATTATTATAACATTTGAATGTGTGTACGATACGAAAAATAGTCTCGTTACAATCATAAAAAAATCTTTTTTTTTTTCATTTATATATATATATATATATATATATATATATATATGTAAAAATTATTTTTTATATTTAATTACATTTTTTAGAATATATAAAATTGAAAAAAAAAATATAATATATATAAATTTTCGTTTATTAGAATATTTTTATATAAAATATATAGCTAGGAAATTTTTTCATAAAGTATATAATTGATATATGTTTCATTGGTCTATTAAAAAATCAATTTACTCAACTATAATCGAATGTTTGAATTTCAATATTGAAATTTGATTCTGTCTTCTTTGAAATAATCGACTTAGAATCAATTAATTTCGTCTATTCTGTAAGATAAAAATTTGAATTTATATCATTTAATAAAAGTAAATGCATCGCTTTTAGCATTTTTAAAATATAGAATGTTGATTTTTTATATTAAAAATATATATTGTATTCGATTAAAAAAATATATATTTTTGTTTTTTTTTTATTTTTCCTTATATATTTTTTATTTTAGTATAGTTTTTTTTAATATAAAAAATATTTTTATAATAAATTGCAGTTGTTTTGATATGTAAAAAAAATATGTTAAGCTTATCTATTGATTTTAAGATATTTACTATTATTTTTAATACATAAACTATAGTAAAAAAAAAATAATTGTGATAAAATCAAAAACTTTTTATATGGTCTATTCTGTTATAAACGATAGAAAAAAAATCTGCCTAGTATCAAAGTTCGTCTGTTAAGCCATATATTTTACATAAACACGAATACAAATAATGTATCGAAACGGAAAACGCTTAGGTTTTAAACGATTCAACAGCGAAGCACAAACGATTTTATTTATACGCACAGATCGGGGAAAGTTAGGGGGGGGGGAAAGAAGCGGGCGTAGGATAGAAAAAAAAATAGAAGATTGACGGGAAGAAAAAAAAAAGAACTATTTCACAGAATAGGGGATAGACCGAAAGATGTATATTCAAAACTGAAGTCGAAGCGAGTGGAAAAAAAGAAAAGGCGAATAGGAAACGAAGTGAATTTTTACGACCTATTTTCGAGTAGGAATTCAATAAAAGGGTTTTTCGACAAGGCGGTCGATCTCCCTTCGGATGAAGCGAAGAAATCAACGAAAACTTCATAAAGATTCCGCTATTGAAGAGAGAGAAAGGGGAAAAAAAAAAGGAAATTTCGGAATGGAAAAGTGATAAATTTGCATCTTTGCTTATATATGTATATTTATACTATATATGGGAAAAAAATTGTACATAATACTTACAAAGAATTTTTTCATACAATGTATTAAAAATATGTAACTATATAAAATTAAACTCAACCACAATTATCAAAATATATATATATATATATAATTTTAATTTTTTTTTATTTAATTTAAAATATAATAAAATTTTTAGATATTAAAAAAAATGTAGATTAGATGTAGAGCTAACGACTCGATTATTCAAAAAAATAATCATTACGTTGCTTTCATTTATATGGGTAAATGAAGAAAAAATATCACTGATAAAATTATGCAATAAAAAATATTGTAAAACCTCTGTTTAGTAAAAACATGAGAAATTTAATCGTTATTTATATATATTTTTACGAATATATTTAAGACACAAAGTCAAATTAAATTTATTAATCTTTTCTTATTCTTTGTTTTAAAATGTATAAAATATATTTCAATTTGTATATTTATAATTATTTCCAATTTCGTTTATATTTATATATAAACGAAATAATCTAATATTAATTTATTCAAAAATCTAGTAAAATCTGTTTTTTTTTTCAATATATATATATATATATATATATATATATATATATATATATATATATATATACATGAGATTAAAAATCTCTATTATATTATAAAATCGCATAAAAAACATTGTCATAATTTAATAAAATTTTCTTTTTCTATATTGTGCTATATATAATATGAATTGTGTTTTTTTTTATTATATTAAATATTTTTTTATACTGTTCTATACGACGAAAAAAAAATCGAATAGAAACGAACGTAATTGAAGTAAACATCATAAAATTGGATCGTTCAATGTCGGTCCGTTCGTCGCATTCCGTACGAATACAAAAAAAAAAATGATATGACGTTAACGAGCTTCCGCAAAGTTCAGTTCTATCGGCTCGTAAAATACTCGTTTGGAAATCCGACAATGAAAGCATCCAGTTATGAGCTTACTACACACGGATGAAAATTTAATACTTCAATATCTGCAACCGAACGCGTCTACCGAGAGAAAAAGCTTCGCGAATGGGGGGAGAGAGGGGAGGGGAGGGTGTTGGAAAAAAAAACGGTCGACTAAAAATTTAATAACGCGCCCAGTGAAGGAAAATTTTCCCGGAAAGCTTCATAAACCCGATAACCGACCGGTGAGAAAAAAAATCGGTATTAATTTCGACTTCATTTAAAGTTTTTCCGAAACTGTTGCACGGTTGTTTTATTTTATTTTTATTTTTTAGCGGAAAATTGAACATTTTTTCATAATAATTTTCATATATATATATATATATATAATATTAAATTTCTAATAGTACATATTTTTCACTTTTTTTTTTCATTAAATAAGAGCATCAAATCCATATAAAAAAAACGATTCATTACTCTTTTCAACATTGTAATCATCCGTTCTAATTACATCCATCATACTTAAACATGAAACGATGCCTCCGAAATACGTACTACGTTAATAATAATAATAATAAAAAGAAAATATGCATCGTGTAAAACTTAAAAGCCAAAGTTTCTAGAGACAACCGTCGAGTGCTTTTTACGCGAAAAGCTTCATCACTTATTTACTTAATCACTTCGAACGGAACGCGACGTTTTTCACCCGCTTTCCATCTTTCGTTTACTTCATACCACTCCCACCCCCCGTTTTATTTTATATTTCTTACATTTTTCTTTATTATATATATATATATATATATATATATATATATATATTATTCGTCGACCGCGAATCGTTCCCATAGCGGTTTGTTCTTGTGAAAAATTTGCGACACGGCTCCATATTTCTTATTCAATATTCCAAATTACGGTTACATTTGTATTCCGTCGAGGATCGAAAAGCGAAAAGTTACAAAAAGTACACGTACACATCGTATATACATTTATATATATATAAAATATACAGGACGGATCGTAAAATTCGGTCAAATTCATCCGTTACACACGTCTTCATATACGACGCGAATTTGACCTTATGAAAATTCTATTGTTCATCCGTTTCTCAAATAAACCATTTACATACATGAATATTTTAAAATGTACAACACATATATAATATATTTATTACTATAGAATGTCCTTTATATATATATATATATATATATATATATATATATTATTTTTATAATAATAATAATAAATAGAAAATATTTTGTACGTATAGCGAAATTTCGAAATAAATATGTTTAATATATATGAGAGGAAAATTTTTGATTTATGTGAAAGCTTTTTCCCGTTGTATCGCATTTTTTTTTTCATTCCATTTTCCATATGTCAAAAATATACAAATAATTCGCGTATTTTTTAACTAATAACGATAATGATAGATGTGTTGTTTACTATTTTTATTTTTATTTTATTATATATATAAAATTATCGTTAATATTCATTATAAATATATTATATAAATATTTTAATATATTGAAAAAAAGTGATAAAATATTCGATATTACGAATCGACAATGAAACATCTCTTTTTTTTTATAATTACAAAGAATCATCCTCTAGAATTTTCATTTGACACCGTTTCGACTGTGTCCTGAAAACTTTTCATATTTAATAAACGAAAATACGACCTCCTAGTTGTCCACGGACCCAAATTAATTAAATAGTTACACATTTGCGGCGGAAACTTTCTCGTGTTTTGCGTGGATTTGTCTGTATGTGAACGCGTAACGATTCGACTTTCGACGCTAATAATGCAACGTTTTGTAACAGCACTGAATTTAGTACGAATATAAACTTTTAATTCAATATAAATAGAAATTGTATGTGTGTGTGTGTGTGTGTTGTGAACGGTTCATTATATATAGGTGAAACAGAAATTATGAAAATTATTTTCTACTCTCGAGTGTTAATTATATTTAAAATGTACCTTTTTGAACTGAAACCTTATTGTTTTAGTATACAGAATATCCTTTTACATATTTATTAAAAAAATAAATAAATTCACCTTATTTCAGACGTCAAATTTTTAATATCTAAATTTTAAAATTTTATTGAAGAATTTATCGTAAAATTATACATTATAAATTTAATATATCAAAAATAAATTTTTATTAGCGATTCCCAAAATACATGTAAGTTTTCTCTGAGGAATATCAGAACGGTCGGAAAATTTTACGAATCATTTTATTTCGCTATTTTAACAAAATTCTATAATTCTCCCCTTTTATTCAATTTTAAAATATATTTATATAGATTT
This sequence comes from Leptonema lineaticorne, assembly GCA_024500535.1. NCBI lineage: Eukaryota > Metazoa > Arthropoda > Insecta > Trichoptera > Hydropsychidae > Leptonema > Leptonema lineaticorne. The sequence goes on along the minus strand of JANIJI010000004.1, from coordinate 3,559,891 downwards.
TAAATATGTGTAGTTTACAATCATTTATAATATGACAGATGATTAAAAGAGAATTACTAATTATTTATAAAAAATTTTTTTTTTCAAAAATATGTCATTGATATATATAAATAATTCATCAGTTTATATATTATGATTTTATTACAAAAAAAATACATTATCTTTCCATTATATTACATTTAATATAATAATAGAATACATCGTCTGTATATAAGATATAAATAAACCGTTCATACAAAACATCCATATATAATAACATAATGGTATAAATTTTCGTATGATACGCTTTTATCTAAATGCTTCATTTTGTTCACAATTTTAAGAGCAACTCCCAAAAGTGTTATACTTTGTATGACGCATTTGTGTCCCGAAAATAGCATTTATTGACAAAATTGTTAATATTTCACTGTAACTTTCCACTTATTCCGAGCTTTTTACCGGGAAAACATGATGCGGTTGCTTTACGAGTTTCTGCGAATAATAAAATTATTTTTGCATGTTATTTTAGATTAAAACACATTCCATCCCCCCCGAGTGCCACTTGTGTATATATATATATATATATATATATATATATATATATATATATATATATATATATATATGTATGTATGTGTGTGTGTGTGTATGTGTTTAAAAAAATATATTTTACCCTGAACATTAACTGTGAAATTTTTAACGATAAAAAGACGACAATTTTCGCGCTGTATAATTTAACTAATTAAAAGAGTCAGGTTTAAATATATATATAATTTTCCGACTTCGTTCTACGAATTATAACATTTAAAAAAAAAATGTAAAATAATATACACATCAATTTTTCGCATGACTAACATTCAAAATTGCAGTTAAATCAGTGTTATAATTTTTTACTATGATTTTTAACACTTGTTCAACTCTAATAAATAAATTAAAAAATATATATCTTTAATTTTATATTAAAATTTATCATTTTTCATATCACAAAAGCATTAAATACAGTGAAAATAAAAAGAACACATCGACTTGAAGATGATCCTTTTTACCTCCTACACTCAAAATAAACCGTAAAAAAAAAAGAAACATGGGGGTAGAAGAAAAAGAATAAAAATTTCTAAGAGGAGAGACAGTGGCGAAAATGTATACGCGTAAGAATAAATACGAAAGAATGAAAGAAAGATAGAAAAAACTGAAAGAAAGAAATCGGAATGCGAAATGAAGGGAATAAATCTCGTCTGGGAAACAAGTGGATCAACAACTTAACACTTTGAGTGCCGCTCTACGGTAAAATTTCGACAGCAAAAAAAAAATAAAATAAAATAAATAATAAAAAAGCGCGAAATTTCCGCTCAAACAAATCGCGTTTCTGCGCGAATCAAAAGTCAAAATATTTGTATGTTTACAAATATATTTTGATTATTTTTAGACGAACAAAATATGAAGGATACAAGTATATATATTTTTTTATACTCGTTTATATCTAAGATTTTCTCTTTTATCTAAAATAAAAATAATGTTTATAAAATAGAATACATATAATATATGTTTGAATAGAATACCATTTGTGACGATTGCAATGTTTATATATATATATATATATATATATATATATATATATATATATATATATATATATATATATATATATATATATAATATAAATTGTGCAAATATAACCTTCGTACTCTAATCATCTAGAACAATCTCCTATTTTCTATTTTTGTTCGCGACGTTTGCTTAAACTTTTCATTTTTTTTTTAGTTTTTCAATTTTATTATTTATTCTGCTGTATGTTCTTTTATCGTTGCTTTTATTTATTCAACAAATTCGTGGCGTTGAACCGCCTTCAATCAAATCTAAGTGTGCTGTTTTTAATTTAAAGCGTTCGAATAGTTTATTATTTTAACTATTTCAATTAACGAATTATATTCCGAATGCGTTAACAATTAAAATAATTCAACCTTCAACAGAAATTTCGACAAAATATTATAAATCCTTTTTTATTAATAATGGCTTTGAAATATATATATATATATATATATATATATATATATATGTCTTTGTTAAATTTTAAATTATAAATATATATATTTATATATAAAATATCTCAATCGCAGTAAAAACCTTTCATGTACGACAACCCAATTACACATTTTTTTTTCTATTTCTGCTTAATTAGAATACCCCAAAGCAGTCCCAATTAAACCCTCATTCTAATTAAGCCTTCTTTATGTCCTTACATTTTGTTGAGTTGTAAAAGATTCCGTATTTCCTTTGGACAGATCATTATTTCTGCTACACATTAAATGTTTATACATTTATATCTGTATATATATATATATATATATATATATATATATATATATATATATAAGAATTGCGTAGAATTTTTTCGTCCTGTATATTTCTTACAGTAATCCTGTCTAATTTATGATTACTCTGAAGGTATTCCCCTAGGGATGACAGTACAATAGTTATTTATTTCTAAGCATGCTCGTCGTATATTTTCATGGATTGTAGTATACTAAAAGAATCACAATTGGAATTCTCATTATATATATATATATATATATATATATATATATATATATATATATATATATAATATGAATTAAATTGAAATATTTCCTTCAACATTTTGTAATAAAACGCATAAGGAACACCACTTAAAAACGTTAGATTTATGGATTTAATACTGAAAATATATTTCAGTTCGTACCCGAAGTGACCACACACAAGGATTCTACCAGGATTAAGACGAGACCAGTAGGGATTAGGACTTTATTGAAATATATATATATATATATATATATATATATATATATATATATATATATATTGCACATGTGTTTGTTGCAAACACAAAATAATCCCTTTGAACAAATTGAAAATTTCAACGACGTCCACCCATCCAATTTATGAACGAGCGTTACAATAGCAGCCGCGAATAAAAAACATTTCCATTTTATTTTCGTTTTGTTTTTCGATGAAAATAAAAAAAAACTAAATAATAATGTCACGAATAGAGGTGAGCGCCCCTGAAAAATTTTGCGCGTCTGCAATTGACACGTGTTTACGAGTACGTGCTGAAAATTTTCAGACGTCACCGTTGAAAATGTACGAAATGCGTCGGAAAATACGCCGGTGAAAATTTTCCCAAAGTTGATAGCGAGCTGAACAATTACACGAACTATGAACGCTGTGTAAACTTTATTTTATTATTTAATCTATCTAATTAATATATATATATACTATATATAAATTTTAAAAATAATAATTTTTAAAATCGAATGATCGAATTCCATTACTTCTAATGTCATTTCACATTTTAATCTATCTTCAAATACACCTGCTTTTTATTAAAATTCGTTTTCTTTATATCTAAGTATATCAAGTTCTCATTTATATTCGAAAGATTTAATAAATCATACTATTTTAACGTCGTATACCGAAATTGCTTTTTCCTATATATTTTCGTGTTTTCAACGGTACTTTTCCTCTTTTCAATCCGTTAATCTTTATATCTAGCTGAATTTCGATTTTCACTATTCACACCTTACTCCACTCAGTATTTTTTTCTTATATAATTTTTTTCTGCCCTTATCCACGTTTCAAAATCAATGATTTCGATATTAATTCACGGCGGAGAATTTTCGACTATGAATAATAATCTCTTTTCGATAGAGAATCTTTTATTATAAAAGAAAAAAAAAGATTATATTTCGAAACGACATTATAACACAGTTTCCGATCATTTTAGTTGTCGACGATGCAGAAGCGAAATAATAATATGAAATGAAAAGAAAAGCGGAAATCGTATCTGCTCGTTTTTCCCGCTGTTCACCGATGGAAAACCTCCCCCTGAAAAATATAATTTATTTGACTTTTCGACAGATTCATTCATAATACCTGAATATATTTTAATGGTGAAAGTTTTGAACGTAACGATAGTCATTAGAATTCGTTAGAAATTTATGCATTCATTTTAAAGAAATATTGTAATGTGAACACGTTTTAATAAATATATAAGTATATTATTATATATATATATATCTGTACATTTTATATAACATAAAGGATGAAATTTTGCAAGAATTTAATATGTCGCTTGAACTTTTATAAAGTTTCACAACGCGAAAGACAGTCGCCATTTTTATAAAAAAAAATCAACTTTGTCTTTCTGATAATTAATTTTCTTCAGATACGTTATCGTTTTTAATTTAATATAATAATATTAATATTTCTATATATAGTATATATAATTCGGATTGATTTTTTTAAATATATTTTAAACATAAAAAGACTTGCATATTCGATCATAAAAAAATATTGACAAAATGTCGCAAATAAAATAGAAAAATATTCATTTTTCGCAATATTCACAATTTATATATTGCATACAGTTATTTTACTGCACAAAAATATAATATATAAATTTATTTATATATATATATATATATATATATATATATATATATATATATAATATAAAACTTATTATTATTCAAATCGCACACGTCAATATGAGACATATAAAACCGGGATTGCAAACGTGCCTTTATTCAAAGTGGATGTATATAATATAAAACGAATTATAAAGCCTTATGGTAATAAATCGCGAAAACGTCGCAACTTGATATATAGAGCTTCATCCGTCAGTTTGACCCATAAATCCGAACTTAAACTTGATCCTTGGATATCCGGAAATAGATCGCTCATGTTCAAGATCTAACATATTTCCTATGTGGATGAAATTTTAACCGTCTTTTTATTTTAATTTAATTTTTCAACATTCTATCTATTTTAAATTTAAATATGTTTCTATAAATAATAGAAATTTCTCGTTTATATAATATATATATAGTTTTGTTTTTCATTTCATTTCTAGCAATGTCTTAATATTAAAAGCGTCGACTATTAATTTTGTCCATATCTTGATTTGAATAAAACTAGTATTATTGATAATTTTTAATACAAACTGTTTATTATAAATTAAAAATTTATTATTTTTGTTTAAAATATAATTTTTAACTTAGTATTGAATTTTATTTTAAATTTTATAATAAATCTAACCTCAAAATTTAAATCATAAATATCTTCTAACCTCAAAATTTATATCAGAAACAACCTCTAACCTCAAAATTCAGATGAAACGGAACCAACTATAAGAATATTAATTTTTATCATTTTTCAGACTCCATCTGTTAAATTAATTCACATTTTTAACATAAAACTGTTAAATAAATTAATTTAATTCATATACCGTTGAAATTTGAATCGATTTTTTATTTTTATTTCACAGCCGCGACAGCTCAAGAGTTGGCCGCAAGGGAGGTGAAAAGAGCGACCGGAGGTTATTCCGGTGAAAGCGGTCTGACTTCCGGTAGAAATTTGGTGGCATTACTGAAAAGACAAGTGCCTCTAGCTGGACAACTTCACAGAGAACTCGAATGGGGACAGGGATGGGGCTGGGTCACATTACCTAACGGCGTTTGGAGCGGAAGTAAGTTCGTGCAAAATTATCAAAGGTCAAAGGGTGCAAATGTGATTTGGTCGCGAAAATTTATAGTCAAGATGTTACGAAATTTTATTATAATTACCATAATGTACATCAAACATGTGATGTGTTAATTATAAAATTTATATAATAATAACATCTTTGACTTTTAACCGCAAATATATATATTTTAAATTCGTCATTGATTAAATTGTATATTTTTAATTATTGTATTAAAACCTAAGGACGCCTATAATAATGATAATCAAAAAAAAAAAAAAATAAACACCTCAAAGAAAAGATAATATGAAAATTGTAATCTACCAGTTTGCATCAAATTTAGAGCTTTTTTATAACGTCGTCGTTAACCTACTTTTTTTTAAACTAATTCTTTCGAAATTTATGCTGAAATTAATTTGCGATATTATATAATTATTTAAAAAAAAGTGAAAATGGCTACATTCATAAGGATTAAACTTTTTCCAATATTCATCTTCAAGTTAAAAAGATTTTTTTCTCTGCATATTTTTTATTACTTAAATTTTATATTATCATTGTCTATATAGCGAATATTTTATTAAAAATATAATTATTAAAAAATTTTGCTTCTATTTTAAAATAATATTTTTAATGCTTTGTATATTGAAATATATTTTAACAATAAATCATTTTTGTTGCATACATCAGTATACATTACTAAAGTATACAAAATTTTATGGCAACAAATATTCAAACATCCTCCTTATTCTTCAGATCAAGCTCCCTTTAACAATTAGTTTATCACACTTAACATATGAACAATGTATCAAGATCGCATCCCTTTATTTTTAATTTTATAAAATTCCATGCTGTCACGACACAATAATTATTTCAACAGAATATATTTAATTAATTAAAATATGTATTTTAAAAGGATTAACCTGGTCACAAGAAGGCGACGATTTCGCTCTTCATGCCACTCCGTTGATCCATCACAGTAATGTGGCTGCAGCACAAGCTGGAGCCTGTGGTCCTGAAGGAGCGGCTCTATATGCAGGATCCTATGACAGAACTCATGCCGAATATGGAGGACTTAACATCCAGGATTACGAGGATGCCACTGGCGGAGGAGCCGACGATTGGGACTTCAACGTGGACTGCGGGGACTTCATGATGTAAATCAAACGCCAGCCGGTTATAAATGAAAAAGATTTCCGCCAAATATGAATACGAACGGGTTATTTATTTCTATTATCTGTACAAATCTATTTCGTTCTAGATTTTTACAAATATACATATATATATATATATATATGTATATTTGTTTATTATTATTTTTCGGTCACTTGACGAACGATTAATCACATTTCGGTCCGAAAAGATAAACCCGCAACCCGTTCGTCACATCTGCGACAAGTTTTGTTCCGTTCGCAAACTTGGAACAAAATTTTTGATTAATTATCCGTTTATTATTATTTATCGCGACGAATCGTCATTTATTACCAACTATCATTGCCGCGAGAAATAATATAATTATATAAATAAATAAAAAAAAAAAAATAAATAAATAATGATAAATACGCGCCATTTGATACACAATTTTACACGAAACGAAATGAAAATATATACGAAAATGTACGATCGTCGAAGGGAATAAATACAATCTAAGAGAATTTTTTTTTTTAAATAAATAAATAAATAGGAGAGATTCGACGATCAACAATATTTTTATATGGAAATATTCTCGTTTCGATTTCTCGTTTATAATTTATTTATTTATATGATGAATTTTATCGTACGCAAGTGAAAATAATAATAAAATATAAAAACGTTTGCGTCATAAACACCTGTGGTCACATTACACGGTGAAATTTTAGATATTATACACACAAACATAAAATATAATATATATATATATATATATATATTATGTGTTTTAATTTAATGGATAATATGTAAAAGTAGCGCTCACGAGTACCTTTATGCATTAGGTACATTCCCTAAAATATCCCTTTCTTCTACTAACCCTAATCCCTTCCAAATTCCCTAAAAATAAAAAATAAATAAATAATAATTTTTTGTATGAATCGATGTACTATGTAAGTAAAGAGATATGTTTTAGAATATAATTAAATGTCAATCCAAAAACCTTACATTCAGTAGGTTTGTGTGAATCCTAAATATATATATATATATATATATATATATACAGTGTGGATCAAAAAAAAATATATTATATATCAATCAATTTTGATTTATTCGCAAAAATCGATTTGTGAATCGTAGTTTTTTTTCGATCCACGCTGTATATATAAAATCGAAATTTCTTATGTGTGTAGGTTGATGTCATTATAATCGCAAAAAAAAAATGTTTTCACGTAGGATATACAGGGTTATTATAAAATCGTCGAGCAACTTTAACTTTTAATATGATTTAATATATATTATGGAATTGTTTTTAAATTTTGCAAATAATTTTCACGCTTAAAATATTTAAAATTACTAAATGGAATCTTAACGCATAAATTTTGAAGTTATTATTATTTTTGAATTTTCGCTATCATAATTCAGAACAAAGTGAGCAATTAAAAAAAAAAGAAAGTACTGTATATAATTATAAATGAATTATTTTTATTTAACACGTAAAATATAATCTATATATTGAACGCATACATTTATAAATATATTGAAGATTAAAGTTGCACAAAGACTTTATAATGAACCGTAATATGTGTATATAAATAGTCGTATATACAGTTTGCCAAAAAAAGTACGAACGATTCATAAATATTTCATTTTTTTTTATTAAATTACATTATGAAAATAAAACTATTTTTCGACATTTTTTAAATTTTTAAATATTTTAATAATTTTTTTTTTGAATTGAGATTTTATTTTTCTTTCACATTTTTAATATATCCTGTATATTATTAATTACACTTTTTTGTTCATATTTATGAAAAATATTGTTACGCAACTTTTGGCAATGCTGTATATAAACGTAAGGCTGCGGTCATACAAAGTGAATTATGACTAATCGATAAAATTAAACTATTTAAAATTCTTCATTTAACTGACCGATTTATAATAATAAATATAAATTCTCGAAATTTCGCGATTACTTTCAAACTTTTAACAATATAAAACACCATTATACTATCGATATTTCATATATATATATTATTATTTTTTATTATATTTTATCTAGAAAACGGTCTTTTAAATGGAAGTTTTTCTTCAATTCTTCATATGACCGATGCCCGAAGGTTCATCGAGATTTTACGACCTTATTAAATGTGTACGTGTAATTTGTCACTAGGTAAAATGAAAATAATAAAAAAAATACATAGGTTCGTTTTAAATAATGCTTCCGACCTATCCAAAGACTGCCTATTAATCAAAAAAATAAAAAGAATATAATTTAACAAAAAAAAAAATAATAAAAATACCATTGTATCGTAAATTTTTGATAATTCCCTACACCTAGACGTGATGATATTGATATTAATTCGTATTCGTAATAGGCGATAGATGATGATAAATAATTAAAAATATATATTAATAATTATATATTAAAAAAAACAACAAACGTGTTCGTGAAAGAATCGATGTTTTATTTGTATAATGCATGTATCCTTAAGTATATATATATATATATATATATATATATATATATATGTATACAGTAGAATGTCTTATGAAAAAAAATATATGAAAAAATTCAGAATATTATTAATTTTTTTAATTATTTATATATATATATATATATGTATGTGTAATTAATGAAAAAATAATATATATATGTATATGTATGTACATGTGGAAATGAAGCCTAATTCTAAGTAAAACGTAGTTAGAAATTATATTGCCAGCTATACGTGTTTTGACGGTATAAGCTGATGATTTTCATTTGAAGTTTTCCATTTTCCGAGCACATATTTTTCAATCATTCGATCGTTCGAGTTCTATTCTCTCTCTCACATACATACATTTTCATTCTATAATCGAAAACGAATATATATATATATATATATATATATATATATATATATGTATATATGTATATACATATATATATATATATATATATATATATATATATATATGTATATATGTATATACATATATATATATATATATATATATATATATATATGTATATATATTTATATATATATATATATATATATATATATATATATATGTATATATGTATATACATATATATATATATATATATATATATATATATGTATATATATATATATATATATATATATATATATATATATATATATATATATATGTATATTAAAATAATAAATAAACATACTCAAAAATCTGATAATTTATTGCGGACGAGATGAATAATAAATAAATAAATAATAATAAATAAATGAATGAAAAATTTTCGACACTTTTCATCCTTGATTTATATCATATATATGTATGTATAAATCAAATCGAACGCTTAGCGTTGAACGATATTAAAATATATTTATCGACTGTACAGGATGTTTTAAAATTGTATTTAATATTATTTTGTCCTATAATATTATATAAATCAACTATATGTATAAAAATAATACTTAAAACTAAATATTGATTATTTATTAATATCACTAATACAATATATAAAATGCTTGATTTGATATAATTTTAAAACAACCTGTATAATCATATATTAGTAATCATATTTTCCTCGATTTATAATCATAAAAATCACGTAATATTGTGAATAAATTACTTAATATTTATTTTACAATCAAATGGATATAATTGTATTAAAACGATATAGTCGATTTATGTATTTATATCTTATTTATTTTAATATTGTAAATAAATTGATTCTAATCTATAAATTACTTTTTTGAATTATATTTTAAACGTCTGATATATTATAATATAAATGCAATATTTCTATAATAATTATACTTTTATATATGTTATTGACAATTTAATTTTATTTTTTCGCCGCAAATCGAGGAAAGTCTAAACATCAATAAAATAAAATGAACATATATTAACTATGCAAAAAGAACGCTGGCGTTCAATTGTATTAAAAATAAAATAAAATTTGACGTATATATAATATATATTAAATATAATATAAAAAAAATATATACATATACATAGTTCGTGTTAGCTGAACTAATCGATATTATTGACTGTTGATTGTATGTATAGAAAAGATGAATTTATTATGTGTGTTAAGTGATTTAAAAAAAAATATTATATATGAAATAAATGGACGTATATTTGATCAAAAAAAAATTATATATGTATGTATGTATGTAACGTTTAAAAAAAACACATAGCTATATTTTAAATAGTAATATATTATTTCAAGGGCCAATATTCTTATGCTGAATTACGTGAAATAATGAAAAAAAAATTCTCTTAAAATTCCAAAAAACGCACACACATAATTAGTTGCCATTCGTACTGTAAAAATAATCTCACATTCATAAACATGTACGTTTTATATATTGTATTTATTAAGCTTAGTCCACATCGTGTCGATCGTCGTTTGAAATGTTCGAGCATTATTCACCACGACAAATGCGAAAGGTCTCAATTATCGAATGATAATCGAGTGTGGTCTAGTCTTATATATATATATATATATATATATATATATATATATACATATATATATATATATATATATATATATATATATATATTCATATTTTTTTCTAGTTTTATACTCATTTCTATATAGAATAATCGTGACTATTTCAACTTTTCAGAATGAAACGTCTTAAAATATATTAATTTTCAGTTATCCGGTTAAATCGTTTATTTTATTTTTTTCAATGTGAAAATTGACTTGCTGTGTAAAAGTAAACGATTTTTCCACTCAAGTTATATTAAATTACACGTGTGTATTTTTAATATAGTTTACTTTGTATGTTTGTGTGTGTGTGTGAATAAAAAGTTTTGAAAATACGTTTCGATTTGCAATATAAACCTTAAATTCAATTAATCTTCTCGCATAGAGAACGTTCAAAGACAATTTCTGAAAAGTTGAAAAAGTTAAACGAAAACATATACCAGATTGTTGTTTATTCAACCGAGCAAATATGTCCTTTGGAAACAACTATTGGTGAACATATACAGTCACGGACAAAAGTATTGGATGTTCTCTGAATGAAAAATTTTATTTAATAATATATCGATTCATTATCGCTAAGAAAGACGGATTATGCATTTCTAACTGATATTTTTTAGTAATGAAAATTTCATTATTTTTATAAATATATATTAATAAAATTTTCATCATATAAAGAAAATATCTAATACTTTTTCCATCTCAATATGTATAATTAGAATCATATGGATGTTTATAGCACAATATTAACATTATTATTATTATTATTATTATAAATCTATGTATATTTAAATATTACGCTGATATTGAAAAATTTACAAATAATAGAAGAAAAAAAATATTTTGATACTAATTGAAATGAAAATAAAATATTATTAAAGAAAATAATAATTAACTACAGAGTGGTTCATGAGAATTCGATCGGTGAAAACTTTAACCGGAACGATTGACGTTTCGATCGATGATTTTACGGGGAAAATTCGTCGCCGGAAAAACGCTTTCCGTCGGGAAAATTCGCGTTCGTCTATTAGCCGGCGTGCATAATGTATATTCGATGTATTTAATTTTTCACGTGAAACTCGTCTCAGAAGCGAATTCTAAATCAAATTTCAGCGTAACGGACGCCATTAACGGTTAACTTTCGTCGGCCATGTTTGTTTAGGCCAAAAAAGCTTTTCGTGTCGGCCAGTGACTTTTTTTTAATCAACGTTCGACAACCGAGCATTAAATAAATAATGACTGAAATAGCGTTTTATAAATATGTACAGAGTGTGCCAAAAATATTTATTAATTATTATTATTATATTTATATAAAATGAATTCTTCATATGTCAATCTATTTCAATGAAAATATTATAATCACTTATATTTGTTCAACAAATCAAAATTAAATGATTCGATGTGTACCAATTTTTTTGAGACACTCTGTTCAATAGTATATCGTTTTATTCTCAAATATGTGTACATTAAAACAGTATCATTTTTTTTAATAATGGCGTGTACACAAGATTTCAATTATCATTTAAAATATGTATACGCCCTTTCATTTCGAGTACAATGTGTCGAAAATTATCGAAATTTGTATTTTCAGTGACAAACAACGTGACAAACGTTTTTGGTCACGCAATACCCGTGTTGTCACGATCGTTTGCAAAAAAAATACACGAGTTTGTTCCATTTACGGCACGCACTGTACATAAAGATGAACAACTTTGTATGACCATAACAAATAAGTTACATCACTTTTTATGATAATGACACCATTGGTTTATTTTTTTGTAATTATATTATATTTAATTTTTTTTTAATTATTTTTTATCCAATTTTTTTATAATTATTTTTCATAATATATATTATCTAAAAAAAAACGCAATTTATATTATACAAAAAAAAATAAAACTTTAATTTAATTAATTAGAACTTTTTATGTTATAATATTTTACAAAATACGATAGTCCAATTTTTTTAATCCACAAAAAGTATTTTAATATTAATTATTAACTCCATAAATGGATAACCTTTTCATCATTAAAGTATATCTAACAATAACATGTTATATTATTCTTAAATACTTCAAATAGTTCAACAGCTCTATGAATAAACTAATACCTATTTTTCAGTTTAAAATCACCTATTTAACTCCTATTTAAGATTAAAAAATTCTCAAACAAATAAATTTTTACCATACATTTTATATAGAATAAAATTAACAAAAAATATTGCATTAAAAATGATAAATTTGTTACAAAACAGGACTTTCTTAAATTTATTTTTTTTTAAAACATAAATATATATTTTTAATTTAAATATTATAATCATTTATATAAAGAACACTACATATTAGATACAAAACTTCTAATCGTGAATGATAATTAAAAATTTACAATCCTAATTTTAAATTTGTCGTTGTGAAATAATTTTATTATTTTAATATATAATATATTATTACAACGTTATAAATTTATAAAATATAATACTTCAAAACTAAAAAACCCCAAAGAAAGGCATAATAAAAAAATCTACTATCATCATATTCGCAAAACCAAAGTTGCCGATTCCTGATTAACACGTCACTCTCCAATTATCTACAAAATAAACACACATACACACACTTATTATTCTGTCGACGAACATTTCGGATAAAAAAAAAACACTCATCATATAAATACATAGACATATGATCATTGTCTACTTCCTTATATATAATAAATATAAATATGCTGTTCGGTATATCATATTGATTAGTGTAATTTTCACATGGTTCTTTTACAATAAATAATAAAAAGTTCATTGTACGTTAAATAGATATCGATATATATATATATATATATATATATATATATATATATATATATATATATATATATAGAAAAACAAACATGATCAATTATATACATGTCACTGTTTCAAGTAATCCATCAAAATGTTAGTTAAATCGAGCGAAAGTAGGAGAAAACGCGAGTTTTTCTACGGAAAACATATTTATAATACATTACATATATGACAACCGAATAAATATATATTTATATATATAATAAATAATTATTAATATAATATATCGAAACGTCGATCGATTCAAAAAAAAAATATAATATATATAAAACATATAACCGATTTCTATTCATACGAGAAAATTTCTCATAAAACTTACAGAATTACGTGTGTTTAATAAAAAATAGTCCCAAAAAAAAAATTTACTGAAATATGTGTCAAAAAAGTGTATTTAAAATAGATATGTTTTGTGGACGCTCCGTACTTAATATATATATATATATATATATATATATATATATATATATATATATATATATATTAAATCAATATATATTCAATATTTGTATGTGTAGTGCCCTTATGTGCCAATAATAAAAAAAAAATACCCTTATATACATTCTAGAATACACCTATCCGCAAATCGATAAACGATTTTCAACAGATTTTTTCAATTTATATATTTTATATAAATTTAGAATTATGATATTTTTAATTAATTTTGTGAATATTTAATTATTTTTAATTAATAATATTTCATTACGTGGCCGCAGTTAATCGATGCTATTGATTAAGCTACTCATTACACTTGAAAAAAAAATATATTAATTTATTTATTAAAATTATATTAAATTATTATTATTTGTCATTATAAAAAGTATAACTACGGCCATGTTTCATTCATCGATATTTTTCATTATTATTATTATTATATTTGTATATATGGATTAATTGAAACATGTCAATTATTAAAATGCGTTTCAAACATATATATTTTTAATACTTAAAACTATAAATCCTACACTATACTTTATGTATGAATGCGTAATTAATTAATTAGTTTCATTTAGATTAATTTCATTTGAAGTTTATCGAATTCTAGACCATCCGTATATATTCGTACTGCGATATTATATATGTGTATATATGTGTGTGTGTATGTATATATACATATATACATATGTTTGTATGTAAATTTTGTAAAAAAATATAATAAAAAAAAACATTAGACTGAATTTTTGCCTTTCTTTTCATATTCAATGTACTTAAACCTATTATTTTTTTTTTTTGGGTGATTTGGATTTTTTTGTCCAATAATTTTGAAAAGCCATGTATATATTCATACAAGAATAATAGGAGATATCACAAGTTGGTTTCATTATTTATTTATTTTTTCTTTGTAAAATATCCCTTGTTTGCATATAAATTTACGGACTTTTTTATTCATTATATATGTGTGTGTGTGTGTGTGTGTGTGATGGTTGTTTGTGAGGTTTGAAAATTCATTTACACTCTTTAAATATTTATCAATATTGCCCATAAAAATATATATTAAAATACTTTTCCTAAAAACGTCACGCGATAATACAAATATTATCAATATTCAAAATATTTCTAATCATTAAAAATACATGAAAAAATAAATAAATATATTTGAACAAAAAATATGAATATAAATGATTATTTCTAAGTCAATTTTCACTTTAAATATTTTTTAATACAATTTCAAACGTCTGTATTTAACCTTTTGAATTCCACTAAGTATAAAAATATTATAGAATTTATATTTTAATTTTTATAATACTTAATTCAAATTTTTATCTGAAAATCAATATTTAAAATATTAAAAGAACAACAATATATATATATAATATAATTTTCATCAAAGGACTATAGGAACATGTGGATATTTTAAGGTCTTATTTAATATCATATTCCATTTTACATTCGTATTATCGGACCGTTTTCAATTTATTTCAACTGTTCGAATTAAGCCGATTTTTTTCTAACAAACCCGCCATTTTCGTGGCTCTCACGTAAATTTTCACCTTATTTTATTTTCGCTCTCGTATAATAAAAACGAACGGCCGTAAATAACTTTTATTCCGATTTATTTATGATCGTTACATCTCTATAAAACCCAGAATAGGAACTCGTTTCGTTAATATTGCAATAATATATTGGGCTTGTCATTGCCTATCCCATCCCTGTTACCGCCAATTATTTAAGAAATTTTCCGTCCATTTCATTTTAATCTCATCCCTCTAAGGTCGACCGTCGAAAAACATTATTATTTTAATCCTACTCAAGGCCGACAACCTTCGTCGAGTCCATTTTTAGTTGACCGCTCATTAAATATATTGAAATTATCATTATTTTCTTATTTCCGTACCTTCCAAAAATATAAATAATCTCCTTTTCAGAGGAAACCATTTTCGTGTAATGAAATATATTTTTAACGGTTCATAATTTTCCATCTGTACCCTCTAGAATTATTTTAATAATTTATATATTTTAATTTAACATTTTACAAACGGCAATTTTCCAGTTCGGATTTTAATAGTTATTTTAGAAAATGGACTTTTAGAGAATAAAACGAAATTAATCTTATTATTAATAAAAATCCATTATTTTTTCTCAGAATTTCAGATGAAAAATATTTTTCAATATGTAATTTTCCATAATATTTTATAATCTGTCAACAGCTTTAAATATAAATTCACAGCTTTTTTAATACAAAAATCATTTTTCATACAAATAATATTTTTCAATAATTAATACCAAAATAATAATATATTTTTACATTATAAATATGATTTTTATGTATATAAATTTAAAATAAAAACGAAAGAGTAATATCTTTTACATTTATATTTTCATCAAAAATATTAAAAAGAAAACATCATTTAAAATTTTATGGGATAAAATAGGAGATAAAAGAAGAAAAACAAAATCTTCACATCTTGAAACTTTACAAAACTGACATAATTGTTTTATTAGACGCACGTTTTAGACGGAAAACACGCGCGCACGGAAAATTTTCTTATCTAATTCGGAAAATTTGACAGTTAAAATTGTTAATTATAAATACTTCGTAAGCCGATTATGCGCGCGAATTTTCCGCGACGAATTCGATGACGAACTTGCGACGCCAAATGTTTGCCGTCGCTGAAAGTTTGCTCGTCTTTTACAACGACAACGATATATAAAGTCAATCAAAATGACAAGTTCGAAAAAGACACTTTTCCAATTTGTTAAAAATATTTCCAACACCCCCCCCCCCACATTGCGACACCCCTGTCATCTAAAAATATGCTTTTCATCACACTAAGCTTCTTATAAAGCTAAATATTATTTTTTATATAATATATTTTAAAGAAAATATAATTTAAAATAAGTAAACAATAAAAAATATATTTTTTAACATTGTATTTTTTATAGTACTGAAAAAAAGCTCTATAAGTCAAATCATAAAAAAAATGTTGAATTTTTTGGTCAAATTATTAATATTTAAGTGCTCATAAATATAACTAATTTTTGTAATTCATAATTTACGCCATCTATCAACGTTACAATAGACTAATATTATTGAATAATAGTTTTTTAACGTAAGAATACTTTGAAAATATAATTTATTACATATCTAATACATTTATTTTTTTTAATGTAACAATTAGTCATATCATACTATTTTTTTTTCTCTTCTATTAATAAAAAATAATACTGAAAAAATTATTTTAACAATATTTACTTTTATTCTGATTTATGATATTTATTTATCGATTATAAATATATATTTTGAGAGATTTAATATTGAACGATATTTGAAAATTATGATAGTTAAAAGTTTGCTGTTGATTCAATTTTAATCAACAAGTTGCAAAAAATATAAAAAAAAACTTTAATCTATATATATAAATTTAAATTATTCAAATCGAATTTTGTAATATTTATTGTAAAAAAAAAACAAATGAACATCATAATAATAATATTTTTGTAAACATTAAACTTTTTAATTATACGAAAAATGTTATCATATTTTTTTTTAATTTAAAGTGATATTTTTTTTATTAATATCTATTTAATATTAAAAATAGTTTTGGTCGAATTTTTTATCGATTATTGTTTTTTCTCTATTATTTAATATTGCAATGTTGTCGTCATGATTGTGCAGATAGAATCCACAGGTGGTATTGGCAGCACTGCGATCGCGCTTTCGATGACGTTTCGCGGCGATGATTCGCGAGTTGAACCCCCCCGCGATCCCCGCGGTCGATCGCTGCCCCGCGTCTTGCCCCGCCTCGCCTGTCGATCAGCTGGTTTTGGCCGCGATTGACGTTGATTCAGTGCACGCGCAGCGCCCGCTTAGTTCGGCCGTAACGACGCGCGCAACGGCCATAACCTGCGCAATTCGAAAAGTACGTTAACCGACCGACCGTTCGCTATTTATTTTGTAAACATTTCATTTTCGACCGCTTTGAATAAACTCGCAACACACGCAAAAGCAATATATCTAACGTTAAATTAAATTTTTAAAATAAGCGCCAATTTTTATTTCATCTCATAAATATTTACCATATATTAACTGTTTTATATAATTTACTTTAACAAAGTTTATAATTCGCATCTATATAACAGGGTTGCCATCCTTCCTTAAAATTATAATATTTTTAGTATTGCCATTAACATTTTCAATAATCATTTTTTTTTTTATTTAAATAAACATTCTTAACGACAATTTCTTAAATAATTATTTAACAATTAATATTTAATAATCATATAATTATTATTGAAATTATGCAATTATTCTTCTTACAAAAGATATATAATAATAATAATTATAACGAATCTTACCACAATATCCGTTGTATGACTCATTGCACACAATTAAACATAGTCAAGTTTTCCTTGTATTGTTTGACTACCTATTTTTTCATACTTAAAAATAACAAAAAAAAATCATAATAATTTACAATTAAATATTATTCATACATTTTCATATATATATATATATATATATATATATATATATATATATATATATATATATATATATATATATATATATATATATATTTCATTTCGCTATATATATATATATATATATATATATATATATATATATATATATATATATATATATATATATATATATATATATATATATATATATATATATATATATAATATATATATATATATATATATATATATATATATATATATATATATATATATATATATATATATATATATATATATATATATATATATATATATATATATATATATATATATATAAAAAAAATCTAAAAATATTTATGTAGTGCGAATATGTTTACATACTTATTATATATATATATATATATATATATATATATATATATATATATATATATATATATATATATGTATATATATATATATATTCCGAGCGTTTCTCTCATCCGGGTCAAAGTGTGTTAATCGAGAAAAAAAAATATGCTCAAAATGTAATAATTTTTTTTTTTTGGTTTTTACATTTTTTTCTATTTAAAGTAGGGGGCAACAGAATTAATCGGCATATGCGTCATAAAAACGCGCATAATAATTATTTCAGAAGTGTTTCGCATGTTGCCCGGCATAACGAAAAATTTTCAGATAAAATCTTCCGGCATTGCGTTCGCGTGCCGCCTGAAAAAAAAATCCTATCTGAATCTGAAAACGTACTACAAAAATATATAAATAAATAAAAGTAGGACGAAGCCTATTTATTTATTTTTTTTTTCAAAAAATTCTTCTTAGCGCCGAAAATAAGAGTAATTTTTTTCCACATACACTCGGAATAATCATCGGTTATATTTATTTATTTTTTTAACTGTTAAAACCTGCTTATTGCCGTAATTGATTCGTGTAATAAATTAATTCGGAACAAGTTTTATCGCGAGATGCCGTAAAACGCAATCGATAACGGTTAATTTTATTTATAAACATAGATATTACCTAATATAATCGACACTTGCAATAGATAGATAGATAAATAGATAAATAGTTCGGTTAATGGTTAACGCGTTTTTAATGCGCAACAGGCGACGAGTTCAAATCCCAGATTATCACTTGCATTTTCATTGATCATTAAAAATATAATAATAAATAAAACAAATATATTTAGCCAAAATAATCCGTTAAAAATTCGCTCGAAAAACGACTGAAAATTATATATAAAAAAATAATATTGTATATTATTTTTATTTATCTAATAAAATTATTATTTTTATGATGGTTTTCTTCCTATTATCCCAATAAAAATATAATTTGTCTAATTCATTAAAAAAAAAATGGTAATTTTTTCCGTTTCTCAGAAAATATTTCTCACATTAATGACACTAATTTTGTAAACCTTGACATTTTTTATTATAATTTTACAAATTTTAATTCAGTATTGCATTCATTTTTTTATTATTATCATAAAAAAGGTTTTTTTTCACGCAATTATAATAAAAATTATTATTTTTTATTTCGCATCGATTCCAAATTTATACACTCAAAATTTACGACTTTTCGTATTTTTTTTACATTATATGTTAAAAGCTTTTTACTTAATATAATAAAAAAACAATACTGAGATAAAAAAAAATCGTTAAGAAAGCACATCAATCAAAAAAAAAATGTTAAACTACACCATTTCTAATTTCATTTTTTTACATTAAACTTTCTATGTGTGCTTAACAATAATACATTCATTAATGTCATTAAAGTTAATATTATATATGATTAATAGTTCTGTCAATATTTTAAAGAGCAAAAAAATAAGTTATAGAAGTATTAACAATATTAATGCTTATTTTAATTTTATTTTTTATTAAAAACTAGTATTTATTTAAGTAATGCATTTTTGTATCAAATATAAATCTGAATATTTCATATTAAATAATAATCTTTTTTATCACATTTTACTTTTCAGATAAAATTATATATATTATTATAAAAATTTCTATATTATTTTTATAACATTAATATATTTTTTTTTATTTTTGATTTCAGTTGATAATATGCCATCATCGATTTGAGATATTTCAAAATTTCACATTATAAATCAATTAATTTTTTCGTGTAAATATACAACAAAATAATATAATCTTTTTTTGAAGATTTTAAAGAAATATTTTGGACTTTTGATTATTATTTTTTCTTTTTTTCTATTATTTTGAATTGTTTTATATTAGAAGAAAAAGAATCTATACAAAATGAGCACCGGTGGATCGAAACTCGCCGAAATGCAAGTAAGTGAAATATTATAAATTAAATTAAAATAATATTTAAAACACATTTATTTTATTAAATACATTTTTTTAAATTAAACTTTCAAAGTGCATTCATTTCGAGCGGTTATTTATTTTATCGAAAAAAAAGCTCTATTGATTATAGCATAGAGTGACCCATAAAACGGACTTCATTAGAAATTTATTCAAAATCAATAAAATTCCAAAACTTTTATTCCCTTTCGATAATATATGTATATATATATATATATATACTATATCAGCTTCAAACAATTGATTAATATTACATAATATTATTAATATATCATATATGAAAATATGTTAAATATTAAATATATATATTCTTCTGACAATCTAATCTCTTAGTCGTGTAATAGACAAAAAAAGTAACTAATTAAAATTGTAATTACTGTTGTTTATCAAATCTAGCATAATTTACATTTTCACATATGAATGTTTATATAGAAATTTACTTAATTTTGTTAAATATTTATTTAACTAATTAATCGCTCCTTTTATACGGAGTTTACTTTTTCAAGTATTCGCAATTAACACTTTCTATAAAATACGGTATTTGAAATTTTGCAATATATTGTTGAACATTAAAGAAAATTCTTCAAAGTTTTCTTTAAAACAAGTAACAATTTTAAACAATATTACAACAACACATATTAATTATTATTAAAAATACTGTTCACATTATATATTTTTCAGTTATAATACTATATTTTATATTAAATGTTATGTATTCCGATTTCTTGAATAATTAATAACATTTTTCTACAATATATAATATATTGCATAAAATAAAATTAATCTTTTGATTACTCGATTTTTATATATTATACAAATTTCATATACATATTTGAATTGGATAATTTGTAAATATTTTATAATAAATTCAACACTCATCATCGGATCGATCGTCATCATTTTTTCACAATATTTTTAATATGAAGTCCAAAACAACAGCATCATCATCATCATCATCATCAACAACAACAACAACAACAAAAAATAACAAAATTTCGAAACGGTTGAGATGACATCAACCGACCGCAAAATCGACAGTCGAAACAATCGATAATTATAATAAAGCGGTAACAATTATTCGATCCGACCGCCTTGTAACATTTTTACGCGGCACCGATATACAAAAAAAAAAAAAATTACCCGCGTGCGACACTGCGATGGTTTTTATTATTATTATGATTATTATTATTTTCCTTCTCGTTTATTGTTATTATGCTGTCGAACTAATTGGACGAAATCGCCGGAAATCGAAACGAGAATCTTGAAACGTGATCGATGTTTATCGTATTATTTTTTTTATATATATATAATTCTGATTTGATAATTCGCATGTTTTAAATTATATAAATAATATTTTTTTTTGTATAAATATTTATTTTTAAATATTTCCAATACAATGTTAAAATTTTGAATATATTCAATTAAAAGAATTATCTTCAATCAATTAAAATTATTTTATTCGAAAAGAATGTAATTTAAATATACCTGAAATATATTTAATTTATTTAAAAATAAATTTCTATAAATATGATACCATAATATCTAAAAAAAAATAATAGTATATTAATTTTACACAATGTAAATTATGAAAAAACTCATTTTATCAATTTTTTTGATATTTAATTAAATTTATCTTTTAATTTCATATTTTTAATATTTTTTCGATGAACATTTGAGTAATATATATTTAAAGCTAAAAAAGTGATAATTGTTTTAACAAAAGTTTTTTTTTAATATATTTATAGTATACATATTTAAATTATTTTTAAAATCTTCAGCACAAATAGCAATTAGCATAATTAATATTTGTTTATCAATTAAAATAATCACATCTATATATAGATAATTTTATAATATATATGACTAACATAATATTTATTTAAAAATTGTATAAAAAAATACACATGTTTGACTAATTTTATACAAATGATCGCATAAATTGATGATTCAGATTTTAAGATATATTTTATCAAGTTCTTAGTATTAATCGTTCTCACCTTGAAAATCTAGCAGATATATTTATTTTTAGTGTACCTCTGAAATTTTTAAAAATATTCCATATTAAAGGATATTATACGAAAAAAAAATCGATATTTCCTTCGCTAATTATAAATTAATATAATTTTAGCTTGTTGAATATCTGCGACGGTTTGCAAGAGGAAGTATTAAATTATGTTAAATCTCTGAAAATGTGAGCGGAAAAAGTCGAAACGGTGATAAAAAAAAATGGAAAATATCGCATTATTGTCAAAAAGAAAATTTTTATTTTTGTCCCTTTTTATAGAATATTATTTTTTCTTTCAATTCCCGCTCGTAAATCAACCCGCTTAATTGTTCCAAATTATTTTTATCCGTTTTTTTTTTTCATTTAATTTCGGTTATCCGTAACAAGGGCGTCGTCAATGAAGCGTTAAATCATTTTTTCATTGTTAAAAAAAAATATAAAATAATAATAATAATAATAATAAACGCTTTTGACAAATACGAAATATTAATTGAGCGATAATTATAGTAATTTAATCGTCTTTTACGTTGTAAACGTTGTCTTCGTTTAATTGACGCCTTTTAATAAGCGAATATCTATCATTTTATTATTATATAAATTTTATATTATATATTCATATAATCTGATCAATTTTATAAAATATTATAAATTAATTATTCTATATTATTACTATTTTTCATAGTAGTATGAATATATATTATATAAAAACTCATATTAACACTAAACATATCACTAACTGTTAATTTAACCGATATCAAACTTTTGTATAACTTTAACATATTTAAACGTTATCATATATTGTATGCATTATAATGAATTTTTTATCGTTATTTTATTTATTTATTAATTCATTGAACAACAAATTGATTATTAACTACGTTTAATTATAAAAATAATAACTACTTTATATACTGAGCATGGTAAGAATAGGTATAAAAGAAGTATGCAGGTTTAGTGTTAAATAACTATAACTAATTTTATTTTAAAATATTTATTAGTTTTTATATTATATTCTAAAATTCTGATATATTGATTGTAAATCAGAAATTAAAATTTTTCAATATTCCTTATTTTTATAAATATATCAATTAATTTGATAAATATATTCAAATATTTTATTTAATATTCTTTTCTATGTTTTGCAATATGACTATATTATAAGTCGCTTAATATGAAATGCATGGAATAATTTTCCTATGAATAAAGTGTCATCCGCCGGAACTCGCACTATTTTCCTTTCAATATATTACGAGATCGTAATGAATATATAATTAACGTGAAATATTCAAGGTGCACGACCTCGACAATAATTAGTTGTCATCATCATCATCATCATCGTCGTCGTCGTCATATGAAAACGGACCTCCCTCGCCTTCCTACCTTTAGGGGAATGTTTTCCCTTGAAACGATCCATAAATTAAAATAGCCCGATATCGACATACTATATACGTGAAGGGATGGAAAGACCCAGAAATTTTCGGGACAAAACCCTCGTCCAATTTTAAACTAGAGCACGATTTCGGCAAAGGGGAGGAAAACGGTAGATAGCTATCCAATATTTCTGATGGAATATAAGGACCTGTCTTCGGAATGCTTTTGTTCCACCTTTCCATATCGCATATCGTTGTAATATGTATTACGATAGAGAATAATTTAAGGCAACTCGTCAATTCGAAATATCCATTTCCGTCTTTTGACAGTCTAATCACATGCGAAAATCGCGTTAATCCTGAACATATTCCAATAGGATTGAACGAAGGTTCAACTTATTGAAATTCATGGAATAAAATCCATCTTCAAACCCCATATATTTTCTTATGTAGAAAACTGCTAATAGTATCTTGTCGTAATATAATGTGACGTTTCATATTTTATCATGCGTTATACGTAAATCGAACTCGGATATTCATTATTTTATTTTATGTATGAAAATCTAGGTAAACACTTTATATTCATTTTGATTTAATATTTTAATTTTTACATAAAAAAATATTATATAATACATACGATTCCTCTTAATATTCGATAATCATTGATTATATATATTAATAATTCAGAATATTTTTTGAATTTTATGTTTATGTAAATCATACTGTCAAACCAATATTACATCCAGATTTAATAAATTAGATTGAAACGTCAAGTTGACAACTCGAATAAAAATCATATTTGATTTTCATTCACAAATCATATCATGAAAATTTTCATTATTTCACATAAACGTAATAAAATTGATATAATATAAATTTAAATTGACATACTTTCATATTTATCTGATAATAATGGATTACGAAATATATTTATTTATATTTTTAATATAATGAAGTTATATATATATATATATATATATATATATATATATATATATATAACACCCGTATGAATTTTTCATAGACGTAGACAATTTTCAATGCAAATTGAGTCTTTTAATTTGGAAATGATACCTTCTAAAATACTGACAAACATCGATCGCGATAAATACAATATTTATGAGGTCAAAATTTGACCTAGAAAAATATTAAATTCTTCCATTCGTCTGAAAAAAAAAATACGATTTAAAAAATTCGAACACAGATTTTCAGAAGCTTATACGACGTGTCAAACGTATTTATATCTATTAAATCGTTTAACGACACTTTGTTTTCGTTTTTATGATATGATCAATGAAACGTCATTAATATCGATCGCGATTCAATTCTTTAGTCTGTGTCCATAATAATAAATAATATAATATAATAGATTGATGAGTTTTCTGCTCTTTTGACGCCGTTTTAACGACTGATCGATTTTAACGACTATACGAGACGTTATCTTATTATTAATGCGAATGCATTGTTTTATTTGTAAAGAGTGTCGTGTAACGATTCAAAGATAAATCGTTTTACACGAAATTTGAGACTAAATTAAAAAAAAACGATTTTAATTCGATATATATAAAAGGCGAACGTGGATCGTCGTTATTATGCAACATGTGTTCGATTTAATTCGTATTTTATATTACGACATATTATAATTCATTCATATATATTTATATTTTGATATATACGTATGATTATATGATTATTCATGATTCTAAATTTTTTATTAAATTCTATTTGTAAATTAATCTAGAAAATTAAATTAAAATTAAAGAAAGTTCTATAGTCTTTATACATGCAATTATTCAAAAAATTGTATATACTACTGTGATCAAAAAGTAAGGTGAAATTGTCATTTAAAACTCCCGTGCATTAGGAAGGCAGGTAAATTGTAATTTTTTATTATAGGTTGATAGGACTGTCTATAATATTTGCCAAGCGTAGTTACGCGTGTTTTTACAATTCTTGGTTCCTTCATTACGATAATGCGCCAAAAATTCGACTCATATCGTTCCGCAACCACCGTATTCGCCCGATTAGGTTCCGTGTGACTTTTGGCTATTCAGCAAACTCAAAAGGCCAATGCGAGGACGCCATTTTGACACGATTGAAGGGGATGAAATTGATTTGAAAGAATAAATAACGAATTTATATTTTTATAAACAAATCCACCTTACTTTTTGATCACATTGTTATATAGACGACAGAACTTTCGTAGATGACTATTTCATATATATAAAATTAAAAATATTTATTAAAATACTCTTAATTCTATATTTATATTTTTATGAATTTAAATTAAATATTATTGTTAAACGAATATTGATCATTTCTAAATATATAATACATGAGAGTTCAAAACACCTAACGGATCATATTATATACATATTTTTTTATCAAAAATATTCACCATCATGCCTATTTAAAGATATAAAGTCATAACCACTCAAAATGAACAACTTCCTCAAACCGTTTACGAACCGAAATAAAACCGTCGACTTTTCCATCCGGTTCATTCTGGAAAACACTTATAAAATCCCGGCTAATCGTCGAATTATTTTTTCCTATAATCGAGTATTTTGTTTTTCACGCGTCAGTTTCATTATATGTCAACGCCGACGCAAAAACCGCGGTTTGAGAATCCAAAAAAAAAAGGAAAAAAAAGGAAAAGGGATAAAGCCAGATGTAATCAACGCGCGTTTCGCAAACGTGTAAAAAAAAAACACAGCGTTACCAGATGTCACGACCGAAATAACCGTCGTGTCGTAGACGTCGGACAAATTAACGTCGTATTTAATTAGCTCGTTAAATGAAAATAAAAAAGAAGAAGAAAAAAAAATCAATTGGACGGACGTTTTTTTGAATGTGTCGTATGTCGATGCCATCGAAATTCTTTTTATTCGTCGTCATTAAATTGAATTCGATTCGATCTTTCAATTGATATCAGTACGTTGTGCAATATTTCAAAATTTTATATTGGAACAAATTAATGTATTATTAACACATCATTTGCGGGATGAGTTCAAAATAAAATCAGAATTTCGCAATTAAATAATGTTGTTTTAAAATAAGCGATCTGTATATAAATATATATATATATATATATATATATATATATATATATATATATATATATATATATATATATATATATATATATATATAAACCCAAAACATAATCAAAGTGCCAAAACCATCCTCGTCGTAACATCATAACGTCAGACGTAACGATTTTCCATGTAATTGATATTGATAAAGGTAATAAACTCAGGATCCGACAATATTGTTCCTCTATTTACCTAATTGTTAACTAGTGTTCCATCAATATATTACGGACACGGTAATTATTATCAGACTTGTGTTTACCTCGAATTAAAATCTCCATATTCCTCATGTACAAATCTCATATACTATATATACATAATAAAAATAATGCTGGATATATGATTCATAGTCATATATGCCATTAGTACAAAGTTTTATAAACACCGTGCGATGAGTTCATCGCAGTTCGGATATCAAGTGTCTTTTTTTTATTCACTAACATTTCTTTGATATTTTAAATTAATCAATATCCATGACAATTTATTTTACTTTATATTATTATAACAATTACTTAAATATTGATTGATCAAATCAAAGTATTTAACCACAAATATTCCATATTTAAAGTATGATGTAATGATTTTAATTATTATATACGTTTATAAATATTGTTTTGAATCGATTTCAATATAATATATATATATATATATATATATATATATATATATATATATATATATATATATATATATATAAATAATATATTTATTGAAATATGAGTACCATTAAGTGTTCTTTACCATTGAAGTATAAGCAAAGGAGAATGTTTACAAACAGCAATGAGTGGCGCCCGTCTGTGACTCATGGCAACAAGAAAACAAAACAAAAACAAAACAAAACAAAACAAGAAGAGGCATTAAGTTCATTTACTGGCATTCTCGAGTTTTAAAAACGTTTTATATGTATATATATTTATTTACGTTGAAGTTGTTTGATTTCGAAATTTATATTTAACTTTTTACAAGACTGAAAACATGTGCAAAAATTTGTTTACCTTATATCAATACAGGAAATGCTATTATTTTTAAATGTATTTTATTAATTCTGGTTTTATTGTTAAATTTTAACATTTTGTATATAAATCGTTCGTTTAAAATTCTGTGTATGCGACAATATTGTAAAATTTAATTGTTGCATGCTATTGACATATTTTATGGGACAATCACGTGACATCCATACAAAGTATACACTTTATAGTATAATATAAATATATTATATAACATTAAAAATCGTTATTATATTTTATTTTTGATTACGTTCATTTATCTATATTGATCTCTTCAAAATATATGGATTCAATTATATAAATTTGCATTCAAAATAAATTTTGTATTTTTAATCGATAACTGAATATAATGTAACCAATAAAACCGGATTCATACTAATGTCCATAAAATGATGAATAATTCTTGATATGTACTTTAAGTCTTGTTTATATGATTTTAAAGTCTATACTTGGGTACCAAATTAGTGACTGCAGATAATGACAATACTATCATATTAGTATTATCACATAATTTAATATATGAACTAGTGTTTTTCATACTTTTCTATGCCATGCCATATTTACAAGACGAATTTTCTTCTTATGTAATGTTAAAAATATTGTAATAAACCCAATTCGATTTTTAATCTTTACTAAAAAAAAAAAAAGTTAACCAAACACGCAAACCACATTCAGATATCTTGATCTATCTCCATATTCATTCAATACATTCGATATGAATTATATTGAAAATTTATTGAGTAGGTAATGTTAATATATATATATATATATATATATATATATATATATATATATATATATATATATAAGAAAAACGGACCTCAATACGAACAAGCGGTCCGCCTACCTGTCAGAATGAACGGTGCCGCTTATAATAACCTGTCGGATGAGTCAATGTCGTGCGACCTTTAACGTGTTAGTCACCGGTTGCACCGCTAACCAAAAGGCGACCTCATCACTTCATATTTGGTCACAGACCATGGATACTCGGCCGGTGGTAACGCAGCCTGCTTTGCCATGTTGTCTCTTCGAAGGCATTAAAAAAAAAATGCTGCTTTGTCAATGTCGTTTGTACCGTTTAACCAACAATAATACGCTTTCTTCGATCGCCTTGATCTCAAAAATAAAAATCCAACGTTTATCTATATATTATAAATCGTATATGTGGGATTGAAATTAAATTTATATATAGTATATTTCATTATATATAATAATCCTTCGCTATTTCATGGTTCGTTTATCGCGGATTCGCTTTTTTGCAAGTTTTTGTTGAATAACTTTATCAAACATTTTAAATTTCATATCTAGGTTTAAAAAATATATGTATGAACAAAATTTGTATACAAAACAGTATAAAAAAATATTAAAAGAAATGAAAATTAAATATATAATTTTGTAGTGTTAAACCTTTGCACTCGAGAAATTTTATAGCATTTTTGACAAAGTTTTTTACTTAAAACTTAAAATTATTATACAAAAAAAAATGTGTACTAATTAATCCAAATAGTGATCAAATACCACCTTTCGAGCACAAAGGGTTAAAATAAATGTAATATTTCTACTATACGAATGGTTCTAGAATAGAGTCCCCGAGATAAATGAAAAATTATTGTACATTAATTATCTAAATTTTTGTTCATTATATTGTAAATAATCTAAAATAAGCCAAAATGAGTCAAATTCATAAATTGAGATACGTACACTGTATTTAAAAATATATATATTGTACAATTGTTTGTGCCTTCAAATTGAACACCGGGGAGTCTATATATACCAATTTCAGAATTGCTTACAATGATAATAATGAAGATTAACTTTCATATTCTATAATAATTTCAATGAGTTGTTAACTTCGTGTTTTGAATCTATTAATTCTAATTATTGTGTCGTTTCGTATACATTAATTCTTATATACGCCTCGTTATATTACTGTATATTTAATTAGAAAAAAAATGTTGGAAAGAATAGTTTGAAACAGTTTTTTTTATTATTATTTATTCAGCATTATGGATTAAAAAAGTGTATTAATAACAAAACATTTGAATTAAATTCAGTAAATCATAATCATTTCTAACTTTTACCGTGTTTCAGATATAAATCAAAACTCATTAATTTAACTGAAATGTTTAATTTTAAATGATTAATATATTTGACTACTGTAAAATTCAAAAAAAAAAGAAAAAATATATTTTTAATCTTAAAACGTATATAATTTACATATATCTTGAATATAAATAACATGTCACTGACAAATTTATTTCATATTATAAAATATATTTTATCCTTCAAAATCATTCTTCAAAAATAATAAATTCAAAGTGTTTTCTTGAATCCTGATGAATTATTACACAAAGAATCGTATGTTTTATTTATATATTATGACTTTAAATATAAAACATATTCACATATAATATACAATATAATATTTTAAAAATATTATTATTTCGTTGACAAAACTATAATTATCATAGATATACAAAATATTTATATATAAATAATAAATATAAACGCCGAATTATATCAAAATTGAATATTACAAGTCTGTATTTATTCTGTTCTAGAGTTTCGATTTTATCTTTTATATATATTTTTTATATTATATTATATATTCGGTCGCGTCAGTACAAATTCGAATTTTAATAACTCAATATTCTGTCCATATTTTATTTTTATATCATTTTTTTTTCATTTTATCATCAATAATAAAATATATTCTACACTTTTGTTCTTTTACAATTAGATAAAAAAAATATTTATTTTGACATATTCGTATACATTGTGTGATATTTTGACGTTTTCACATCGCAGTTGTTTGATTTAATTTGAATGTTTTAACATTTTTCAACGTTTTCAAAAATAAAACGTGTAAACTGTTTTTATATATTCTATATATATATTATTAAACAATTTGTGATAATCTAATTCAGTAATTGTCAAACTTTTTCCATTGATAACACATTCATTACATCAAAATATTGTACTAAAAAAAATGTTTTAAATTCGTTTTAAATTTTTTAGTCATTCTCTTATTATTCAATAAACAAAAAAAAATCAAATTAGTCTATATAAATAAATATAATTTAATTCATTCATATAATAAATCTTACTCGTATTTGAATTATTTTATCAAAATGACAACATAATAATATTGAGAAACACAACTTCCGGTTGACGTCTATGATAATTTTATATAAAATTGCCAATTTATATTCTAAACCAAAACAAAATAATATGTACTATAAAAATTTTTCATACGAACGTTTCTCGTTCGAAATCGCAAATCGCGCACTTGTACCGTTTGCGCTTCGACGAGCGAATCGTACGCGCGAATAAATAATACAAAATGTATCGAAAAAAAAAATAGACAATACAATAGTCGAAATACAAGACAAAAAAAGAGAATAGATAGAAAACGCGTCGAACATTTTCACCGAAGGATTTATCTCTCGTCGATTTGCACCTACGTTTTCGGCAATAGTCATAAATTGTCCTAGACGTGTACCTGTCGAATTTTTCTTTCCATATCGCGCTTTCCGCTTGTACTTTTCCGAGTTTTTCTTTTCTTTTTTTTCTATTTTTCATCTTCTATTGCGCCGCTGTTTTTTTATATATTACATATATATATATATATATATATATATATATATATATATATATATATATATATATGTATGTATGTATTTGGCCGCTCTATTCCGAAGGTTTTCCGAGTGTTTTCCGGGGTGCCGCTGCCGTTTCCTGCGCGTTTTTCTTTGGTTTCTCTTCTATTTTCTTTTTATTATCGATGAACGTTATCGTCGACGATAACGGCATTTTTTTTACTTATCTATATGCAGTTAATATATGATATATAAAATTTAAACGTTGTGATTTATTGTTATTTCTTGATAATCGTCTTTTATAAAAAAAAAAAATTCGTCACACCCACGTTGCATAAAACTCGTTATTTCACATACCGTACACTTTCTTATAAATTAAGCTATTACCATAAAATATAACTAAAATATTTTAACGTTTTATGTAAATGATATATAAATTAATAACATTTACATATCATAGTAAATTTAATTTTAGTACTGCCCTCAATATTATTTTTAATATTATAAAATTCCATTCATTCAAAATAAATCAATAGATTTATATTATATCATATTTATATTCTGCCAAATTTTATTTAACCATTTAAGTGCCGCACGCCCATCTGCGGGCTGCTTTAAATATGTCGCCAGTGCCATAGTCATATATAATTGCAAATGTGTAATTTTGAACAATATCGACTGATAAATCAAAAATAAATTCCAATTAAATATATATCATTAATATTGGCAATCCGCTATTATTTAATGCCATCCCATAACGATACGCGAGTTATTTAAATATCAAACGGTGTTTCGCGATAAACAAAAACGTATTGCCCGACTCTTCGAGTGCACGTCGATGATGTAATAAGCTTATCGCCCACTTCAAAAACCGAATGGAACGGAAAGAGATACTTTTGAATCTTATTTAAAGCCAACGAACGGGCTTTCATTCTATATTTAAATTTTTCGAGTGGCTAACCTTCGCGCTCGTAATCGTACGCTTTCGATGTGACCGACGCCTCGAACGCTTCGGGTTATTATCTCGAGCTTTTTTTCAGCGCCGCAATCGAATTTTTGCGCACTGTTTTACTTTCCTACCCCCCCTCCCCTCTCCCGCCTAAGCCCATCCCCATCACCCCTGAAAATTCCAGAATTCCGCGGAGTGTAACCGGGATTTCCACTAAATTAAACAAAATTCTTTTTTAATGGCTTCATTTGTTTATTCGCAGCTCATTTTCTTATTTGCGCGAAATGCGAACCGCGTGAGGGGGGGGGCACGTTTTTTTTTTTCAGAATTTACGTCGCTTTTTTTTCGCGTACCCTCTCTGAACCGTTCCGCATCATCAAATTTAATTTACGATTTCGATTAAAAATAGATTTAATTTTCTCTCTATTTTTTTGCATTAATTTCCGAATAAATAATTTTTAATGTCGTCTGAATTTATTTTATTTTTTATTTATTTAATTTCGTCGCCAAATATTTATTCGTTTCAATCGAAATTTTCAATCTAAAAATATCTTTATCCTTATTTATTCATCGATAAATATAAAAAAAATATTTTATTTAATACGTTTTTGTCAAAAATTAGATCATAACTAAATTATTATCTAAAAGTAATTTAAATAATTATAATATTGATGACGTAATCCTAAGAAATTAAATTAATATATATTCAAAAAAAAAACACCACATAATGACATCATAACAACGATATTAACTTTTACAAGTCATTATTGCACAATAAGTGATTAAAAATATTTAATGTAAAGTTTTAAAATTAATTGTTGAATTAATATATAACTACATATTTAACACCGCTATATATATATATATATATATGTGTGTGTGTGTGTGTGTGTGTGTGTGTGTGTGTGTAAGTATTAAATATGAAATACTTTCATCTTAAATTCCTATCTCGTTCATATAATTATAGCCATTCGATGGCCTTATAAGGGTTGTTAAACGACTCACCGGTCTGATCGATACATTGAATATATATATATATATATATATATATATATATATATATATATATATATATATATAATGTAGAAATAAAATTAAAAAGTGAAGAAAATTAACATTAAATAACGTTTGGATATAAATATATACTATATATAAGTTGAATAATGGTCGAAAAGAGAACAGTGACGCCTCGGGGTCGTACAAAAAAAAAATATATATATAAAAAATCATCGAGTGGAACGAAGACCCCAAGTTGAACCTGGCACGTCCGGTAGCAAAGAACGAAAAGCAACAAGGCACGTACACAACAACAACAACAACAACAAAACAAAAGACGACACAACACAAAAGCCTTTTGCCCACAAAGTGCAGGATGTCTCAAAAGTACCCTTTGTACACCATATTTCCATTTCAGTTTGTATTTTTTCTTTTACTTCACGAATCAATTTTTTTTTCACATTTTTTTATATATATATAAAATATAAAATTTATTTTTCAATTGATTCATTTGAGTCCTGTCATAATTTTCATGTGATTTTTGTATGAAAAATACTGTGTATGTTGTATTTTATTATATTATTATATTAAACGCCTTCGCAGACTTTGAGTCTGAATCAGAATATTTCGAAATATCCAGTTTTATATGGTCATTAAAGTCAAGGATATAAATGGATATAACAAAATCTTTATTAAAATAATGAGTCATATATGAAAATTATGACTTTCTAAAAATGGACTTATTTTTCTTTATAAATATTTTTTTTTTTTTTGTTAAATTTTGCTTTTTTAACAATCAGCTAGTTTAAAACGATAATCGCAAAGCGGAAATTTTAGTTTAAGATACTGAAAAAAGTTACATAATGACATTTTAGGTGAATGAAGTCTATGACTCAAAATATAATAATTTTTGTATTTAAAAAAAATAATAAGAACACTTTGAACATTTAAAATCTGTTCATTTTGTACGAATTATTTTGACTAATCTGAAAAATATAGTGATGTCAACGTTTACTTGATTTTTGACTGATTAAAAAAAATATTTTTTTTAGTCATAATTACGAAATCAGAAATATAATTTTTGATAGAATATAATTACTTAAACTTTTTACAATATTACTATTTTCTATCTGGTAATCATATCTAAAATATAGTATAGTTTATTCAATGAAAATCGTATTGACATTTACAACAAGAGCATTATTAATAATTCAAACACTCTAAATACACAACATTATTATTAATTTACTCTGCTCCAAATTGACATTGTCTACTTTTAAAACACTCTGTATATACTATATACTTTTATTGAAGGAAAGTGAAAAAAAAAATATAACAAATAAAAGCACCCAAAGAACGGACGGATGGATGGGTGGACTTTTATGAAGCATCGATCAAATTTTGACTTAAGCCCATCAAATAATCAATCGAGCGTCACAAAAGCTGACTGCGTAAAGATGAGCGTGCGATAAGATATCCGAGGCACCGGCCTCCACAATGGGCCCCGCTTTTCACCGATTCACGCTTTCGCGCGGCTTATCTGAAAAGTTAACGTCTTTCAGCCACCTTATCGTCTTACATTGTGTACATTAAACCGACACGTTTATACATACATATATATATTATTATATTTATATATATACCATATATATATCATATATAGGTATGTGCGATAAGTGACGTTCGATATAATTGCTTTATCAGCTAACAACGTTTTGTGCACAATGTCTGATAAAAGCACGGATCGTGTCGCATCTCTATTTATAAGCTTTTTACTTTTTTTTTTATCATTATTTCTACGCTTCAATGGTTCAAAGTGAACGATATTTGGGACTTTTGTATGCTTTTCTTGAGATTTCTTCAGTGGCAATTTGACACGGTAAACATTTGACGTCTTTATTCTTTAAATCATCGGATGCCTATTGCACGTTAAACTTGTGTTGATTCTGTGATTAAATCGACTTATTTACGTCTGTATTTATTTTTAACAGATTTAGTACAATAAACAATATAAAAAAAAATAGTCATTATTGAACAAAAATAAGTATCGATTGTGAAGTCAAGTTCATTTACTTGTATTAATTCTTTTGGTCACCGCTTGGATTAATGAAAAAACTTGATGGACAATAATAACTATTTTTATATATATTTTTTTTTGTAACGAATTTTCACACTCTTTCTATATAATATTACGAAGTATAAAATGAAACTTTTTGAATAAAGATAAGATTTTCTTATATTAAATTATTTCGCAACCACGTAACCACAAACCAAACTGCACTTTCGACATTGAAACTTTAAAACTTTTCTCGGTTCAAATTTGACAATCTTACCAGAGGGATTACTTAAGTTAAAATTTTAATCCTCATAAGCACAGAATGATAAAACGGCTGTGTAGATCAGTATACCTCAATATATTGTTTTTTAAGAAAATTTCTGAAATAGTGGCGAAATCTGTTTTTTTTATATTTATAAATTTGTTCAATAAATCCATATATGGTATTCTGTATGAAACCACTAAAACACAGAGATATATAAAATATTTTTGATTTTTAGAAGCATATTTTTTAATTTAAATTTGGAGTAAAAAAATCGCCAACAACAAAGCTTCGAAACGTCCCGAGAGCAAAGGGTTAAAAACAAATAGGTCGCAGTATTACATATAAACAATATTATTTTATTAAAATTTATATTATTATATTATAAAAATAATAACAATATTTTTTTTACATTGTCACACAATAATTTATCCAAAATATAATAAATAAATCTTTCCGCATTATAACATTTAAACTGACAAATATACGATTACTCAATTTTAACACACTCAATAATATGCCTAAAGTGGTTATTATATAATGAAATCGTAATATTAATCGTTTAATCTGTGCTGCACAAATCGACGCTCGGTTGCATCGGTTATGGTTTGTAATTAAACGGCAGACTCGGCATCAAACGAAAATGAATTAATCGCCGGTTCATAATTAATGTCTGCTACAAAAAAAAAAAAAAATAAAGACAAGAAACGAACGAAGAAAGTGATTATTAACCCGTTAAATACACTTGCTATATTATTCTTGGGATTTTATATTCTTATTTCAATTGCTATACTTCAATATATAATTCACGATTGTTTATTTGTTATATATATATATATAGTGGAATTGAACAAATTAAAGCTGCTAATTAAAATCGTTGCACGTTGCGCTAATTAATGTATTTACTTTCCATTATTTCCACATTTATTTTGTTCAACGAAGGCTATATATATATATATATATATATATATATATATATATATATATATATATATAAAATTGTAAATAATTCGTGTTTATTTCCGTTATTTCTAAACTGCGATAATTAATGAAAATATGAATTTAAAAAAAAATACTGTTGTTATATTATATTACAAAAAAAATATATTAATCAAAAAAAAATAAATAAATATAGCTTTATAATTTATACTTTACAAAGAAAACGATAACTCTTAGTCAAAGAGATGAATAAGATAATCAGAATGCATGACTTGTATTTTAATGTTATTTCAATGTATATCTTGATTATTTCGTAATAATTACGTTATTAAACAGGGCTATTAAATTTAATGTATTCCTTATATAGATTTTTAATAATTTAATATTTTAAACGACGTTTTTTTTTCAATATATTTCTATTATCATTTGTATGATAAAAAGTGAATATAGGTTTTTCGTTCAAATTCATATTGTATTAATATACTAATTACAATATTTTAAAAAATATTTACGTTGACAATGCAGATTTGAACTCTCGCACATTTGAAACAGCTCAATGTTGGTAAGCGATTTTAATCATTCGATCATTCGTATATTATTTTAAATATTATTATTATATCTAATCTCGTATTGATCTAATGTTTATTATTTCATTATCACGTATATATTTATGATATAGTTCGCACATTTTTTACTATAATCCCGATATATTTTTTTTTCATTTGACAATCGTCAATTTATAGATAATTATCTAAATTCTAATACACTCATAGACGTACATAATGACAATGCATAACAAAAAATAAATAAATAAATAAATAAAGAAGACATGAACATTGGCGTGGTCGAATGCGTTTCGTGTGAACCTGTCGAGTCGTTGAACCTCCAAAACGGACGACCAGTTTTGCCAAACTGGTTTAAATTTGTAAAAACGTTTTTCACGTTAATTCCGTCCTGATAACAGTTTAACGACTGCATTCGTCGTATAACAGTTTTTTTTCTAATTTATTTTATTTTGGACGTCGCATCTGAAAGAGTGAAAAAAAAAATTTTTTTTTAATGAAAAAAAAACTGTTACAAAGAATGCGCGACCTTGCGTTCCGTTTTCCGGATTAAATACCGAATCGACTTTCGCACGCCGAGTGACGAAAGTCGAGGCTGTACGCTTCGATGATTATATGGATTCGTATTAATTTGATTACGTGTATGAGATAATTAGTAAAATTTACATATCAATATAATGTTGAATTATTAAAACTCATTGAATTAATTGTCTTTAATTCAACATAACATCTGTGCATAATATCAATAATTTATACTTCAAATTAATATCAATAATGGTTATATAAAAGAATCTAATTTTATTTTGAATAATATACACATCTGATTCAATATTATTTTTAATACATTTCCATAGTACTGATAAAATAATTTTATTACCATTTTCAAAAAAAAAAAAAAATCACGAACTAAATTTATACATTTAATTGTCTGAAAGTTTCCGGTTATTTTCACGTAAAATTTCGATTAGTTCTGTTAGCATATTTTTTTTCATTTTATTTTTCAAATTCAACCGTTCGAAGGAAACTCGAAAGGTTCTATATTAAAAACGCATAGACGTTATCGCGATACTCCATTAGTAATTTATACTTGAAACTAAATACTTTTGCGACCTTCGTGAAGCAGTTTTACTGTCAAGATAGTACATTGATTTACTGTTTATATATATATATATATATATATATATATATATATATATATATATATATATATATATATATCTTTACCTCGACATAATTTCTGTTCGATTATCCATCTGATAATCTCGCTTTTTATCACCATTTTTGCATATAAATTTGGATAGGATAAATTAGAAGATCTAAACGTATTTTTCTATAACAAAAAATATTTTAAGAAATGAAATAAATCAATATTATGATAACCTTTGTTGACCTGGCTGTCTAAATAGACAAATTTCATGAAGGTGATTTCCATTTCTACATAACCGAGTCGTTAAATCTGTATTCAACCTTCATATATATTTTCATAATTTTTTTCTTATATAAAATTCATTAATATCATCATTTTCTATATATATATATATATATATATATATAATACATTTTACTATAGAAATGTATATAAAATTTAAATTATCTATAAATCTAATAATAAATATCAATATAATATATATGTACTTTATTCAATAAATTAAAATTATATATATAT
Source organism: Leptonema lineaticorne (assembly GCA_024500535.1). Classification (NCBI taxonomy): domain Eukaryota; kingdom Metazoa; phylum Arthropoda; class Insecta; order Trichoptera; family Hydropsychidae; genus Leptonema; species Leptonema lineaticorne. Next base: position 3,520,251 of record JANIJI010000004.1, on the reverse strand, counting down.
ATATATATATATATATATATATATATATATATATATATATCCCTTTTTTCCTATTATTGTTTCGTGTATTCCCCACAAAATATACATGAAATCGATTAATTCGATTTTGTATGACACATTTCATTTCCTGTATCATATTTATTTCATATGACACACTTTTTATTTTTTTTCCCCGTGAATATCGAAAAGTTTTATCGTAAGCACGAAATGCATCAATTAAGTTTCATATCATCCTATCTATAACATGCACATGTGTAATTTTTAAGTTTTATAAATGAAAATTTTATTTATATAATACACACACATATATATATATATATATATATATATATATATATATATATATGTTAAATAAAATTTCTCTTAAACAGTTCAAACAATGTTGCATTTAAAGAAAAACAAAATACAAAATACTCTAAAAGCTCACAGCATAATGCAATTTCATTTCCATGCATTCTATTTCGTTCTAGTATTGTAAACATTGTTAAATAAATTCCTACTAAATAATACCTACTAAATAATACGTATAAATCTTCGAAATTATAAATTTTATAAGAATTTTACTTTTTTTTATTATCACATAAAATATATGAGCAATGTGATAAGTAATCCAAAGATTTGAATCTCCAAAAATATTTTCTCAAAAACTCTCTACGTCAGTTGTGCCTTTTGGCATCTGACTTCATCATATCAGGTCAACGTATATATTTTATATTTATCGTAAAACCCGAATATCCGACGGAGGCGTGAAAATCAATAGATAAATAAATAAATATAAGAGAAAATAGCGTGATTTACTACAAGGAAGCGATATAACCTCCTTTTGACATAGACATTTCCTTTAGATATAACATTTTCACGAAAATTTGTTTCTTTCGACGATTAATTTTAAAATTTAATCTTTCTCATGCCCTCCCCCCCCTTCCCACCACTTCCTTTTCTTACCTTTCTAATATAAAATACCAATATCGACGCCGTTAAAATTAATTTCGATTATAAATTAAATTAATTTCACGGGAACAGACCGTGTTTCACATCGGATACAGACTGTTTACATTTCTCGATTATTATGTAAATCTGCTCTTGTACAACATCATTATGTGTTTTAGAAATATTTTTTTTAATTAAATATTTTCACATAATTGTTCTATATCTACGAAAATATAAATTTTATTTATTAAATATTTTTTTTATAATTTATACATACATATTTCTAGTTTTTTCTCAATATTGTTTGTCATTATTTAAACAACTTTTTTATATTCATTGTATTTAGAAATTAATTCTGATTGAAAATATTTAAAAAAATATATAATATATTTTTTATTTATGTTCAATGTTTTTTTTTCCTGAATATTCGTTTCTAAAATAATTATTTATCTTTCATAGAGATATTGCAAGTTAGCGAATCGCTGATTAAAATATCTTATTTGTATTTTGATTACGATTTTCATTATCAATATTTGTATAAATTTATTTAATTTATCAAAATAAACACTCGATATATAGATATTTGGTCGGTTTAAAATAAATGTTAAAAATTTATTAAATTATAAAAAAAATCTATAATATTAAAAAATTCCATTAAATACTGTTAAACTAAAACGTAATTGAAATATTTGTATAATATTTGTATCTATTTTAAAATAATAATAACAAACTTATTATTTTATCCTATCCACTGGTTTAATTTCTATAATAATTTATAAAACATTATAAAATAATATTTTAAAAATTACAATAATTTTATTCAGATAAAACATGTCGTTTGAACGTCAGAATAAAAATCATTAAAAAAAAACGCATCCTTAAATAATTACTTTTGCACGCTTCGAAGAATGAATGAGAAAAAAATCAAACAACATATTCCACTGTTTCTAAAACCAAGATTACGATCAAAATGCGAAACATCCGTCGATTTTTATTTTAAAGAAAAAACAACTTTAAAAAAATGTCACGCTTCAAGTAAAAACAACGTATATCTGTCTGAAATAAATGCGTATTATGCATAACATATATATGAAGAAAAAAATAAATAAATTCATATGAGTCATCGACATTATTGCAAAATATATATAAATATATGTGTATATTTTTTATTATAATTTCCGATTTCCGACGTCGTAAAAGCCTTCGTTCGTCACGAATGACAACAATCAATTTCGTTATCATAATATGAAAAGCACCAGCGAAAGTCTCTCATTAAACATTTCGCTTTAATTAACCGCAAACAGTCGAACGTCAATCACTGCTATATTATAATAAATATATCATTTATTTTAATTAACATTTGATAAAACATTCGTTAATTATACGGTTTATGTCATTATAAAGAAAATGTATTCGATTATACAAAAGACAAAAAAATGTTTAAATTGAATGACTCGTATGTATGTATGTATATATATATATATATATATATATATATATATATATATATATATATTTCCTAAATCGTTTTTTAATATATAATATGTTTAATTATTATATATTATTAATATAAATAAAAATAATAAAATATAACAAATATTTCATAATGTTCATATAAAAATTGAGTCAAAAACACACTTATTTTGATAAAATTTTCTACATATTATATTTTTGTATCGAAAATGATCCAATATTATTAAAAAAAAACTACATTTTTCTATACTTAATTTTCAAGTTTAATTTTACGGTCCATTTCAAATTTTTAAGTCCTTACATAAAAAAAATATTAAATATCACTGACATAAATAATTTATTTTCATTTTCTCATTTGATATTTTCTATTTTATTTTTCTATTCTCAGATTCTACGAAATATATAACTTTTATAGGTTCCAAAAAAATAATAAATAAAATACTTTTTCCCATAATAACAAATTTTGAAACTGTCAACTTTCGAGCAGCCAATTGTTTTATTTTCATTTTTTCCACACAAGAATAATGTATAAAATTTTATAGAACAATACAAATATTAATGAAAAAAAAAAACATGATTTCATAAATTAATATTAAATCTTCATATAAATACATAATATGCTTCAATCGTCAACAACGTGGAAATATTCATTAGTCACATTATTCATACAATTTTATATACGACCATAAGGGATGTTTTTTTTTTATTCAATGACATCTAAATTTGTACATGTTAATAATGTACACGAAACAAATATTATAATGTACCGAAATATGAGACAACGAGGTCAATTTAACTTTCTATAATATTTATAACACAACTCGATCACACCCTTTTTCCACGCATATACATAATAATAAACTTACCAGTAATTTTTATTGTATATATACATATATATATTAAAAAAAACACTTTTCCAATTAATTAGTCGCACCTTTATTAACGAGTCTACTGTTTTGTAAATATTTTTCACCCTCACGCAACTAGAATAAACTTTGCGAATTAAGGTACTTAAACGAATATCCGTCTGACACGATATTTCTTCATACAAATCTATAAGGGTGGTTATAGGGGATGATTAAAAAAAATATTTATTAATTAAAGTTCGAATTTTACGAAACAGAAAAATGGAAATGACATATAAAACAACCCCATTCCTCATATCCTAAATTTGAAACTCATCGAAAATAATATAAAAGCGACATCTATTTATATATTATAATATGATATTATTATTATAATAATTAAAATGCTAAATTTAGTATAATAATTTCTTCAAATTGCAAATTATATTATTTATATGCCGGAACAGCGACAGGTTATGGAGTATATTAAAATCGTAAACCCTTTAAGGCTATATACAATTTCCTTTTCCGAGAATGATCCTGAAAGTTCATAGTTGTTATATAATATAACATTAGGATCGTTCAATAAGTTACGATTAACATTTTAACATATTTTTTCTGTTCAATTTTATCATTTAGATAAGAACGGTAAGAATAATTATAATTATCACTTCTATAAAATATATTTTTTATTTCCAATATTAAAATTTTAAATAGGAAATAATTAAATTTATATATCGAAATACTGCTATATATCTATAATTTGATCTTCACTATTATTATTAACTATTAGTTATATTTGACACCTGAATAATTATCTCGATGAATCCACTTACCTATATTGAACTATTCAAAACGCACGAATCAAATCCGCGTTGTCACCGCAAATTATTACGTGAAACGTTGCAATTATAATATATTAATTTAATATCATTATTAACACGAACTAAACATACGTTATATATTTCAATTTGAAATATTAAAAAAAAATACAGTAATATATATTAAATTTAAAGCATTGCTTGTTTGGTTTGTCCTCGTAAAAATTAGAGGTTTTAACCCCATATTATAATACAATATTTTATATTAATTCTTTTATATAATACATTTACTTTTCATAAAATCCTCACATGCTGAACATTTTCCTACATACAAAGCACTTTACGCTGTTGCTTACTTTAAATTATTTTCATAAAATTCCTGTTTTTCACATATTGCCTTTTGCGTTGTTGTTTTTTTTTATATTTTCACTATTTTACATCTTTAATATACCAATTTATACATATGACCTTTGCAAATATAATACAATATTGATTCAATTTATTACCCCTAATATCCATTGCACGTTGCATTTTAACATCAATTTTTATTTCATATATGATAATAAGGAAATATTGTCGAACGCTAAAAAAAACACACACACACAACATTCGCTATATACTTATAAACGCACTTCAACACGAATAAAATCACAATCACGACAAAAAATATCGATAAAAAAAAAGTCGAATCGCATCATTTTTATTTTCGAGCTGTGACATCTTGCGGTCTGACGTGCGATTGTCAACATTTTATCGTTTCAATTTAATCAAAATATACGACCGAATCCAATAATGTTACGACTCAATCGAAAAGAGTCGCCGATCGTCGAAATAATCTCGTATCCAGGTGGAGTCGAAAACGGAGACGCGACATGAATATTCACGATTATTCTCGTTAAATTTAAACCGTGCCGTTAATTTTAACTGTTATTATGAATAAAGTCGATGTTTCGAACGGAAACAATCGACACCGCTGAAAATGCGATTTTGCAAAATTTTCTTATATATATATATATATATATATATATATATATATATATATATATATATATATATATATATATATATATATATATATTTAATTATCATTATATTTTATTTTTAAATTTCGTCTTACCTTTCATAAAATAATACATTAATATTCTCTCTTGATATATTATATTTTAATATTGTCCTCCATTGTTTACTTTGTAAAGGATCAGCATATTTTCATTATTGTTTACTCATCATTCAGACACTATATTTTCAAATATTTAATACAATTTTATTACTCGACTAATTCATATAGATTATTATTACATAAAATCATTTGAAATGTGACATAACTTTTATTTTGATATCAATACTATCTACATCTATTCTATGTGAAATCTTTGAATATTTCTATCGACCTTTCAGTTTACATGTTGTTGAATAGAAATTCTGTTCAGATATAAATCTTAAAAGGAAAATTTCTCAGAAGTGTTTGCTTTTGTATCTTCATAGGAATCTTTCCTGTAAAATTCTTCGAACGGATAGATATATAGAATTTTGTAACTCTTATGTAAATCGGATGCACGATATTTAAAATAAATTATTTATATAATCTGTTATTTACTAAATAAATAATATCTAACAATATTCTCAATAATATAATTTATTATATATTAATTATTAAATCATTGTGTATTAATATAAATATCAATATACATTTTTCATCTGACTTTTTTCTATGAAAAACTATTATTGTATATATTATATTAAAACCGTTTGAGAATCACTGCAATACACATTAAGCAACTGGTTTAGAATTCATCGCAACATTTTACACATAAAACACCGTTGCAATCGCGAACAAAACGTGCAATAATTATTTACTTGTAATCCGATTTTATATAAAGACAACATTTATATCGGCGCTTATCAGACCATAATTTATACAATAAATACGTAATTCCATAATAATATTTCCATATAGTCTTATTAAACAATATTGTATATAATATTACACGTATATAGAGTGTAGTCAAATTAACGCCGTACGTTCATCACTAATTAAACTCACTGACAATGTCTGATGTTATGTTACCTTTCTAAATTAAAATATGATAATATAACCCTTTTGACATGATATCGTTAAAACCCTCACCCTGTATATAATATATATGTATACATATAACGTTGCTTCGCAAACGAACCTTTGAATTTGATCGTGAAAATTTGTTAATTTCATTTCTACCAACTCTAAAGATGTATATATATATATATATATATATATATATATATATATATATATATATATATATAATATTTTAATATAACAGTTAAAACAATTATCTGTCGTTTGTATAATAAATATTTACAAATTTATATATATATATATATATGTGTGTGTGTGTGTGTATGTATGTGTGTCAGAAATGGTCAATGAGTTAATTACTAATTAATTGCTTTTCGTACAAGTTTATTATTTTTTTAAATATTATGTGCCATTCTGTAGCTCATTTCAAGTTTTAATAATATTTTTGATCTAAAATGAAAACATATGATCTTAACAATTATTACAATTCATTATTTATTTTAATAATAAAAGATTATGTATTGATATAATCCAAAATAATATGTAATAAATAATCTATTTAGTAAAATAATACGAATATTTAAACAATATTTTTTTTTATTTATATATATATTTAAATATGCCTTCCATAAAAGAAACGTTAACCGCTATTGGGTTAAACACGATAAATCATCGATACTGAAACATTAAATTTTATAACAGCTATTTATTTTTTTAACAAATTGAACTCGTTAATACACAAAATCACTATTTTAATGTTACCTGAAAATATAAATTTTATATCTTAAAATATACTTAATTTTCCACCAATAAAAATATACATATATTTACGCAATATAATAATAATATATATATATATATATATATATATATATATATATATATATATATATATATATATATATATATGCATATAACAAATATTCGTCATCATTTTTAATAGTAAAGCGTACAAAACAAAATCTACAAAGTAAACATAACAAATTTGACGTAATTTTTTAACACATTCGCGTAACTAAATCACGAGACAGTATTATTTTTTCCACTCTTTTCACTATTTTTTTTTAGCATAAATTCGCGTTTATTTCATACATGATATATATATATATATATATATATATATATATATATATATATATATATATATATATATTTATACAATATATACATTTTTAACACTTTAATGAAGTGCGTAATATTAATGGAACGATTTCATATTTCACACTTTGACTACGCTTTTCATACAATAGAAACCTGCCACTGGATTTAATAGGGTGCTTGATTATTCATTCCGATCATATTGTAGTGTTTAACAATGTATACCATATTCATCAATCATATATAATATTAATAATTTAAATTGTATATATACATAAATATTATAATTCAAAATTATTCGTATAATATTGATTATTATACTTCCATTTTTATAATAATATTTTAACTGCCTTCTTCCATGTTAATAGTTAAAATTCGTGTTTGATTATTTTAATCATCAAAATCATGTTAATATATATTATATATATGAATTTTTTTATATATACAAATAATAATTCAATAATTTTATATTATTTTTTACATAAATACGTATAAAAATATTTATCAATTTTATATTATATATCTGAATTAAATTTAATATGAACAAATTTCAACAATTAGATTTTTAATAATTTTATATAATAGTAAATTATTAGTAAAAATATATAAATCAGTAATTATTTTTTAAACTAGACTTCCATTTGAAATTGAATCAATTCTAATTTCATGTCTATTTTTCAAATTGATTTTAATTGAACGACTAGACATAACATTTTTTTATGCATATTACACAAAAAAATAATAATAATAATGCGCAGATTTAAATTACGATTTCTCGGAAATATTTTGAATTTTTTTTTTCAATTAACGAATTTCGCACATCGCAAAACGAACAATTGACACCGAAATGCCTTAATTTCACCTACGCAACAATATATTTTAATATGCTAAAAGCGTGGTATGCGAATATCATATTAAATTATTACGGTGTCGATATAATAATAAGCCGATAAAAATCTCACCGGCTAAATTGAACGATAATTTAATATTTCGACCTATGGAATGCGAATTTAATGAAAAAAAAATATATATATATATATAATAGAGTCTCAAAAATATACGTGTCGTTTTTTTTTTTTGTTTTGTTTTCGATTCGTATCTATATAAACGATTCAATATTATTATTATATCATAATTATTTTAATATTCGGTGGCTTTTTTTATTTAACTCGTGAAAAACTGTAGGTGATAAATGCGGAGGATGTTAAAGCGTTGGCGATCTATTAAATCGCATAGATCACTTTGACAAACAATGATCTGGTATCGGATACGAGTTTAACGCACTCGTTTTATTATTATTATTATTATTATTAACTCAGTGTTTCTTAAATTGTGCAATCGATGATAATAATTAATTGTGATAATACTTTGATACTGTTGCTATGGAAAAATATTTGATTAAATAATAGTGATAATAATTTTCAATATATTTTTTAAATTCAAATTTAATTCATTGATGAAAATATTATTTTAATACATTGAACAATGAAATAATATTTTATGCATTAATTAAAATATACATAATCATTCAAATTATTCATAAAAATATATTTAAAATCAATATTCTATTTTTTATACATTAAGTTAATTATATATATTTTTCTAATTATTCTATACTATATATTTAAACAATTTTTTCATATATCTAATTGAGATATTCTATTATAAGATTATAAAATTAATTTCATTTTTTTGGACAATATATAAATGAAAGTATATTCTTAAAATAAAATATGAAGGCTAAATATTTATAAGACAAATCAAATTAAATAAAAATTAATTTAATCTATTAAAATTAACATAGAAAAAAATATAGATTTTTATAGACTTTATATATCAAAAAAAAAATAATTACTTAAAAGTTAAAATTTTAATTCATATAAAATATATAATATTATATAAATTCGTGTAGTATTTTTTCTTATTATATTTATATAGATATATAAGATGAAACATATACACTATAAATCCTAGATTATTGAGCTTTCAATTTGCTCGATTCGCTTGTAATGATATTTCAATAGAAATAAATCGCAAAGTCGACTCGTATCGGCGAATGTAATTGAATCTATACTTTTACTATACTATAAAATAAATAAATATATAATATATTATATATAAAACTGATTAATATATATATATTTATAATTTTAAAATAACATATATTTTTGAATATTTAAAATCTTATGAAAAGTTACTCTAATTTTTTTTATAAATATAATATATACATTCTGATGATTAAAATTAATTATTTTGAAATAACGATTGAATTTTATCATAAAATCGATTCAATATTGAATGATTCAGGTCCTCACAGTATTCTAGAGCCATTGATTCGACCTTTTATATATATTATTTCCATATATAAACAACATCATAAACGATCATTATATGTAAATATTGTATTATAAAATAAAACTATTTTATATATAAATATAATATAACGCGTTGATTTTCCACTGATTAACGATCGATATTTTTATTTTCAGAATTATAAAAAAAAAAAAATAATGGCATATAATTTTCAGTCGTTATCGCCCACGTTCGATTTTAGTCAAATTTTATAGAAAAATATACGAATTCAGAACGAAATAGTGCAATTAAAATTTTATTTATACATATAATTTTGATGTTCAATCGAATCGAATATTATTACCTCCATATAACATATATTATAAAATCTAAATTATATATATATATATATATATATATATATATATATATATATATATATATATATTAATTAATATTAAATCAATATACGTATCGAATTATTTCACATACCATAATTGTCGGTCATTTTAAACAATCATCGACCGCTTAAAGTCACCTTCACACCGAATCCACATAACAATCGCGTTCAATATTAAATCGATTGTTCGCACGACAGTAAAATAACCGTCGAAATATAAATATTACAAATTCGTACAAAAATATTCGTGCACGTATATCGAAAATAATTCCAAAATTTCGTCCGTGAAAGCCTTGAATAGCGTCGTTTCATACGATTTATTTTCGACTATTCGAATAGTGTGGGCGCACCTTAAAGTTCGCCTTTCCTTTTAGCAAGGATATCAACGCCCAAACTCTTGACTACTAAACGACCTATATTTTTCAAATTTTGCACTGATGTAAGAAAATTCTGATTTAGTCACTGATCGACTTATGAGCGAATATGTTTCGCTTCCGTTCGTCGTTATCCTGATATATATATAATATATATATTTTTTTTATTAAATCGCCCTTCTGGAAAACCTTTATTCTGATCATCAGATTTATTCTATATAAACTCATCTAAAAAAACAGGTTAAATTATTCACACATATATATTTATGTATTTTTTAATAATCTATTTTTTTTAATATTAAACTAATATAATATAATCATATTTCGAGTCAATAGCAATGGACTAAACATAATCAGCATGAAAAATTTCATTCATATATTGAATAATATTTTAAAAATATTTATAATTAAATTATATTGAATAATAGACAATATTTTGAAATCATAAATTATGAATTAATTATATTTAATTTTAAATATATATTTTACAAAAATTATCATAGTATAAATTAATCTAAACATTTTTCAACTACTAATAAAACGTTATAAAATATATATATATTCCAATTATAATGATTCTATTTAGACATTAAACTAGTTGTTTAATATTTTGCATCCATTAGAATATTCATTACTCTTTATATAATATACAATATGATGTCATCGTGATATTTACTTAAATTTCTCTTCAATGCAACTATTTATACTGAAACTAGTCATTAAGACGAAACGTAATACAATATGCATAATATGTATTTTATTTATACAATAGAAACTGAAATTCGTATAATGTTAATTAAATGATTGAACATTATCAAATATCTAAATAAAGTAATCTCATATTGAAATAACGATCTATTAATAAAAAAAAAATATATATATAAATATATATACATATCATATATATATATATATATATATATATATATATATATATATATGATATATATATATATATATATATATATATATATATATATATATAATTCTAATTATATATTACTTATATTTCGATTTTATTATGAATCGTATCAATTTTATTTTCCAATCATTATTATCATTAGCGTGACATTTACCTTGAAAGCCTTCGTTTTCAAGGCTTCGACTTTCACTCCAACCCCCGTCTCATTGACGTCAGACAATAATATTGCACGCCGAACTTGTCCGCGTTACTCGTGTACATACAAACACACGTACTCACCCTCTGTATATATATATATATATATATATGTATATATATATGTGTGTGTGTGTGTGTGAGCCAATTTAGTGTCATTATGTACCCTTTTTGTCGTTGTTGTTTCTTCCCTTCTCATTATTGATGCCACGTATGTATGTTATTCAGACATCGTGTTTTTACCACAGCACATATAAAATATATATAGTCGGTTCTCGAGTTACGACAACCTCGATTTGCGACGAAAACAAAATAATCATAAACCAGAATAATGCTTATATATGTATATAATTATTTATGTAATAAAGTAAAATAATAACAATTGAAAATTAAAAATCAGAAATAAAAGTCATATTTATTCACATATTATATCCATTATTATTTATTTTTGTGTAAAATTCGATACATGTTTAACGTTGCTGAATCGAACCTCGTCGCAAGTCGAGAACTGACTATATATAAATATAAATATAAATATAAATATTTGTATCTTTTTTTTTCATTTTAGAATCAATCGAATCGATGTACAAAATGGTCATAAAGATCGATATTTAAGTGTTTTTTTTTTATCTTTGTTATTTAATAATTATTTAAGGGCTATAATCTAAAAGGCGTTCGTCGCTATAAAGGTGAATTTTTATACTATTTTCTATTTTTATAAACGTTTACAAATTATTATTGAATAATTGTTTAATAAACGTATTTAAATTTATTTTATTGATCATTTCATATTTATTTTATATTAAAATATTCACAAAAAAATTAAATTTATTTAACTAAAAGTCAGCCAATAAAATTTTTACAATATGTACTATAAATACTAAAAATATTTAAATTTTATAAATTAATATATAAAAATGTACAATGTCGCTTAATATAAATGTATCGCACGATTTCATACAAAATAATAATTGCTTAAACGATAACTATTATATATGAATTATTTATAATAGATTCTTATAAACGATGAACACAATAAACGACAAAACGTATTTTATTGAAATTTATCGATTCACAGGAGGAAAATGGATAATAATATTGTTTACCGTGAATTTATATTTAAAAAAAAAAATTTCAACCTTCGAAATAAAACATTTCTCGAAATATTCAATATACGAAATTTGATATTTATCAATACAATTTTACGTTGTTTATTTATTATTTCACGAATTTTAAAGATGTTTGTCGTTTTTATTTTGATCTCGTTTCTTATATTCTATCATTTCGTAAATATAATATGTTCATATAAACATCTGCGATGGCTTCGTGTCGACTATAAGGCTTTGTTTTTTACATATAAATTGAATATTTTGTTATCTAAATAGTACTTTAAAGAAAATAAAACGGGACTTAAATTAAATTTTAATGTTAACCTTCTATTCGTCTTTATATGCCTTTTCATGTTTGAAGGTTGACGATCATCACTCCTATTTTTAATTTTTGATATTACAATCTTAAAGAAAAATATCAAACGCCTTCCGAATCGTTTCATATTTTAAATAATTTCTCCTGATATGATTCAATATTCTAGTTTCCTTATTTAAATATAAATAAGTATACTTCTTTCTATAATGAATTTTTAAAAAAACTTCTGCATTAGTGACGTTTTATAATAGTGATGAAAAAAAAACGAATTTTTTTTATATATCAACATTTTTTAATGTAAAATTTTACGGGAAAAAATATTTATATATAATAAACGACTCGGTTCTTTGTTATATCAAATCAAAACCATATTTTTACAAATATAAATATTTATTTTCATATGAAATTCATATATTTTTTTAATATGAAAACAACGTGCTCCGAAATAAATTTTCTACATCTTCGATATTATCAACTTATTTTATTTTTCTTAACATTCTCTTCAACATGCACGCTTTGAAATATCAAATTTGCCACGTTTTCAACACAACATAAAATTATGCATCGATGATAAATATATATATATATATATATATATATATATATATATATTTCAAAAACGGAATAAATACGGATAAAAACATAATTGAAACTGTAAAAATATCGCTGATTCAATATATTAATATGACGGAAAAATATTCACGATATTCATTCATACCTTATTCGAAAAAAATCTACCCTACGAATAATCCACAGATATGTCATAAATATTAGCAATTTTAACATACATAGCCAGCAATAAAAGCGGAATCTATTTAGCCTTCGCCGCGTTAGAGAACCGTCTCAGGATTGTAAGGACGAACCGACGACAAACCGAGGCATACAATTTACTCCGTTAAGCCTTCGGGTGTATAAAAAAAAATAGTGCCAAGGGTGAAGGTTTAGGATCGTCCGAAATCGCCACTAAAGCCTTCACGTACCCGTTCCAGTAAAGGAAGTCTAGCTACCCTTATTTATACTCGCCTACACCCCTCTGTGACCGAGAAAAATTGCTATATATAAACGTTTATAAGTTAGATATAGTAGTACATTATATATAAATATCTATATATTTTTTAACCCTTCAGTGATATTTCGACGTTGAGTCAGAAAAAAAATATTTTCAATTTTTTTCTTCAAAAATCAATCCAATATATAAAAGAGTTTTAAATTCTTCATAAATTAACATCTTTTCAAATGTTTCATATTAATCATGAATTAAAAGTGATGTTTCAATTATTTTTTATTTACATATTTATTATTCTCTGTAATTATGTTAAAAATATAATAGTGTATTATGTTAAACAGAAACACAACCCTGTAATAATTCTTATCACACGAAATCTTCACTAATCCGACCCAAAAGGGATCACAAACTAATTCAGATTTTTGTTTTTTTAGTTAGACATTGTTTTTAAAGGTCCTACCTATCATATACTTGTGCATTGCAATTATAAATTTACGCAAATAAATCTATAAAATCTACATAATTCTAAAACATGAGTTAGGCACAACAAAAAACCATATCAACCATGATCACTGTGAGTCTCATTCACAACTTGAGCGCAAATTGTATAAGATTAATATTTTTCATTTAGAATAATTTTATTATAAATATTTAATATAAAAAAAATGAAGATCATACATAAAATACTGATATAAGAAAAAAAATTCTTGAAATTGAAAAAAAATATATTTTTCTTTGGTGTGAAAATTATATTACGTATTCCGCGAAAACTTTGCGAAAATGACACTCAAAGTTTACAACTATCATAAATTTACTCGGAAAGTTCAATATACACATATATATATATATATATATATATATATATATATATATATATATATATATATATATATATATTATAATATCATAGTTTCGCAGTACGTATTGAAGTTTCTTTTTTTCTCGACGGATTTTCTTGTGCCGCAAAATTTTCAAACATCTCAACCATAAATTCTTAAAATCCCGGTATTCCATCAACGATACTCATCATAAATCGCATTTGCGTCTTTTGAGCCCAAACCGCCCGGAATATATACGATCGCAAATTTCGGATAACAATCGTACTTATTCGATTAAAGAAAAAACAAACCTTCGGCAAATTTTTCTTTTTTTCAACCCCCCCCTCCCCACCTCTATTGGAAAATAAAGCAAAAACGTCTAAAAAGGAAAACGTTTCCAGATGCGAATCGGGACCGAATTCAAGGATTAGGAATCGCTTTATTGAATCTCATCGCTTTGTTCTGTGTTTTTTTTTTCCTTTTATATTTTCACTATTATTTTTTTTTCTCTTCGCTCATCCGTTTTAACAAGCGTAGAAAAATATCATCGAATATTTTCCAGCGTCGTTTTCCCGTGAAAATTCGCTCGGATTGATCGAATCGATATGCGAGCGCATCTTTCTAATAATAATAAAGAAAACCAAAAAAAAAAAAAATAACATTATATTTATTTTAACAGTCTCGTTTCGAATAAAAAAATCATCGCATTCGTTAAACCGCGAAAATTCGTGCGGCCGGGATATATAAATAAAATTTCTCCGTGTCGACGATTTGCGCTTTTTCACCGTCGAATTTTCCGACGGCGCTTTTCGCGACACCGGAAAAACGGGCTTCGTGTGTTGCAAACGAAATAGTGTCACGTTTGCGAAAACATGATACGGCGGTCGATACGAGGCCGCAACGCGTTACGTATTTACGATAAAACCTCGTTAATCCGAAACCGGCTTAATCCGAAATTATTCATCGTGTGTAAATCCGATTTCTTGACTTTCGTACTTCGCTTCTTTTACATTTAGCTTATTATGCATAATAATACATTATATATATAATATATATTTATATATATATATATATATATATATATATATATATATATATATTATACAATATAACGATATAAATTGAATACTTATAAATACAATTATATATACTATTATATGTCTATTTATTAGTAACGCTCCAAATATATTATAAAATGTTAATATTAGTATTCAATTTCTAATAGAATTTTATTGATATTTTAAAAATAATCAATTTCATATATTTTTTGATATTTTTATATTATATATTATAATAATATTTTCATCCTTTTTACTTTATTTTATAATTGAAAAAAATATATATATAGTATGTAATATAGTGACATCTATGTTTATTTAGTAGTAATGTACAAGTTCATATTTATAGTAAAACATTACTATGAATAAATACAGCATTGTCAATATATATATATATATATATATATATATATATATATATATATATATATATATAATTTAATATTTTTTAAAATTAATAAAACATCATTTTTATATTGATTAAATATTATATTATAAAAAAATAAATTAAATTATTTTCACTCCTATCATATATCTATTATGTATCAATTTACTAAAGGACTAAAATAATCGATATTTATGAGTACTTTATAAAGAGTGCCCCCCCCTCCGCTTGTAAGTTTTTTTTGATTTTTTTTTCTTTCGTCTGTCCACGTCGCTGATGTACAAAGTCCGGTCATTTATCTGCCTTAACGGATATGTCAAAATCATAAGATTTACCAGAAGATTAATAACCTTACAGGAGAGAGGACAAGTTTGAAATTCTTTCCCTTTTTTTTTCATAATAAAATAAGTACAGCGTTTTATATTTTTCATCGTCGTCCGTATCTATAAATAAAAACAATCATTTATAATTTAATTATATATAAAATATGTGGAACAAAAAAAAATTTTATTAATACAATCAATTTCACAATATTTTCGCTGACGTTATAATTTTTTTTTTATATCTTATCTTAAGAAAAATCTTTTAAACTCGATACGTTCGTTTAGAATCCAACAATTGAACCGGCTGGAGGACTTTTTACTAGAAAACGCCATACATTCCGCCAAAGATTCGGACAATACGATTCATGAGGTTCATTAGGGGATCCGTAGGCCACCAGGTCCTGACCATAAGTCTTCTTGCGACCCCACATCGTCCTATTTATTGACCGTTCGCTCGATTGCCTCGCACAAATGGGCACGATTTGCCGAAATTCACGTAAAAAAAAAACAATCCTATGTCCACTTGCTACCCTAGAAGCCTATTTTAATTATTAGAAAAGCCCATATAAAATATACGCCTATCAATATATATATATATATATATATATATATATATATATATATATATATATATATATATATAAAAATATTATGCTAATACGAACTAATTGATACAGCCTTATTTTATATTATACCTTTATAATCGATATACGTTATTAAGTAACTTTTCAGATTAAAAACTTGGTAGTACACATAAGCTATCTTTGTAACTCACTAGTTTGAGAAACACTAGTATATAATATAGTGAAAGTACACGGGATCTGTGTACACAAAACTTGCTTTCAAGAGAAGAACCCTTAAAGTTTATACTCGCCATACGTTTAATAAGTAAAGTCAAGCAAAGTGTTGTGTGCTAAATTTAAAATATTCAATATATTTTTACTTATATATATGTATTACGATATTTTTTAAAAAATATATAAAAATACCGATGTTCGAAAGTCGAGGACCTCATTAATATAAGACTTAAAAAACAACACACACACACACACACACACACACACACACACATATATATATATATATATATATATATATATGTCTAAGAAAGATTTGAACTTTGATCTAAACATTCTCCATTGCCTCCACATTCCTAACTATCTATCTATCTTTCTATCTATCTAAAAGTCTTTCTTTTGAAGTTGCTTTGAGTCGCTCGATTAAGCACCCCGTTTTTCCTCCCCCACCCTTCCATTCCATCCCCCTCCATCAATAAGGAGTTTCCTTTTATTTAGAATTATTTTATTTTCCGTCCGAAATGACAACGGAAAGTTTTTCGAATGCGCTTATTTACTATTCCGTTTGACTTCCCGGACGCTCAAAGGGTTAATTGTTTCTGAAAGTGAATCGACGCGTAAAAATCGCATTTAACTTTCGGAACGAGGTCACAGTGAAAACGGATCCTGAAATCGTACATATAAAATCCTTATTAAATATTTTTTTTTTCATTAAAATATATATTATTATATTATATATATACGTTTATAATAATAAGAATAATCATTGTTGAGCTTTTAATACGATTAAGTGCTTTTTAAGCTTAGCGTTTAAATTATGCCGATGGGTTAATTTTCATGTGTTAAAATAATATGGTTTAACTTCGAATGTTCATCCGTAATATCGAGCCGGGAATTTTCCGCGAAAAACCGCTTTCCACACGAGTACAGATGTTTTAACCGTGCAATTTTCCACGAACACCCCATCCACCACCTATCTGAATAATAAATTTGCCAATTAGTCGATTCTGACCCCGTTTCTTTGGAAATGCGAAACATTTCACGAATATTTTTAATCGCGCATTTATTCAACATTCGTCCGAACAAGTGAATTGTTTTATAATTTTACGAAAATTGTACGAATTATTATTTAATATAATAAAAAAAAATTATAGTAGTGAATGAAATATTTATATATTGTATAATAAAGTAAGTATATTTTACATTTTTGTCAATATTTTCTTATATAAATTTATGTGTATATATTATATAAAAAATATTACAACTTGAATTATTATTATTTTTAAAATAGTGAGAAGCGTTAAATTTGGAAGTCGTCTTTTAATAAATAACTATTTTTAAAATCCGTTATATAATTTTGATACTGAAATATGATGTTTGCATAATTTAAATATATATTAGTTTTCATTTTCAACAATGAATTTATGATAACAATAACTATTTTATTTACAATATTTTTTTTTATTTATTATTTCTAAAGTTGAATCATCAATTTTATTTTCTACTAATAATTATAAATTTATATTTAAAAAAATATTAGTTTGCTTCCCTTTATATATATAAAAAAAATTCTAAGCGACATTAATTTTACGATATTTAATAAAGATTTCTAATAAAAATATTTTATATCTTAAATTTGACAAATTTTTCGCAATCAATTACCGTTTTAATAATTTATTTTCCACATAACCAGAAATAATAATAATAATAATAATAATAATAAAACGCGACCCACTTACTTCTTACATAGCACTAGAGGTCCTTCTAAAATCGATATATTTTCCGGTCTCCATATAGCAAAAATTAATCTGACAACAAACGACCCCTGATCCTGAAGTTACTGCTTCGTTATAATGCGAAAGGGTTCATACGATGACCGTTTCACACATAAATCTAAAACCTTGTCCTGCAGCAAACAGGATATTTAGTTCGAATCCCAGATGTCCTGGTGTTGACAGCTTTTTTGCTTCGTTTAACTCCGCTTGAACATTGTTAAATAAAAAAAAAATAAAGGACGAAAATAATATATGACCGCGATAATAATAAATATACGAGACTCCCGCGCTTTTTCCAGTAATAAAATTTGCATTTCTACCTTTTGTCTACTTCTTGTTTTTTATTATCATTATTCAAAGTATAATATATATTTTATTTATAAATACTGCATGATATAATAATCCGTTCATAAATACGTATATCATTTTAAATCATTATATAGAAAATATCATAAATTATAATTTCTTCTTTTCTATGTTTTGTAAAGGTCAGTTATCTTAATGCCAATTGATATTCTTGAAATAATTTTTCAAAAGACGTGCATTTTAATCATTTATCTTTTTATACTTTTCAATCGCAAATTCAGTCTTATTTAAATAGATCCTTTCATTAAAATTTTGTCTGTAATTATTCTTAATACTTTATTTCCAAGTATTTCGTCTCATTTTCAATTAATATCCACTTTAATTTTTAACATTTATTTACATAATTCAATTACTTAAATATAAATCTATACACTTTCAAAAGCTTTTATATATTTATATAATTTATTAATCAACACCAACCTATTATAAATATTGCGTTAAACGTTAATTATGTTTTAATGAAATTCTTAAAACATATTTTATTTTAAACTTACTCTCTTTTGGATTACGTTAGAATCTTCACAGTGGATGTTTATTTTTACGATATTACCCATATTTTTTCATTATTCTCTTAAGGTAACCCGGAAAATATTAAGAGTTACGGAGCCATTGTTGTTATTATTAAACTTTATATATGCTTTCAATTTCAACAACATTTAAATTTTTTATCATTCAACACTAAACTTTATATATTCTTTATAATATGAATATGAAATTATTTGTATACGCAATACTATTTTGAATAATAAACATAATAAATCGATATATTTACTATATTTCTAAGGTCAAGAATACACGTCAACATTGTTTACAATCATTCAAAATTTTCCATTAGATATTTATAATCAAATATATATAAAAATATTATTTTACGTCAATGTATTATCGTTTAATTTTTGGCGCCATAAATGACGATTTCAAAATTGAAAATTACTTATCGTTTTACACTATAAAATATCGTGCGTTTTTGACCTTTGCGATGATAATTTTATCACATTTTTCACTTTTAATTGTTTAGAGAGAGAGAGAGGCGCAAATTTTGCCAATTACTCTTCGACGCCTAATTTTTAATGAAAAGTAAAAGAAAAAATCCGTGACGAGGTGGAAATTTTTCGTCGAATGTCCAATTAACGGTCGAGAAATGTTTGATTGATTCGCTTTAAGTGCGTCGTTAACGAGAACGACTTGTAAACATTGTCGATAATTTACAATCTATGACCGTGAACATGTATATATATATATATATATATAAAATCAATACAGGACAACAAATCATCGCGCCAACAATTTTTATTGAGGGTGGTAGACGTTTATTGTTTTCGCCGTATAAAGAAATCGACGATTTTTCCGCGTGTCTTTTTGTGTACCCCTTTAATATTTCCGTCTTGTCGCAATATATTTTTTTTTTATTTATTATTATGTCGAATATAAAAATTTAATTCAATTATCCGATTATAAATAAAATTTAATTTATATATTCTATATATTTGAGTACACTTAAATAATAATTAATAAATATTGATTAAATATATTATTTTATTAAATTCTTTAATAAATAATATTTAAAGATTAATAGTAGAACTAGCGTCTCGATTTCATTAAAATTAAATTAAACAAAAAATGTATTATTAAAAAAATATATATTAATAATATTATTTTGTTATAATGAAACTCTCTTAAATATTTAGAATTCTTCGATTAATTAAAAATATCTTCCTTTTATTATAAAAAATAAATACAATTTTTTAACATCAAATAAAATTTATAGAATACATTCTTCGAACAATTTTATCAAAATTTGTTTAAAATATAATAATATTATAAATGAAACATTTATTATTAATTTTAACATTATATTTCAAAGCACTGCTATTATTTTAATTTTATTTCCAATATTATTTAAATATCGTTAAAAAGTGTTTATTATTATAATAAATTTTCAAAAATACACATATCTATATAAAACAATGACAAAAAAGATATTATCGCATGACTGACAAAACTTTTCCATTTAGATTTTTATCTATAATGCTTTATACGATTTGTATCATATTTAAATATAATATAACAACCCATAGATAATATTTAATTTATACTAAAAAATGAAATAAAAATAAAACTTTTATTTATTTGTTTCTATAATATATGCGGCAATTAAGCATAAATAATATATTACCATAACTAATATGAATATATTATATGCTAATGATGCGTTCATTATTTTAAAAATGGATATATATATATAATATTATTTTTTCATATGTAATATTTAATACGTGTTAGAAAACGATAAATTAAAGGTCAATCCGATATATAACCTGTGGAAATTCACACTAGGACTAAAGTTTTATATGTTGGAAGGGTAGTATGGTGTTAAAACTCGAAAAGCAACCCCCTATGACAATTCATTTGCCATGGCGACCTCGTCGAAAAGCCCTACAACAAACCCTTCTTCTGTTGACAGTCCATTATTCACACTCGAAAGCCGTAGAAGCCTTCTTAGTCGACGATTTCAATGGGAGAGAGAAAAAAAATGCTCTTTGGCATTGAATAAAAAAAATAAAAAATATTTAAAACGCTTTTTTTTTTAAAAAAAAAAAGAGTCGAACGCGCAAAATTCGACTGAATAATAAATAATATTATGTCGCTATCGATCAAGAAGTATAACCTAGAAAATATACGCGTTTATTTAATATTGAAAGTGTTATTTTGTGAATCGATATAACGATATGCTTTTGCGTGATTAATTAATTAATTGATACGTCGTCGACTCGTTTTATTGCGTCATGAGATTATTTAATTGAATTTTAAAAACAAGAGTTATTACGATGAACGACGACGACGACGACGAAATCGTACAGGAGACCACCAAAGGTCGCAGCTGGAGAAGCATCTGGAGGGATCATCGAATGTTGAGCAAAAGTTTAGGTTCGTTGCCCTCGTGGAACGACGTTTTAAAAGGTGTCAAAGAGCGACAATTGAGCGATACTTGGTCCAACGGAAACGTATACAATCGTAGTAAAACGACTTACGATTACGAAGATCAGGTACTAATATATTATTATATATGATATCGAATAGATTTTTCTTTTTGTGTCGATGTTTTCTTGCGGTCCACTTCCGGTATCGATTGCGAAATTATTCTTCCTGTTGAATTTGTTTGTTTGTTTCTATTATTATTATTTTTACGAATCGATTGTATGCAAAAATAAAAAAAAAAAACGATTTCACAATCGTGATATTATGATATTGTGTAAATAATGTCGTAATCTATCGTTGAAACTTCCTCTCTTCTGAAAAAAAGTTTTCCCGGATAACGAAAATCAACAGATTTTAAAAACTTATTATAATAACAACGATTTCGTTTTTTACTCGAAATATTTACATTTAATTTTTATTCAAAAGTATAAAAATTTTATTTTTCTATATATATATATTTATAATTTTAATACCTGAAATAAAATTTCTTTACAATGAAACCAATTATAACGTGAAAAACAACAAGAAATCACCATATTATAAAAACTATCGTCATAAATATTTATTACAATTTTAATGTTCAATTATATTTAATTTAAATATCATAAAATATATCGATACATAATTCATATAATACAACTGAGATCTATAGATATTTTAATATGCATTATAAGAAGAATGCGTGAAAAAAAAACAAACACTAAATTACTAATTTAAAATATTCCACATACCATTAACATGCGTGACCGTTTCTTTATATATTTTACATAAAATTCAATATTAATTATATTTAACGATTTTTCTATATTGACTGATGCAACTTTTAATTCCATTGTAAAAAAAATACAACATTTTATCTAGCCATTGTTCCAATTTAACATTTTTGACATATAGACACCCCGTTTTAAAGACGAAACGCCCATTATATTCGCGTTTAACAAACGACGACAATAGCGAAAAACAACAATTCAACGTCCAAACTTCCATAGAAACAATCCACGTTCGCAAATGACAACATACTGTATATGGTGCTGACTGACTGTAAGAGGCTGTCCTGACTTCCCACACAAAAAGTCTTCCATTTCGTGTCCTTATTCATAAAACCGACGACCCACCATCACACAGAAGACATACGAAAATGCATCCGACGTTAATATTGTATTATAATGATTTCATAAAATTCGATTATTTTTTTTTTGTTCTTATTACGTGTCGATAAGGTCAAATAATTGTCCCAAATTGTGTGTGTATGTGTGTGTGTGTGTACCACAAGTTAGGTTGCCGATGTTTAAATTCAATTCTAATTTCTTCGTACAAATGTTTGTCGATTTAAATTGAATCAATTTGCCCGACTTAAATAGACTTTAAAGTGCGACGTTGCGTTTTAATGGGTCTAAAACGTAGTTTTTAATCCTTTGTATTAGGATTGAAATCGTTATTTATCACTTATCGAATCTCTTTCGATGTTAGAATTTTATACTGTTATATACTGTTCAATTATCAATATTGTATGATACATTGTGATTTACTATAGTGACCAGATTTTCAAAAAAAAAAAAAAAAAAAAAACATTTTACGAGTGTTTAATTGCGCTCATCTTCAACTCTTTATGACATCTTTACCACTTTTCCTTCACAAAAAAAAAAAGCGGGACTGTTCCACCAAAAATTGAAACGTCTGGTCACCTTATGATTTACACATGTATTGTCACTTTGGATTATTTTAAATATGCCTTCTTTATTTATACTGACTGACTTTTAAATACCAGAACTAGAATCATTAATACAATATTATATTTCAAACGTTAAATTTATAATTTTTATATGAAAAATAAATATATATAAAATTGAAAACGTTTATCAAACGTATCTCACCTATATTTTAGATAGGAAAAGTTGATCTAGCTCGCCTCCGCTGCCCGTAAAAGGGCCATTGTTGTGTTTCAACGTTTTAATAAATAATTGCCGTCGGTTAGACGCAAATTTGCAGTTGACAAAGACTTAATTGTCAAGACGGAAGGACGATTTATATTCTGCAGAAAGGCACGTTTTATTTGCATATAATAAATATTTATACGGATATATATTATATATATTAATATTGTGCCGGATAACGACTCATCCTCGGAAGCTGTAAACTTTCGTTGCCATATTAATCTTGTGGCAACGGTCATCAGTTTAATACTCCTTAGAAATTTATATATGAAAGTAACGTTAAAACTGAACCATTCGAACAGAATCGACTAAAGAAAATGCGTGACTAATTTTTGTTTATCGCTTTTAAGAAAAGGTGTAACTGTTTTTAAGATTTAATAATATTATATTTTCAGACATGATATTTTCTATGCAATATTTATAATTCAAGTTGATTTTTAAATAATAAATGTTTTCATCATATAAAATATTTAACATTTGTATAACAACTTAATATTAATTATATATTTCCAATCAAGAACTATTTTTCAAGTATTTATATATTTTTTAATCATCTTTACAATGTATAATATTCATCAAAATATTTAATTTATTTTCTAATGAAACAAATTTCATATTAAAAACCATTGCTTTAAAAATATTGTACGATATGAAATATTATTTTTTTTATAATATAACAAACCAATCTAAATATAATACTAATAATCTTCTTTAACTTATTGTATATATATATTAATCAATTATTTTTTATTTAATAAACTACATTAAATATATATATATATTATATTTCTAATCCATTTCATACATCAAATAATAAGTTTGTATTGAATAAAAACTAATTTATTGACTAAACAAAAAATTGTATTATAGAATTATTTACATCATCTTTTATATACGTGCATTAGAAAATATTCACAATCTGATATAAATGCATAACATCCATAAATGGAATACAAACATAAATATATATATATATATATATATATATATATATATATATATATATATATATATATATATATATATATAATAAAACCATTTATTACCCGTTGACATTTAATTGATATGTCTGGTTCAACAACCACACACGTTTAACGAATGAATCGTTTCAGTTATCCGTTTTATACACATATATAATATATATTTAGTACATTTCAAAGATACACCCGTTAACAAAATTTTACTTTTCCAATAGTTCGTTTCATTGTATTTCTAGATATCGATTAAACTTTACATTCGGTTCGGCAAGTTGAGAAACGGTCGACGTGGGCAACGGTCGAATATTGTGCCGGCTTCTACTTGTCCCAGCCCTTTTCAGAATATACAGCTTTACATATAAGTCGACACGTGATGATCTCAACAAAAGTTAAACGAATTTCATGAAATATATGCGTTGTTAAATGATAAATGTTAACCACTTTTTTATTTATTTTATTTTTATTTTTTTACTTCTAATGTGTGGATCTCGTTTTTCTTCTATTCTAGGCGCGCTTTCAACAGCGACAGTTGATGGAGAAGGAACAGAAGTTGTTGAAAATGTACGAAGCAAGTCAAGCACGAGTTTTGGGTAGATTAGGCACAAATCAAACTTCTACAGCGTCTACTGGGAAAGTACGTTATATAAAATATTTTTTATTCATATATATATATATATATATATATATATATATATATATATATATATATTATTTGTAACACACAACTCTGAATTAATTTCAGGTACGACAAATGTTTGAAGAACGCCGAACAAAGGCTGGCATTGATAAAAGTTATCCTCTTCAACCATTGCATGGAAACAGTACTTCATCATCTCAAATAAAAGTAGCTCGTATGACTATAAATGGACATCATTCGTCTTCGGATAAAACAGCAAAACAAGATGTGACAATTGAAATTAAACATGTAAATTATGATTACATAATGATATTCTAATTTATTATTTATAAATTGATTATATATGTAATATTGTATTGTTTAGGCTGTCAGTGTTAATGGAGAAACAGTAAAAAATCAACGATATGAAATGAAATCTGTAAGAGACGTTAATTTAAATGAAGATTTTGACGATATGACTCTAGAAGATAACCAAACTGTTGTCGATTCAGTTGCTAACAAATTACCAAATGTTGGTGGAACACTTCCTAGTCAAAGAATAATCAAAAAAGAAACCAACAATAATGTCAGAAACGGTGTAATGCCCAAAAAGACAAGCGACGCCTCATTGAGAACCAACGGCGATTTGGCCGGAGGTCCAAAAGAAAAAGTATTATCATCTCAGAGGGTTACAAAAACGCCACCCTTACAAGCCATTAAAACAAATACTTCGAAAACTGCTAAATCGCCAGCCGGCGCTGTAAAACCACGTTCCATTGCTCCATCACCACAACAGTTACCATCGCAACAAACAACTCCAACGTATGCGTCACCAGCACCTACTCCGACAAAGCCCAAGACTCCAATTTCTTCTGTAGATAAATTGAAAGTATGCTCTTTTTATACATCCTTAAAATCATTATTTATAATTAAATCATATAATATAATATTAAAAATTAAACATATATCATTATTTTATAATGTTATTAATTAATTTATTTAATATTCAACTATCAATATAAAAATAATTTAAATGTAATCTAATAATAAAATGAAATTATGTTTATATTTAATTTAATTTAAATAATTATATTCCAATTTTTGTAACTAAGTAACGTAAACAATTTTTTATATCAAACATGGTATCACTTGAGTCATTGTTTTGTTTCAGTCTCCTGTGAAATCATCACCAACTGTAATGGCAAGCAAATCGAAGGTGTTTATCGAAGTATTCTGTAATTATTATATCAATATAAATAAATCACTATATTTTAATTTGTGATCTCCTTAGCATAAACCGATTGACGATGAAAACACCTGCACCATCTGTCATCGAACCTTCGCTCCTGAGAGAATACAAAAACATATAGAAATATGTTCGAAAACCAATAGTAAAAAGAGGAAACAGTATGATGCTGTCAAACATAGAATAGCTGTAAGTGTTTCAAAATAAATCCACAATAACAAAACTATAAATCATATTTACATATATAGATCACTTATTATATTACAATATTTCAGGGTACTGAAGTGGAGTCTTATGTGAAACACTCTAAAAAAACTGGCAATAGAGCACCTGCTCGTACATCCACTTCTTCGACTACTGCAGCACCGAAACAGAGCAATTGGCGTAAAAAACATGAAGAATTCATTATGGCAATCCGTGCTGCTAAACAAGTTCAAGCACATATTAGCAAAGGAGGTCTATATTCCTTAATAATATTTAAAATTCTATATATATTTAAGTATATTCATATACATTTTTGATATATTTTCAGGTAAATTATCAGATTTACCGCCGCCTCCACCTTCGGATACATCCGATTATATACAATGTCCACATTGCAATAGACGTTTCAATCAATCGGCTGCCGAAAGGCATATTCCAAAGTGTGCCAATTTCCAGTTCAACAAACCGAAGCCTGCTGCTAAAAAACGATAAAAGCCTAAAAAAAATATGTAAAAACTACCACACGAAACAGTAAAAAAAGCACTGTAAATGGTGCCATAATAAAATGTTATACATAAATATAACTAACATTCCCTTTCATACTTTTGATAAGTTATTACAAAATCATATTGTAATTACTCTATATATATATATATATATATATATATATATATATATATATATATATATATATATATATATATATATATATATATATATATATATATATATATATATATTTAACGATGAAATTATTCAAACAGATATATGTCACTGTGAATGTTCATATTTTTTATCAGAAAAATATTTTACTACATTACTATATTATGAATGTAAAGTACAATCATTATATTCTAAAACATTTTATTTACATATTATATACATATATATATTAATTTTGTCTCATTCTATTAAACTTGTTTAATGATCTTGATGGCAGTTTTATCAGTTAAAATTTTAGATATTTTTATTATCAATTATATACTTCATCAGTTTTCATAGAATATTGATATTATTTATCATGAACATGAATATCTTCAGATATCAAACAAATATATCTTGTTTTAGAATATATATGTGTACTTATTATGATGATAAATCAAAGTATACATTTTTGAAATATTGAACTTTTGTAATAATAAAAAACAATAATATATATATATATATATATATATTTGTGCCTATGTATATGTTATAATATAATTCTGCTTAGACTATACAAAATATTAATAATTTAAATACTATTATCTCTAATATTATGACGCAATTTATTGCTGAATTATGTATATGTATGTTTTATAAAAAAAAATGCTGCATTTAACTAACTTTAACGTATGATTTTTTTTTTTGAGTAAAAAAATCCATTCCAATATATATTTTTTTCAAAATGAAAAATTGCTAGTTGTATCGTTTTATTCTACGGAATGAATGAATTCTTTTTATATTAGTGCGCGTATTTTATATTACAGGTCGATCTAAAATATTAAAAATCGTTCATAAAATAAAAAATGAGCAATCAATATTTATTATCCTATATTTATTTATCATAATCTTTTAAAAGTCACTTCGACTCGCTCGATTCGAAAATTTATTTTAAAATTATGACAAATATAATTTATATGTGTGTCCAATTTTTTTAATTAAAAATCAGTTTTATGTGGAATATTCCATTTATAATTATTTAACAGGGCTGGTTATTTTTCTATATCGATTTAAAAAAATTTAAAAGAAATCATATTATTTCAGATGGCGAAAAACTGTGATAATTGTAGTATCTATCGAAAAAAATTGTAAAAAATATTATATACCTAAATACTTATTTTGTTTGTTCCTCTTTTTTATAACACTATATATATATATATATATATATATATATATATATATATATATATATATATATATATATATATATATATGTGAAAAATTAATATAATAAATACACATTTTTTTTAATTACATCACGTCACTTTATTTTCTTAATTTTATATACATTTTGAAATTGATTGACAAGAAATAATAATAAAAAATTAAAAACAATAACACGTTGAATTCATGCAGTTGGGTCTTATCTATTGATTCTACTGATTCAATTGATTTCATTACAATATTAATACAATAATAATAATAATAATAATAATAATGCAACATTTCAGATTTACAATAAAAATATTATTAACAGATCTTATCATACTTCATACAGATCAACGTTACACACAAACATAAACATGTACATACTCTCGTAGCCCACACATAATAAACACATATTTATTGAAATACAATTTAATTATTCATTACATGTAAGTATTTCTAGTTAATGTATAAAAAATACTTATGCAGCAAATATATATATATATGATTATGCATTTTATTAATTTCAATAAATTCATGTTACCAAATTTATTTATTTATAAAACAGTAGACCGGTGAGGGTGAATCAAGCCTTTAATTCAATAATAAAATGCATAGAATTATATTAAAAATCTGCTATAAAATTGAAAATTTACTATATCTTCGAATATATAATATAGAATTGTAATATATTCTACAAATTTCAATTACAATTTTTTAAAACGGTTGTAAATCACTATTTTTTTATATTATACTGACAATCAATACTTTTAAAACCGAGTCCACAAATGATTATTGTTTTTAAATTGCTATTTATTTACATTTAAAAGAAAGTGTGGTTATTTTTTTTTTAAGTAATTGGCCCAAATAGCTCGTTCATAATATTTTTTTAATCATTAAATTTTCCTTATAATACATTCCATATGAAGTCAATTACAAAAATATTCTTCAGTTAACATTTCATAATATAAAAATACTTTTAATAATTTTATTTTTGTGCTCGACAAAAAAACATAACTGTTTTTTTTTCTTTATATTATATATCAAACACTAAACTAATACTTAATAAAGACGATAAACATTCACACAAAATTTATTCAATAAAAGCTTTAAGCTTCTTTTCGGCAACATTTAAATCGGTTTTTTCAATATCTATTATTCTTACTTTTTTTTTCTTTTTAATAAATTCATTAAATATTGAACATCGATTTTCATTCATGCACAAATGAAAAGTTATTAACTACAATACTTACATATGAAAATTCAATTACAGGACAATTACATTATCGTTAAATAATTTAAATATCTCATAAATAATATGCAAAAAAAAGCTATTTTTTAATACGTAAACAATTTATATTTTTCAACATTAAAATTTCAATTGTGCTATAAAATTTCATCGATTCATGTCAAATAAATTCATATATTATTCATATTTTTCGCGCTCAATCCTTACAAAATATAATTTAAAATATACAAAAACTCAATATACACTGGCAGTGATTATTAAAAAAAAAGAAAGATTTACTATCAAATACTTAAAGAAAATAAAATGAAAATTATCATCCATGAGTCGTTTCAATGACGCGACATTTTTTTTTATTGACTCGAGGAGTCGAAATTATTCGTTCGTTTCATTTTTTTTTATTAATACAGTATTTTGATTATTTTTTTTTGGAAGTAGGAAAAAAGTAATATAGCCCTCGCTTCTTCGGTTATTTTTTTTTCTTTTTAGAAAATATTTCTGATGAGGAAGTGAGTGCGAAATCTTGTGTTAATCGTGATGATTTATTCTGATGTAATTTTTTTTTAATGTTCAATTTCATTACTGCGATAATTGTATGGTGTTAGCTGCCCAGCCTCAGTACACGAACGGCAACAGAATCTGCAATAAAAAAAACATTAACAAACATAATAAATTATATAATAATATCAAGAATTTTCATTAAAATCCACGAATACCACATAAACTATGAAATTTTGAGATAAGTTTGTGATATTTGGATTTATTTGCTATCTTGGAGATTATAAAAGAGTGATAAACTTTTCTTACTGTTATGCCGAAATTTACAATTATTTAATGGTTTTATGTTAATTTTAAACATGTTTTTTAGTTCACAATCATTTATCAATATTAGAAAAATACCCACCTTCCATAATATTCGTGATTGCAATACCGCGCTTTTACAATCAAAGCACATTTTGCAAAGAATGGATTATCAGTACAGTTTGCATGGATGTAAACATCTAAAAAATATTATTTAGAAATTAATTAAAAAGATACTATAAGGATGAACGATTCAAAAATATTTAGATACCTTGTCTTTCAATTTCTATAGTAGTAGAAGCAAAACCATAACTGATAGTGTTACGTGCTTCACAACGATATTCTCCAGAATCAGACTGATTTGCGTTGTAAATTGTCAAATGGTGAAGTTCTATAAAAAAGTAAAACAATGTAGTAACCTACTCATTTAATTCTGAATACGAAAAAAAACTTTAAATACCTGATATATGTATGTGACTACTGTTTTCCAATGTATATCCATCTTTATACCATGTAACTTCCGGTACTGGATATCCGTCAACAAAGCAATACAGATTTATATCTGAACCAGGTCGATAAGTATCTCGACTCTTAGTCAAATTAACCGATACAGGTACTATAAAATAAGGCATGATTAAATTTCCGATAAAGTTAGTTTTAGTTTATATATAGTATTGTTAATTCCACAACCAATTTAAGAAGTTATTAAATAAAAATAAGCAACACAAATACTTTAAAAACATGCAAAATATATTAATTTTAAATTGTAATATTATTGGCAGAAAGATATTTTAAGCACAAACCATAACTTCCTGGACGTTCATATACATGCGATTCGGTTATTGGAGGCCTATAAGGTCTCGGTGTGACAACAACAGGACTAGGATAATAAGATATAAAGTATTCTCCATATAATTCTTCATCATTATCCGATACATAAGGAGGTCTCAGTGTTTTCACCATTACTATTTGAGATGCAGCAGAACCTATTCCGTTATATGCCTGACAGACATATTCTCCTAAATTCTGTATTTGGAGATTCTTAATCAAAAGAGAATAGTCTTTTCTGATCTCATACACTGGACCATCCATTGGCAACATATCTGCTCCATGCCACCACATTACTGTTGGCATTGGCCAACCATAAGCCAAGCATCTTAAGGTTAATGGTGCACCAATTGTTCCTAACACCGTTTCATTCAATAGGACAACATCAGCTGGAAGATCCTCAGGATCTAACCACATTAAATAACAAAACAATTGTAAATCATGCACATGCTATAAGATAAGAAACCTTTTTAAGGACAAGAAACGAGTAATTTTCATACAATTTATTAGAAAGATCAATAAGCCAAAATTTTAAAGACAGTTATTAAAATTATCATGCTATATACTTTTATCAAATGATCATCGAAAACTTTTTTTAAATATTTATTATTAAAAATAAGTATAGATATAAAAACCAGTTACCAAAAAATATTTATTTATATTTAATATTCCCAAAAAATTAATGAAAATTAAGCTTTAAGCAGATTAAAACCATCACCAATATTAATATAAACAATTATTTTTAATGCTCAAAAGTAAAAAGACAACGATACGTAAAATTATCGTGCTTGGAAAATAAATTTAATTTTTACCTTTGACTTGCAAGTTGAAGTTCTTATATAATGGACTATGAATACCATCATCAGCGATACACACATAAATACCAGAATCATTTCGATAAACTTGTACGATTTGCAAAGTTCCATCTGTTAAAATTCTATGACGTCCAGCTGATCCATCGATCTATCATCATTATATATGATGTAATTTAAAAAAAGTTTTACTACATTAAGACTAAACAATATTTATAAACTTACAATTACAGAATCCTTCATCCAAGATATTGTTGGTGGTGGATTGCCATACACCAAACATCTTAAAGTAGCTAAACCGCCTTCTTCTGCTTCCACTTCTGGTTCTTGATGTTCATCAAATCTAAGAGCATCTTCTACAATTTCACATTATAATTGATTCTCAATTGAAAAATATATCTAACATCAGTTACTAAAATGTTAAGCAATCAAAATTGATACCTTTTGGAGGAGCAGCAGTGTAAACAGGAGCTTCAGTATGTTCATCTCGTATAGATGGTGAAGTACATTTATTTTTACAACCATATGCACAACATTTCTCATCACCTCCACAATCAGCATCAGTATAACATTCTGGTTGACAATCTCTATCAGATACTTCATTACTAATAGCATCCACAGCTGGACAATCTCCTGGTTTATTAGCTGAAATAAAATCAAGTATATATGATATATTGATTTTAAATATACTTAAATTATTTCTTGTTAATATAAAAATATTTGTAAAATTTGACATACTTTGTCTGCATATGCCTCTGAAAATAGGTTCTCCAGTTTGTGGATCTCTTGAATAGTCCACAACACAAACTGAATCAGAATCGCAACGGTTCGTTTCACATGGATCGCTACATGCACAGTGAGTGCAGCCATTTGCTAGTACAGATCGAGTTTCGCCATATGGACAACGCAGATTACTGCACTCTTCATCATACGAAGTGCAAGGATGAGGCTCTCTAACGGTGGCCGGTTCACCAAAGCGAGTATCTATTTCGTTAGCTAATAAAAATAAAAATAAAATCATTCAATTATTTTAATAATACAAAATCACTTCAAATTTAAAGTACATATTTATAATTAATATTATGAAAATGAATTTCCTCAAAAAATGTTAGGACCCTTGATGATAATCAATACATATGATTTAAAATATTTAACTAAATGACTTTTTTGACAAATTTCATGCTATTTAAAAATAATTAAAATGTTAATGAATTCTTGATAATCAAAATATTTTTTATAAAAATTCCATTGATTTTATTAGTTTTCTATATTACAAAAATATATATCTAATGCAAAAATATATTTTTACCCCTGAAAAAAATAAATTTCATTAATACTCATAATTAATATATGTTATGTTAAAATATATAATCAATGAAATGTAATGTTTTTTTTATATTATATTTAAATGAAACATTTGATAAGTGTTTTAATGTTATAGTGATATGTAAATTGTAAAAACAATAAAAATGCCATATTAATACTTTCTTATAAAATAAGAAATTAATATATAATTATAAAGATGAACTGATGGTTAAATTAGATAATACACGAAACCCAGATAAAATTAATAATGCTTTAAGTAATATATTAAATGTAATTTTATAATCATAGTTCATCGCTATAATAATACTATAAAAAGAAAAACATTTTTATTGTCGAACATTGACAAGCCTATTACTATATAGTATTTTTTTTTGTAATAATAAATAATTCTAAGCAAAGCATACAAAATAGTGCATCTGTTGTGTTTTAATGTGCAATTCGAAGCTTGTGCATTGTATTTCATATACAAAATACCATAATTCCATAACCATTCCTATATTACCAAAAATTATACTGGTGATTATCATCACACTATTATCACATACAATTTCAACAAAAATCACCAATATAATTATAGTTTAATACGTGATCGAATTATAAATTTATTTATTGTATATATATATATTACTATTAAAATATATTACTAACATGCACATTCGATAATACCTAATATGATGTTGAGATTTTATTTTTTTGATTTATATTCACCTAAAAACAAAATATCCCGTACAACATTAACATACAACATACATATTAAAAAAAAATAATAAGATATATAATAGCAAAACGACACATGTTTCAAATACATAGAATATTTCCAACGATCCGCTGACTCATGATGATGTTCATACCCCACATATGATAACGTGCTTTTAATATTAACCCAATAAATACTTACAATCCTCTCCGCACAGTCGTATACATGAATCGTATGATTTGAAATTATTTCCATTTCCGCCGCATCCTGAATATATGAAAGCTATGCACGTATGATAATCACTACTGTAAAACCAACGTTTATAATATTGACTGGTACAGTTACCGACAACGACTGGTAGATCACATATGGCTAAATATTAAAAATATATGATTATCTTACATAATTATACGGTAATTATCACAATAAAATATATCATATATAATATTCTACAATATCATCATGATGATTAATCTGTTGTCATGTATAATCCTAAGTACTAGAGATCATTGTATGACATTTTTTATTCTATATATATTACCTCGGTCATCTTCAGGAGCTTCTGGAGGAGGTTGTTCTTGATGATAAATACATAAATATTGACATTCATAGATGCTTGTAAATCGATTTGGTGTTCCTTGACATCCGCCATAAGTGAAATCGAGACATTCGTTTCGTTCTACATCGAAATAAACCTTAGGGAAATTTCCACGACATGGTCCTGTATCTTGACTATATCTACAAACATCTATATAAAAAAAGAACAGATATTACAGTTAATAGTTAGTGAATAACATATTTATCAATTGGTTGCATTATATATTTATATATAGAATATAATATTACCGATTCTTCTAAATTGACCGCATTGTCTTTGACACTGTTCTTCTGATATAAAACGATTTTCATTTCCACCACATCCTGAATAAATGAAATGAGTACATTCACCGGAACTATAATCGTATGTCCATGATGATATTGAAGAGCGGCAATTTCCTTGAACCGTCGGCAAATAACATTTGCTTGGTAAATCGTCATATTCAGGATGCTAAAATATTAATTATACATTAATTAATCGAAATTAAAATATTTTTAAAAATTTTATCATTCGTATATTTACCTCAGTAGCAGGAGCGATAACATTTTGATCATCTGTTGGTCCTCTCTTACATCTCTGTTCACATTCTTCCCTACTATTAAATCTATAAAAATTAAAATTAAAATCGTCAAAAATTAATCATAACTGCTTTATTTTAATATAAAAAAAATATGTAAAAAACGTACCTGTTACCGTTTCCTTCACAACCACCATATGTAAATTGACTACAAGAATCAGTATTTTTATCATAAAACCATTGTGTGATTGATGCATCACAAGGACCAACTGACATTATTAACTGACATAAATCTAAAATAAAAATATAAAATATTTATAACTTTTCTTTTTCACTACTATATCTAGTATTTAGTCGTTTCATACCTTGAACATTGGAGCAGTGACGTTCACATTCTTCTTTAGTTTCAAAATTGTTTTGATTTCCGCCACAACCACCCCATACAAATTGTCTACATAGACCGATAGAACTATCGTAGAACCATCTGCTATTAGACACTCTACATGGACCAACATCGCTTGGTAAGAAACAAAATTCTGAAAACATAGTAATTTCGTCGTTTAAACTATTTCGAAATATCATCGTTTATATATTATATTATAACATGTAAAGCACCTGCTGAGAAAGGTTCTACCCTCGGAGCAGGGGTCGCAATTGTTGTAGCGATCGTCGTAGTTGAAGGTTTACTACTACAACGAGATAGACATTCTTCTTCTGTTTGGAAACTGTTTGCATTACCACCACATCCTCCATAATAAAAGTTTTGACATCTAAATAAAATAATAATAATTATATCATATATACAAAAACACTTTTAATATATGAATATGTTCTGAAATATATTATTATATAAATATGATCGAGATTTCTTCTTTTCACTATTTAACTTCTTTCAAATTCTATTTCGTAATCTTCTGTATTCTATTTTTGTGAAATTTTTAAAAACAAGTAATTAAATATTTATATGAGTGTATATTATATTTCAGATTTTTTTAGTTGATTTCAGAACATATTATTTATAATAAAAATGTACAACAAACCTGCCTGATGATGTATCAAAATACCATTTTATAGTATAATCATCGCATTCTCCTGAATCATATGGTAATACACATATATCTTTTTCTGAAAATACAAATTTTCAATTTAATATGTGATTTGTTACTGTGAAATCCTGAAAATCTTAAGAAGAAACTGATTTTTTATACTAACAATTGTAATAGAAATACGGAATGAAGAATTAAAACATAAAAAGATTTTTTTTAATTTTATAGTATCAAAGAAAGATTCAAAAGAAATGAAATCAAAAATAATAAAATTGAAGATATCGAAAATTAAATACATTTTTTTAACTATATATTTATTCTACCGCTAGAAGCGATTTTAAATACAAATGTTGAGCAGGAAACTTATTATTTAACTTTCAAGACAGACATCGAAATTTCATTTAACAATCAAAGCATTAATTTCACTTCATAATTATTAGATTAATTTGAATATAAAACATTTTTTATTCATGATATATGATGTTTATAAGATATGAACGTTGGAATTACTAAAAAAAACATGATGATAAAAATTATTTCCGAATATTCCATGCAGCTTTAAATAAAAAAATATAAAAATATGACATTATCAAAAAATGTGATAACAATGTTTATACATTTACTAATTTTTAAATTATTTATATGAAATGAAAAATTATTAACGTGCATGAATATGACTGAAAAATATACAATTTATGCTTTATTTCAGATTTACATATTAATATTAAAATACTTTCACATCTTTAATATATAAAAAAAATCAGAAATATTGGACAATTTATAACTCTAAATTTCTCTTTCACTTTTTATATATCAAATTTAAAATTTATACTTCTAATAATTATGAAATATGCGAAAAGAACGAATCATAACAGTAAATTTTGATTTCAATACTTCCTGCATATAGTATATTCCGCACTTTTTATTCCAAATATAAATCCACAAATTAATGGTGTCGAATAATAGATACTAACCGACTGCTTTAGGACAATTACTATCGCAGGTGTCTTCATGATCAAACTGATTGTCGTTTCCTCCGCATCCGGTATAATAGAACGGCATGCAACGGTTCTGTTCACTTTCGAAGTACCATTTGGCCATCTTCTCTGTGCAATTTCCTTCGGCTTTCGGCAACGAACAGAAATCTACTCTTCGACCAACACCAAATGAAAGTTTGTAAAGAACGTGCAAATAGCATGCGAAATTTTTAGCTAGCAAAACGCCAATCACCTCATCTCTCACTATGTATATATAATCTAAATACAAGTCTCAAGTTGTATTTTAATAGAAATTAATAATTAACCATCACCATCATACGTTAGCATGCAAAGCAACAATCACCATATACAGACATCTTTTTTACATAAAGTGACCAACTTATTAACAATAAAAAGGAAAATAAAATAAAATATCATTAAAGTGACTAGATTTTGACGATAAAAAAACGCGGGATATTATTTAAAAAAAATATGTAAAGACAGGACGTCAAAACTCTGACGACTCAAAAAAAAGAAGATAAATAACAAAAAAAGGACTTTTCACAGGAGGATTGTCCTCCCCAAAAGAGAACGGTTGGTCACCTTATTTTACATAACTTCATTTTTCAAATATCAAATCATAAAGATTTCTATATACGCTTCAAAGAATAGATACATACTCATTCTCACTGACAATATTCAAATACAATTACATCAAAATAAATAGATAAATGAATCATCTGCAAAGACCTTTCATTTGTCCAGGAGTATCGCATTTCTGTAAGCAGGACGTTTCGGATATAAACCGATTTTTATTGCCACCGCAACCTCCCCATACGAAAGGTAGACAATTGCGACTTTCAGGATTATACGCCCAACGATTGTAGTTACCCCTGCAAATTCCTTGTTCGGCAGGCAGAGTGCACTGATC
Source organism: Leptonema lineaticorne (assembly GCA_024500535.1). Taxonomy (NCBI): domain Eukaryota; kingdom Metazoa; phylum Arthropoda; class Insecta; order Trichoptera; family Hydropsychidae; genus Leptonema; species Leptonema lineaticorne. The sequence continues at coordinate 3,481,306 of JANIJI010000004.1, read as the reverse complement.
TAAATTTCAAACCAATTGTGCGTAAAATTGACTCAAATAAACTCAACATGCTTATAAAATTTGTCAAAATTAAAATTTTAAATGGTGCAAATTATATGTTGATTATTTTAGAAGCAAAATGCGTGCAAAGCATAATTATCTTTGGATTCATTTTGATTTTGAAACAAATGCAGTTAAAAATAGTGTATCATTGTAAAAAAAAATATTGAGTTAATGTATGTATTGTAATGTATGTAATATAGATTTTGGGTATCCAATTGATCTTCATACCGACTTCGGAGACTTCACATAATTTCTGACAGTCTTCCCTGGTTTGGAAGCGATTATTATTACCAAGACAACCACCATATACAAATTGAGTACACTGTTTTCTCTTTGAGTCGTAAAACCACACTGGATTGTAACCTTCACATGGTCCAGCAACCTTTGGTAGCTTGCATATGTCTAATAAATACATTTTTATTCAATATAATTTATCATAATTACATATTTTATTAAATAAGAATGTTAATTCTTCGAAACCTTTTCCTTGAGGCTCAACACAAATGTCTTTACATTCATCTTGTGATCTAAATCTGTTTCCATTGCCATCGCATCCACCATACCAAAATCTAGAACATCCTCCATATTCCATATCGAAGAACCATTTAACGGTGTAATTATTGCATGAACCTCTGTCCTTTTCAATACTACAGTATTCTAAATAAAATTATATGTTTTAATATCACATTTAAAAAATTAATTTTTTTATATCTAAAAAAAACAAGTTGAATTACCTTGCAAGTTTTCTGGTTTATCTTCACATCCTTCGAATTCTTCATTTTTCGCTTCTGTTACACCATCGGGACAACATCCAAACTTGGTAGTGGAACAATCACATCCAGCTTTATCTGGACCTTCTGCTGCTGTTTCTCCATCATCGCAACAGCCAAATTCAGATTCAGTACAACTACAACCTTGTTGTCTCGGACCACGAGCAGCACGTTTTCCATCTGGACAGCAGCCAAATTGATGAGTATGACAAGGACATCCATCAAAGTTAGGACCTGATGCTGGTGTAATTCTAAAAAATATTTACTTACGTGAATAATAATATTTTTTAAACAATTGCGTTAATTATTCTTATAGAATATAATAAAACTTTATTTTGATATACTAAAAGAATTCCAATTAAATTAAAAATAATTAACCTATCAGGACAACAACCATTAGGCATATGTTCACAACCACAGCCTGTCTTGTCATAATCTTTAGCGGATGTTTTATTATCTGGACAGCATCCATAAGGTGACCATTTACAATCACATCCTAATAAATATATATGTTGAGATAAATTAAATATTTAAATATCATATAGAATATTAATAACTAATTCAAAATATTTGAATACCTTCACTATTTGGACCTCTTGCCGCCACAATATTATCAGGACAACAACCATAAGGTTCAGACAAACAACAACCCTCCATTGCATAACCATGTGCAGGAGTTTTTCCATCCCGACAACAACCAAAGGTTGTAGCGTTGCAACCAGTCACACAGCCTTCGTTATTTGGACCGGTCGCTACAAATATATAATATAATTATAATTTTTTAATATTATTATATCAACATATTTTTTCTTATTATACTTTATACATACCTGGAGTTTCCATATCTGGACAACAGCCAAATTCAGAAGTATTGCAATCAATTGGTTCAGTTGATCCAGTAGAATCAGTATATGTGGTTGATTCAGTTGATTCAGTTGATTCGGTAAACTCAGTAGATTCAGTTGACTCGGTAATTTCTATCGATACGATTAAAAAAGTTTAATAACTACAATACTTTGAGATATTTAATTGTGTTTTTTCAAAGTCCTACCCATAGTTTCTGGACATCCCTTTTTATTTGGTCCTTTAGCTTCTTCTTTTTCATCTGCGCAACAGCCATATCTATTAAAAAAAATTCAAAAGTAATATCATAAATTATGTAAAAATAATATCATAAATTATGTTAGAAAAAATTACTTAGATTTCTTGCATTTTGGTGGCGGTGGAGGACATCCTTCCTGATTATTTCCTTCAGCTGGAGTTTTCTGATCTTCGCAACATCCGAAAAGAGTCTCTTTACATGGAATAACTGGACATCCTTTACTTTTAGGACCACTAGCTGGTGATAATCCATCTGGACAGCATCCATGCTTAGTTTCTTTACATGTTTTTGGAGATGGACAACCTATAAAATGAAAATATATTTAATATTTTTGTGAAGATGTCACTTTTCATCATATTCCTGAAGATATTCTTTTTAACCTTCTTCGAAAGGTCCTTTAGCAGATGTTTTATTATCTGAACAACATCCAAATTTAGATTTGAGACATGCAGGTTTCTTTGGTCGTTTTTTACACTTGCGTGTTGTTTCAATTTTAAGTATATCTTCAAGCGTAGTTTTACCCCAAGCAGAAGAACCTTTAATATAGAAAATGTAATTGAATAAATTTATCAATGAAAACAACTATAACTGACTAAAATAATACTTGTGCTGCTTTCACTGGTTTCTTCAGTTATAGAATAGTCAGTCATTTCTATTGTTGTTGCAGTAGCATCAGTAGTAAATAGTTCAGTAGAATATATCTCTGTTGAACCTAAATCGTTTTATAATATAAGTTTTAATATTAAAATATAAACTAACTTAACAACTTGAAAAAAATTTACCTTCAGTAGTTGACATTTCAAGTTCAGTTGTAACATCTGTCGATATATCAGATGAAGAAACTTCAGAAGTAGATATTTCAGTAGTTGACATGTCAGTACTTGAAACCTCTGTAACTAAACTTTCAGTACTTGTAACTTCAGTGCTTGAATCCTCAACACTTGATACCCCAGTACTTGAAATTTCAGTCGCTTCTGTCATATCTGCTGTAGTTCCTTCGGTACTTTCAGTTGAATCTGTTGAAAAAAATAGTTTAATTAAATTATTGAAATTTGTTTTTTTGAAAACGTTTTAAAAATTACCAGAAGTTTCTTCAACGGTAGAAATTTTGCTAGATTCAGGTTTCTCAGTTTTTTCACTTTCTGGATCGAATTCACCGATATCTACAACTGCCGGAGTAGTAGTTTCATCTTCATTCAAAAATAATCGATTTAAACGTATGTTTAAAAAACATGATATAAACATTTATAAAATAGTATTACCTATAGATGTTCCCGTAACGTCTGAATCGGTAGTTGTTATATCACTACTGTCTAAGCCTATAGTGCTTGATTCAGGGATACTTGAATCTGTAGTACTTGAGTCTGTACTACTTAAGTCTGTGGAGCTCAAATCTGTAGTGCTCGAATCTGTAGAGTCTGTACTACTTAAATCGGTAGTACTCGAATCTGTGGAATCAGTGCTACTTAAATCTGTTGTACTTGAATCTGTAGAATCTGTGCTGCTCATATCTGTACTACTTGAATCTGTACTTTCTGAAATACTTGAATCTGTAGTACTTGAATCGATAGTAGTATCTATGGATTCACTACTCTTATATTCAGAACTTGTGGATTCACTACTTGATGATTCTATACTGGAAGATTCTGTACTATCTGTATGTTCAATACTTGAAGAGTCTGTACTAGATTTTTCTGTAGACAAATCTGTAACACTGGTTTCTTTATCTGTTAATCCTTCTGTAGAAGATAATTCTTTAGTAGATGAGTCACTTTCAGTGATTGCACCTTCTGTTACTGATAATCCTTCAGTTGAAATTCCACTACTAAGTAAATCTGATGTAGAAGAACTATCCGGTGATATCGTTGATGATAGAATACCTTCCGTTATTGACATTTCAGTAGTATCTTCCCCGGAACCTTCAGTTTCACCAAAGATTGATTCACTTCTTCCAATTGTGGTTTCTTCAATGGAAGAAGATTCTATAAAAAATAAATGAATTAGAAAACAATTGTTAAAATATATTTAATTTTAAATTAAAATTTGTTAATATCTTACCAAAAGTTGACATTCCTGATCCAGTATCATCATAAGATGATGACTCAAACTCTGTTATATCTAAAATCATGGTTTATATATAATATTTTTACTGTATTTTATTAAATTATTTTATAAAATATTAACATACCAGTATATTCACTGTAATCACCGGAACCAGTACCTGGACTATCACTTAGCATTAAATCATCAATAAAAGTGACTGATTTATCGGATACAGTTTCATCCTGGAATAAAATAATATTACTTAATATTTAAAACCAAAACATAAACATATTAAAGTTTTAAATTTGTTCATGAAAACCTAATCTTTAATACGTCATCTAATAATGCATTAAAACCAATAGTTTTATCCAATAATCTATATTAATATACGTATATATAATAAAGCTAACCATTGGTGATGTTGCGAAGATATCGGTTTCATCCTCTTCTTCCTCTTCATCACACCACTCTTCATCGTCATAATCCTCGGGTTGTGTTGATCCAGCATCCACTGGTATCACTTCATCTGCAATTAGTAATATTAATATAGATCTATGCTAATAGCTATAATAATGAAATCAGCTATTACCATCTGTACAAGCTTGTTTATTACAGCTCTGAACAGATTCAAGTACACTTTCTTCTCCACATTCACTAACAGAAACTGTTTTATTTTCTCTAAGACATAAAAGTTTGCGTGATTGTTCTCCACCTCCACAAGATTTAGAACACTGATGGCAAAATATGATTCATTACAATTATTTTTATATATATATAAAAGACTTAATACACATGCAAAATAATAATTACGTCAGTCCATGGACCGGCATGCCATTCAGCTGGACATTCTTTTTCATCATGTTCACATGGTCTAGTATCTTCATATTTCTTTTTATGCTTGCATCTTTCATCAGGAACTTTTTGAAGAGAATCACCATTAAATATACCACAAAACACTCGTCGATTTTGTACTCCAACTCCACATTTTCCAGAACACTAAATCCAAATAATGTATTATTAATAAAATCATATAGAAAAGTGCTTCTTCAACGAACGTTATTTTATTTTTAATATATACCTTGCTCCATTCACTGGTATACCACTGAGCATCACAAGCTGGAAGCGAACCAGGATCGCATTCTTCTTCGACAACTGGCTCTGGATGATTTGAACAAAACGATGATGGAAATATGTCTCCTTGAGATGTCGCACAAAAAGCGCTTCTTGTCTTAACTTTAGATGTACAAGAATCGCACTACAAATTTTAAATACATTGTCGTACAAGTCAATTTCTTTTATATCATTTTTTAACATAAATATAATACTTACACCGCTCCATTCAGAAAGAATCCAATCGACACCTTCGCATGGATGAAGTATGCAAGATTTTTCAAAATCTGGTTTCTTTTCTTCACAGAAATTGTCAGCTAATACTTCAATTTTTCCATCAATTTTTCTGTAACATCTAACAGATCGTCTTTGTTTTCCTTCACCACACAATTTATCGCACTAAAAAATAAATTTTAACTACTTTACAAATAATTAAATGTAAAGATAATATTGAAATTATTAAATTAAATTTTACCGGATTCCATGGTCCTATATGCCATGCCGGACATGGTAAACCGACATTGCATTTTTGATGTAAGGCTGGTTTCGGTCCCATTGTTTGGAAGCATTCTTCATCATCAACCACGGAAGTCAATCTTTAAATATATACATAAAATAATCTTATTAATTTCCAAAACTATTTTATCTAAACCGTTTTCGCAGTTATCGTTTATAAAATACCTAAAAAAAATATAATCACCCATGAGATACAATTTTGTAGCAATAGATCTGCCTACTTTGCGTTCCACCTTCACCACATTGGGCATCGCATTCACCCCAGGCACCTTCAGACCAACGTGCAGCACAAGGTATATTAGCACAAGTTTGATTATCCACAGGTCTCAATCCAGAATCACATAGACTGTCATCTGCTTCAGTTAACTCGCGTCTTGATGTGCAGGTAACGTTGCGAACCTGATAACCTAATCAAACAAAATAATTTTATTACAAGATATATTTTCATATAAACGAGTCTTTTTAAAATGATATATATTTTTGTTAAATAATTTAATATAAAATATCTAACTGATTTACCTCCACCACATGTTGCAGAACATGGTGAGAATCCACTGTGAGTCCATGCATACTCATCATCAGCACTCTTTGCAATTCCAGTAGGAACACTATATTCATAATCAATGCCAACGTTAGTTCCTTGAAATAGTAACTAAAATTAAAAAAAAACTTTTTATAATATTTTTTTAAAATTGTCTGATCACAAATATTTAGCAAATAGAGAACATACAACAAGATATATAGCTTCAGATGTTGGACCTATACATGACAAAGTGTCTGGAGCTGCAAATCCTTGAGGTGTTCTTTCATAATGCCAAATACAACCAGCAAATGTGGTCGCCTGTGGAAAATCTATCCTCCAGTTTCCATTCAAATAATAATCTCCTTTTCTATTTCTAATAGCTAATTAAAAAATATTCCAAATTAAAAATAAAAATAAAAAATTGATATTTTTTGCAAAAAAAATATATATTATATACCAAAATAATTATTAGATGGTCTCCTTTCTTTAATTGAAATGTGCGTTGCCCCCTCGGGTATTAAAAGTATATCGTTGTAACCTTTAAATTAATATGAAATTTATTATTTAACACAAAAATATAATAAAATATTATTTTACACAAAAAAAAAACATTAATTAAATTCCATCTTTTCTTACCAACAACAAAATCATCTTTATCGTTTGTTCCTTGAATAGTCTGACAAGTTGAACCATCTCCATTACATTCCCGACATTTATCCTCTTTGGCATTTGACCCGAGCATCATATCACATCCAACTGGCTATTGACAAATTTACATGATCATCTCCAAATATTAACAATAATTCACATTTTAATATGCTGCTACTCTACCTGACATTCACCATCAACGCATACATCCATTGATTCATCGTTACAAGGAGTTCCATCGATAACTTTTGAATTATGACGATAATAAAATCTTTCACCTCTCGGCATACAATTTAATTCACATGGATTTGGAGCTTTAGTATAAGGCACCCAACTAAAATTATATTTTTCTCATATTAATAATACAAATTATCACATCAATATAAATATATTAAAAATGTACTCACTCATATCTAACATTTTCAAATAATTTATCATTAAATTCTGCGCATTGCTCAGATCTAAAATCCAGACTACCCTCAGGACAATCCTATAAATTTTATTTCAAATCTAAAAAATCCCATTTTAATTTATTTTAACAATATTTTATTACAATAATTACCTGAGTATTACATGAATAATACTTCTTTGAACCGCCTGTACACGATGGTTCACCGTAGTAACTAAAATATCAGATATATAATATTATCGATTCAAAAATAAAATAAAAAATATTATGAAATAGTTAGAAACAACATACTCTAGTCTTTCACAACGTCTTATCTGTACTGTAACACCTCCACCACATGAACGAGAACATGCTGATGGTCCTTCCCATGGACCCCAACCGTCTCCATCTTCGCCTCCAGGAACTATATACGATCCAGAAAGATAAAGATTTTCACCTTGTTGTCGTCTCTGTCGTGATTTTGTAACTTCCTATTATAAATTTACACATGAAAATTATTTATAACATTATAAACATATTTATATATATATATATATATATATATATATATATATATATATATATATATATGTGTGTGTGACAAAAAATACTTACACTTAAATTATAATACCTAGCAGCAGCATATGAAAATAATGTATTTAATATGAATAATAATAGCACCAGCGATCTAAAAATAAAAATAAAAAAAATTCAAGATGATCATTTTAATAAATTATTACACATGTTAAAGATAAATAATAATCACCCTACAATATTTCAATATATAGCTTTTCAACTGTGAAACGATAAACCACAAAAATAAATTCTAATTGTAAATTCGTGCTCAATTTCAAATGTTGAAGATTACTTTGACTATTACATTCTTAAAATATTCTGTTACAAAAATATATAATTAAATAAAAATAACACCCGGTTCTATAATATACGTATATATGTATGAAATATATATTTAAAAATTATGAATTATAATAATTGATTACATAAATATATATTCTACTTACAAATGATTTTTTTAAAAGTTAAATAATCAAAATATCAGTATAACGCCCACTCAATTCTAAGAATTAAAATGTAATGCAAGTCATTGAAAAAGATTTGTCTGGACATATATAATAAAATTAAAATACTAAGCATATCGATTTAAAGTGTCATTGTTTTCTTTGTATTAAATGTAGACCAACAATTACTTATAATCATAAAAAAAAATATTCTGAATATATTGTTGGTTGCAATCTTTGTAAAAAAAAACCCAGATATTGCTATTGTAATGTTTTATAAAAAAAAATAACATGTATAAAATAGACGTGATACGTGTTTCATTTTCTCTTTTACGATATCAGAATAGATCGACAATATATAACACGTGTTCAATTTCAAACTATCGCTGATCATATTCATGATCGTCTTCAAAACCAAGAGTCGTTAAGTGGAATATCTGAAGATTCCGAATACGGCTTCATCTAAAATTTATGTATATTCAGCGTAAATTTTAAAAATACATTGTGTTAAATTTGAAATATTGCATCAATTGATACATTTTTAAGTATGATATTAAAAATAATTATATAAATTCCTTCACAATATACCATTCAACTTTATAGTGACATTTGAATTTAATGTTAATATTTAGTAAATAAAAATGATAATTATATAAAACATTTTTTTTTCATATAAAATATTGTCGCTCTGTCAAAACGTTCGTACAATTTAAATAAATATAATCAACGAACTTTTAACCCTCGAATGTAATTAAAAATCCCGTCGGCGGCAAACCGTCAAAAATGATTCGGCGCCGTTGAAAATAAAAATAAAAATTATATAGAATTAATAACGAACTGTCAATGGATTTAATTAATTCACAGCGATATCGAATATATCGAATGTACAAGGGCTGTCATCTCGTTAAAACGTCATAGATGTGGCAATTAGCCGCCGGGTATTCTGTACCCCGCTCGTAATTTACACGTTGCTCACTGACAGCATCCACTTACATTGGATTAAAAACGTTCATTTTTGTTGTTTTTTTTTTTTTTAATATTCCATTATGTGAATTAACATCGTTCAATGAAAAGATGCGGTTAACCCGACCGACTACTTTGGTTAATTTCGAGGGTTAAGTTTCTAACCATCCGTTTCATGCATTCACAACATTTATAGTACGTTAATTTCGATCTCACAAATCAATTCAATGATAAAATTTATTATTTTAATTAGATATTTAGAAATATAATACAATTATTATTTAGATATTTAAAAATATAATATTGAAAAATTTCAAACGTATGTCATTCTCATATCATATAAACATTTTTCTCTTGATTGCCTTGATCTATACGCGCTGACAATGTAAATTTAATTGTTTGACTAAATAATAATTGTGCAGACTTCCTGAAACAGCGTTTTCATCAATCGCTAACATCAAAAAAAAAATATATGCCGCTAATTTTTCATTTTCACAAGAAAACAAACAGAAACGTTTAAAATTAAAACGAATCTCGCCGAATGATCCGAGCACGTTTTATAAACTTTACGGTTAAAATGACCGAAGTATGTTATTTATTATTAGATAAACGCACAACAACAACGAACTTGGTACATCGACATAATCCAGATATGACTGCAAAATTATGATGAAAATGTATAAATAATACGTCTATAAATCGTGATCGGTATTTTATATAATTTTTTCTTTTTTTTTTTGTAATTTAAGCTCGTTGACCTATCCACAACAGAAGCCGTTAATCTCGAATAAATTGGAAAAGAGAAGAAAAAACGATATTTTTTTCCATCGTCAAACTAGAACTTGAGCTATTTTCATAAAAATTTAAGCATGCAAAGCGTCCATCGTCAGGTTGATTCATCGTTATGTTAAAATAACGAACCTGACCGACAACCGTAACATTCTTCGCGTCATGAGTTCACAGCGAATGTTCTTCATCGAAAACAATTTCAAACTATATTCTGATGATTTATCTGAAAAAAAAAGTTCTCTATAAAACAGCGGTGAAAGCTGTATTTTTATTTTATGAATAATCGATCAATTGTTCAATATAAAAAATGTTCAAATACAATTTTTAGATATTCTTCAATATCACACATCTACTTCAATTATATTTATTTGACATTATTATATCATTTTTAAAAAAAAAATATATTTTTATATATACTGTATAAAACAATAGATTCTTATAAATTATTTTATATCTCAAAAAAAAAACATTTAACTTATTGTTCATTGAAAAATTCTGAAGAAATCTTAATTTTAAAATAAAATCTGCTTGATTTTCATCAATTCTTTAAATACATATAAATTTTCTTCTACAAAATAAAAAAGAAAGTAAAAAAATAGAAACATTGTATATAAGCTTCGTAATATTTAGTTTTCTCAATTGGATTCGTGTAAACAAGCGCATGAAGTACGTTGAGTTTTCATTTGAAACATTGAACTCGAATGTTTTTTTTTTGTCTAATATTCAAAAATAGAATCGATTGATCGATGCGATTGACGTAAATATAAACTAAAACTGCTTTTTATCGTTTCACAATTTATATACGGCATATATACACATTTTTATATATATATGTGTGTGTGTATGTACGAACTTTTCTATAGTTAAATATGTCAAAAATAAAAAAAAACTTTTTGAATTACTTTCTGTAATTAAAAAATATTAAAAAAAAATTAAACACTATATTTTATATATTATAAATTATAAACGGTATTGAAAGTAGTATGTTTTTATATTTATCGAACAAAATTATAATCTAGGTTCAAATCTGTGTAATAATTATTATATATATATATATATTATTGAATATATAAAAATATCTAAAGTTTAAAAATAGAACTAATAGTTTAATCGTATAAAAGATAAACTGTTTATAACATAAAACAGATATTCTACATTTCAAGGATTAAAATAAAATAAATACATCTATTTAATAATTTTAAAATATATAAAAATAAATAATAATTGTGAAAAACCGTATCAATCAGATATCGTATCACGTTAATGATATTTTAATAATTTTTCATACATTTATTTTTCTCTCACATTTGTCAGATATAATCGTTTTAAAAACTGTATAAGAAAATGTTTTTTTTTTTCCTCAACACCCCACGAGTCGGTGTTGAAGATCATAGAAAATTTCCGGATTTATCAGATTGTTCGATCAGAAATAGTGTTTTTTAGAAGGTGCATCCTTTCCCATTAGAGAAGGCTCGTTATATATATATATATATATATATATATATATATATATATATATATATATATATATATATATATATATATATATATATATATATATATATATATATATATATATATATATATATATATATATATATATAAAACTAGGAATAATAATAGTGATAATAAAAATCGACGTGTACAAGGAACAGGATTTTTCCTTATAACTAATTGAACCCGGTTCACGTCTAGTATAGATAGATAACGTCAAAGTTATACGTAAAAGTTTAACAAATTAGGTAATAAATAAATATATATATATATATATATATATATATATATATATATATATATATATATATATATACGTGGGACATTATTACGTAATTTGTATAAGAAATTATTTATTTATATTTTTATGTGTGTGTGTGTGTTATGCGTTTTTAATGATTAAAAATCCATTTTTTAAAATGTGCGAAAACGCAAATGGATATTTGTAAATATTATATTTATAAAATAAATATATATATTATGAGTTAAAATATGCAAAAACAATTACAAGCTTAGTAAAAAAAAAATGTAATACAACTAAAAACATAGAATATTGTTAATTAAACTATACAACAAAATCATATTTCGTTCAGCAACATATATAAAATATACATTTAATTACATTAAATACTATAAAACTGATGATAAAATAAATTTAATATTTTTTTTTTAATATAAAAATTATAATTTTAACGTATAAAGCACGTCGATTTTAATGTATGAAAAATTATGCTACATATTATATTAATGCTTGAATGATCTGAATTTAAAACGGATAAAACGTCATAATTCGTCATAATAGCGTCTATAAAATAATAATGAAAAAAAAAACGTAATATTTTACGAATAAAACGTATAATTTTACACGGTATGCGTTTTATATGCAACAATTGCCGGATACGATGCGAATTTATAACTCGACCGTAAAACGATCACGTATATGGGTCACTTTTTATCCGATCGGAAAAATTAATTTTAATATACATATTCTATAAATTAATATAACGAATAACATATAAATTAAATACTATATTATCGTATTGTAAATTTTTAAAATAAAAATTTAATTTTTAATTTTCAGAACGTCGTAAATTTAGTTCAAATATATATATGAATGATATACTGAATTTATATATAAAGAAAGGGCATATAAGCAGATGTTTGTCGGTTTTTTTCTTGAACTTTTCTTTTGGATGATTTCTGTGGTAACATCTAAAGGTCCACGAGGTTAATTGGTCGATGTCCTGCGGTGGATTGGCCTTAGGTAAAGGTCTAAAAACCCGAAAGGATCATTATAGGACCATGAAATCAATGTTTATGCCGCGGTTCTTGATTCGAATCGAAAATGCGAGACCCTCCACGTTGGACGCGGAAATATAAAAATTTCAAAAGCATTATTAAAATAACGTTTACGACGTTCTTCATAATATAACTGCACTGTGGAAAATTGACTCGATTACATCACAATTATGTTAATTTAAAAACTCTGTAAAAATGATTTTTTTTTTCAGTATATTAAAAATTTCTAGATTCAAATTAATATAGAATCATTGCTCATATAAAAATAAATAATATACGCGTGTTACTCGAACATTAATCATATATCGACCTCAGGTTCGAGCATTAATTGAATAACACGAACAGATATCCATTAAAGGCAATCGTATTTTTAAAAATATTGTATATAAGAGTCTCAACCAGAGGTTCGTCAGCCTTTCTGGTACCTGAACGTGTGTGTGTGTGTTTTTTTTTAACCCTTATGTAATTCGGTTTTATTTCGGCCCTTTTGTTTGATGAGTTTTTATATAAGCCACGGGCAGATGCTTCGGCACGTGTGTGAATCGACGATGCAAATGATGCAACCGCCTTTTTTTACACGGACAAGGATGAAAATGAGGGATAAAATAAAAAGATCGAGAAAGAGAGAGAGAGAGAGCTTTTACACTCGTACCGCAATGTTATAATTCATCTTGGACCGCAATGTAAAACATGTGCATTTTTCAGTTTTATTTTTTTCATATAATATTTTTATAAAACGTAATCAAATATGCGATCTTTGTGTGAGGAAAGAAAAAAAAATGTGAAAATGAGATTTTTTTTAATGATAATCATGTTTGGTTTAAAAGCAAAATTTTCATATAGTAATATATTATTATTATTATTCATATTTCTAATTTAAATACGTTTTCGCTGAAAGAATTCATGAAATTTTTATTTAACATCTATTATATAATATAAAAAAAAATATTATACTTTATCTCAGTAACACTGAAATAATACGAAAAAGCAAAAGCTCAATATTATACCATAATATATAGTTTATAACGTAGCGTCGAAATTATATCGTGCGAGTAATTTAAGGATAAAATGCCGGTTATGATGTGAATTACACGTTTTTTTTTTCTCATTTTAAAAACGATCATAAACAGCGTTGAAAACGTGAGAAGTGACCTCGTAAAATATCGTCTCATCGACGAAAAGCTCTGGAAAATTATAAATATATGTATATATAAAAATGATCTTCGATATAATAATGTGACGATGAAGAAGTGGAAGAAATGGCTTCAATCAGCGTTGCCATTCAAATTTTCGCATTTTCCGCTCTGTCATTAAGACAATGAGAGGGTGGAATAAAAAATAAAATAAATATATAAGGAAAAACATACGTATTCGACACCCCTCTGATGACATATTCGGAAAAATCTGAAGAAAAATCAGTCTTAATGAAAATTGCATCAATTTTCTTCTACGATATTGTACTACGAATGATTAATAATACAATAATAAAAACGAATAAATATTATATTGCCTTATAGAAAAATATATATTTTTTTGAAATATTAAAATACTGATATCATTTTTTAGGATCTAATCGACAATTCTACGATTAATTTTTAAACATATTATTCGAAGACATTGCGGATTTGACTCGCATATTTTAAATAACTCGATGTAGGTGTGTGAATTTATGATTATAATAATTTAAATTATAAAAAATAATTACAAATTAAACTATTATATATCTATATAACTTGATAAAGTAGTTTATATTATTGTATATTAAAAAAAAACTCTTGCGTTATCTTAATGTCTTTTTAATCTTACATAAATTGTAATAGACTTTTTTTTAATCACACCATTTTATATAATGATATAAAAAAATAGATATAATTCGAAATCTTAATAGAGTATTTATTGAAATGAGTCAGACTCTATTAAAATATTTTATAGACCAGTATTTCTTAATAAATAAGATATTTTTTTATACAATATAAAAATCATCACGTCAATAAATCGATTGCTACATCTGTTAGTATTATTAAACTCCGGTAGTTTATAAAAAGCGACAGAAAAAAATTCTTTTTTTTTCTGAAAAGATTAAGCGCAAAAAGTCAAAAGCGATTGATAAGCCGTCGACGAACAGAAGGCGTTAACCCTTTCGACGCGACCGTTTTAAACTTTATATTACTGTTACATGCTTTACGAGTACATTATACGACGGGAGATACAAAACAAAAACAAAAAAAAAGTTTGTTTTCTTTCTTTTTGTATTTCTTTAGGCGTCGGCGAGCTTTGTCAGGCGAATGCAAAAATCGGATCGAGGCGATGACAGTGTTACAAAAAATTTTGACGATATTTTAAATTGTCTTCGCGCAAAAAGCTATAAGAAATCGATTAAATATCGGACCAGACGTTAAAAAAACCGTCGCGTTCGTCGAAAAAATATTTTTTTTTTAAATAAGCGGAAGCTGAAAAGAACAGACAATGAGTAAATTAAAATAAAAATTAAACTTTAAAACGGTTAAATAATAATAATAATAATAATAACTGCGATATTGAACGAATATAAATGTAATATGAGTGAACAGTATTATATTTTTATTGTCACCAGTTTAAGAATTTTAATTTATTTCATTTGAGGTAAAAATATTTAATTAATTAAAATTAAATTAATTAGATATTATTTATAAATCTATAGTATCATATTTTTCTTAAGTGACAGGTCATAATTGAATATCGTGACTACTGAAATTGATCGGTAGTTTTTATTAAAAAAAAAAAATAGTGCAGTGGTTTTTCACTCTAGTTTACAATAGAAATCTTTAAAAATATAAATATATAAATAAGATTATTTTGAATTGCATTTAACTAATTAAAAATCACGTGAACTCTAAAGAAGACAATGGGAAACTAATCTGATAACTATTCTTAAAAATTCGTGCTAGAGACAATGTTTAATTAAACTTCATGAACTATTAACATTGTAATACTTATAATACGTGGAAAGGGTTAAAAAATTTAATACGACTAAAAATAATATATTTCATCTATATATATATATAATATGTATGATAAATTACATATATTGTTATATTATATAAACGTAGTAAAATTGAAAATTGATTCGGTCATTGATATTAATTTGATTGAAAAAGGCAATCCTATTTCTGTATACAATATAAAACGTGAGTTTTGTAGATGCATTTCTCATTAAACTATAATCCTGGTGATTGCATCACACACACAGATATATATATATATATATATATATATATATATATATATATATATATATATATATATATCGGAATGTGATTGTAGATAATCATCAGAGGGTGTTTGTTGTTCAGAAGCCGAAGCATTGAAATACGGGATGACGATATTCCCGATGGAAACTAGTTTCACAGGTTCGATTGCATCCGTGAAATAGATAAAATCAACTCGACTATATAAAAGCAATATTGAAGAAATCATTGATATAAAAAAAAATAACAAATATAATATAAATAATATTCAACGACGATTATTCAAAATCGCGACGCGCATTATAAATTAGAGTAGTGCGAACTTTGAATTCTAACGTCGTATCAGCAATTTGTCGAATTTGTACTTCCTGTTATTATTTTTTTTTCATTTTGTTTGGTAAACAATGGTAAACATAAAAAAAATAGCATCTGCATAATATCGCTGCATCGACCTTGAGATTTGCATTGCATGCTGATGAAGCGAATATATCGAAAATAATCGATGATTAAACCATAAGTATGTCTGAAAAAGTCTTATCGTCAATCGATGACAAGTCATATACATCACGTTGCCATTATATTATCGCACTTCCTTCAACAAATTACTCATTTCCTTGAAATTTTTACGATGAATACTATGAAAATTAAATCACAATCCAGATATTAAAAAAATAATATTACATATTATTTTATAATGCTATTAAACTTATTATTTATATTGTGTGATATAATGTCGTTTTTATTTTGGACATGATGCAATCGCAATATGTCAAGGTTCAAATCGTTACAATGGTTAAATTTTATAGTTCACACGTTTTAATGTTCACAATAAATAATGACAATATATAAATTTTGAACATTATGAGTCTATATATAAATAAATCATGTTTTGTCTCGAATATATAATATATAAATATCATGAATAATTTACGATCAAAACCAATAATAATAATAGCTCATCATTAACGAACAATTGTTATTGATAAAAATCAAATATATAAATATTTTTTAAAAAATTGTACGAATAATGTTTTTTTTTATTTTTTTTTTTTTTGTACAATTTGACGATTATGATTATAAGCGAAGTTTCCTTCCTGAATATTTACAAGATGACATCAGCATAGTGGAGGCAAATTTTACATATTTCTTCGACATTCGCAACGCGTATCTTGGTTTAAAAGTGCACCATCCGGGCCACTGATCTCGTTCACAATCAGCTGAATCAGTTTCAATTGCAATGATGAACAGTTCACCGAACGTCGTGGGAAATAACACATTTCGTCAACAATGATGACACAATATCGTGTCGCCGATTATACGACGATCGTATGTCGCAAAATGTCTTAAATCGAGAGTGCAGAACTAAAAGGTCACATGCACCATATATATATAATAATGTATTCATTAAGATTCTAAAATCAAAATGTCATATATATTTTTTTAATAATTGAATATAAAAATGAAAAAAAAAACACTTTTTCTTTAATCAATTTATGTATATGTAGAAGGTTGACAATCTCTGATTTATATATTTTATTAATAAAAAAAAAGTATTTAATCAAATTGATTGAAATTATTTAGACGTAGATACATGCTCGTGGCACTGCTAATATGATTCAAAATTGCCCATTAATTGACTTACGGCACTGAAATGGTTAAACGTTGATTTTAACTAATCTAATTCTACACATTTTTATTTTTATTTATACGATATTGACGAAAAATATATATTCGTATAAATTAATTTGGAATCAAATATAGTTACATATAATTGATCACTTGATACATTTGTCCTCATATTTTGACCGAATTGACATATAACATGGTTTCAACTGTAGAAAATCTTCTCATATCAAAACGAACGACTTGATAATATAAAATTGAAAGTTAAATGTATTGATGAAATGTATAGTCTAAGAATATCACATCAATTACCATTAATAATGATATAAAAATATCATATAAAAGGTTAAAAAAAAATATTAATTAGATAGAATATTCATATTCTTTGTTCTTGTAATACATTTATTTATCATCAATGGCAATATGTTACATCACAAGATCAAATTCAAAATGCTATATTTTTAACAAAGAATTCGCTCCGTTTTAACCATTTTAAAAAACCATATGTAGTCGTCGAAAACGAAATATATATATATATATATAAAAGATCTTTTTAGGTCCAAAACACTAGATCAATGTCAGCGAGAAAAAAAAATATGGTAAGTCAGTCTCACGACTTCAAAAAAAAAGCGCATACTGTTATTTTTTTAAAAGGATTAAAAGCACGAAAAAAGAACATTTATTACACACATTATATAAATCCGGCAAAAGAGGAACATTTGTTGCGAAAACGTGCCAACATATTTACGTTTAAAGCCTACAATGAGGCTTTAAAACTGTCGAAACTATATAAATGAACGTGTTCTATTCGGTATTCAATGTGAATTAAACTCGATATATAATTTAGTAATTAAAATATCATTTAAAAAATACCATCAATATATTGTATAAAAAAATACGAATAAAATAATATTTTTTTTATGATATCTAAAATTTAAAAAAAAATTGTAAAAATTTTATTTACTGAATTATTTCATAAAATAAAACGCATTTTTACCGCATCAATTTATTAACGTAACAAATTAAACAATAAAAGTTGAATTAGCAAAAAGGAAACGCAAAACATCTCGACTAATTTAGTCGAATATCCTTTACGACAAATAGACGCAATAATGTCAAACACAATTCGTTATTATTATAATTGACATATTTAATAATATCATAATATCGTTTATGATAATTGGAAAATCGTGTTGAAAATTTTATTTTATATCAAACTTTTATATCAATAAATCAAACGAGTGTTTTCTCAATATTTTAAAAGGGCGATTTTCATCATCTACATTTATTTATTTCTTTAATAAAATATGTTAATTTATTCAAGGGAGCTTAAAGCGCAGCTCAGACACTTTTTTTTTGTTTCTCGGTGCGATGAATCATCGTCGTCTGTTTGATCTGTGAGGATCATCGCTGTCATCATCATCATCATCCTCATCATCGTCGTCGTTTTCATCAAAATGATGACCACCAACAGCTATAAAATCGAAAGTCATCGCCGTTTATTTAACGCGTGATTATGAAGGTTGAATTTTCTCGGCTTATCCGTTGAAAGCTTAATGGAACGATTTGAAAGCTCGCTGCGCTTTAATCGATTTTATATTATATTTTTTTCAATAATTCCAGTAGCAATATAATAATTATATAATTAAAATATTATGTCGTATCGCAAATAGTATAAAAATATTTATATCAAAATATAATGAAAGCAATCAAATATTAGCCCGCAATTCAAATTTCAATAAAATAATTTATGTACCCCGTTAAACGGAACAGTGAACAAAATAATAAAAGCCAAAAGAAATTAAACAATCACGCCTCCACATTGAAAATAATACTAGTAATAAAATATATTTAATTCGAGACCGGTTGCCGTATGAAAAGATCCTTGTCGATTTAACGTCAGATATCCTTTATAACCGCAACGAAATCGATACGGGATACAAGTACATAAAAAAATAATAACATTCTAAACTTTGACATTCATAATATATAAAAAAAAATATATGGAAAATTTATTATAAATAATAAAACTCGTACACGAAAAGGCAACAATACGAATGAAGACATTAATTGAGATTTACGTCAAAATATTTCCTTCAAAGGACATCGGAATAAATCAAACGTTTATATTACTTTCGAATGATCTAAAAAACATTTACGTTTATTTATATATGGTGGTCTAAATGTCACAAATGAATAGCAATATTGTATAAAAATATTTTGCAATTTTTATTATGAATTTAACTATCAATAGTAAATGATTTTTCAGAAAATTTTCATATGAATTGACCAATTTAAATCTTTGCTATTTTGAAAACTAGTATTCGTGAGAAGATTGTGAAATTGATACTATAAATCTTTTTGTAAACATTAATGGATACTTCGAAAGAACGTGTCTTTGTTTCCAGATAGAAGACGGTGCCTTGTTAAATATAAATAAATTTCACGAATAAGCGAACATATCGCACTGTAGCGTGAATAATGTTCAAACTCGAAAATGTTTTGCGCATATTTGAATTATTACAGAAATATTTTACAATAAAAATACGTGTTAATTTTCAATAATTAAATTATTTATGCTAAAATTTAATACGTTTATACAATATAAATGTATAAATTATTGTATCTTATAAAATAGATTATGAGAATGAAAATTCCCATTTCCCGCTTTTAACGTGTTAATTCTATATATAAATCGTTAAACATTAGCGAGAAAAAAAAAACTGAGGTATTTTTGCAATATGCAGAAGCGGAGTCTGAATCATTTTTCAAAATTGACCAAATCGTTAGCGAAAAATCCAACCGTACAAGCCTTTAATATATATTTGTGTGTGCGTGCGTGTGCGTGTGCGTGTGCTTTTCCTCCGTATTTTAACTGACAAAAAAGCGAGTTTACTCATTTCGCACAACGACCAGAAATAAATAACGCGATATTTCGAAGCACGCGAACAAATATCCCGCTGGATTGGAATTTCTTCAGTTGTAAAACCATCGGGAATGCACGCTTCGATTTCGTTAACACTTCGCCTTTACGATTTACAGCGATTCTCAAATATTAAAAAAAATTTTTCAATCAATTTTTCATATATTCACAACATAACAATACTAGAAATTAAGTTTAGATATAATTTAATTATCAATACTATTTTTAAATATTATTTTCATTCTCAAAATATCTATTGATATTAATATAAAAATATAATAATAGATATTAACGGTTCAATTGTTTGTCTACAATCTCAAATATCATAATCAGCGACAATTCTAAGGATCCTTAAAATAATATTCGTAGATAAACATAGAGAAATAACCGTGATAGAAATGGAAAAAAAACCTGAGCACTGTTACAAAAACAAAAGTAAGACCGGATGCTGCTTGAATTTCAAAGTTAAAGAGCTTGTTAACATCTTTAAATACACATATTAAACGCTGTTATTTACAGAGCGTGCAAATGCACTGAACAAACATGTCCAGTAAACAATTTCTAAAACTGAAAATTACCACGGCCATTATCGGTGCGGCGTAATCGTAATGATTGTTTGTTTGTTTGTTTGTTTATTTGTCCAATTATGCGCCGCGTAAATCGTTCGATGTCTTGAGTCGTACACGAGTCGGGTTAATTTGTATATATTGTTGATAATTTATCGATTGTGTGAAAAACGATCGTGTTACGTCTTATAAATCCTGTTAATCTACGATGAGTGTTTCTAAATTATGTTAAAATAATTATAATTTTTCAAATTAACCTCAAAAAATAAAAGAGAGCTCACAAACGTCTTTGATTTCTAATTTTCTCATTAGATAAAAAAATGATAAAACTTTCATCTTATTAATAGTATATTTTCTTATGTTCATACAAAATATATTATATATAGTCCAGAAAGTGATAATATATTTATATAATAAATTATAAAATTTCTAACTTATTTCAACATCTGAAAAAATCTCTATCAACTTTGAGTATCACTGATTTTAAACACTAAAATCAAACTCATTAGCGCAATAACCCTTTTCAAGGTTGCAAAATCTCAACACTATTACATTTGCAGAGTGGAGTTGTCAATAAAATATCTGACTTTCAAGTGTTATTTCATATTAAAAGATTAAATAAATTATATATATATAGTAAAAAAGTCCATTCAAAGGCATTGAAGTGCATTCATCGAGATATTTAGAGTGTAAAATATTATTATTATAAATCAAAATACAGATTTCATACTTGAAACTGAATTTCTACAATAATTTATGAATTATTATGAAAAAAAAACGCTTTATCGAATGCAGTAAAAATTATTTTTACATACGAAATGAATGTAGAAATTAATTTTCATGTAGAAATTAATTTCACCGACGATAATTCGATAAAAAGTCTGCGTATGACCTAAATTTTTCTCAGACAAGTTTGATCGTCGAAAAAAGGTCAAAGATCGCTTTTCCGTTCGCTTTATTGTTAACACTTTAAGCGCGGCGAACAATGGAAAATCGACGATTTTATTCCGATCGTAATTCTCAAATGACAGACAATTTTCCACAAACGATTCGTTATTTGCAACTATCATTGTTAAAATATAATATATAATATATGCTGCTGCTGCTGCTGCGAAATAATATGTCGTCCCGCGTCGACGAAATACAAAGTTAAATTCGCAGCAAAATTCCGCGGCAATAAATTAAAGGAGATAAATCGCGTTGAACTTTAAAAATTATGTGCTTTTTCTTAATATACTTTACGCGGCTTTGAATTATGTATGCAATTAAAGATAACATTGTGCGTCTTAATTTACGATGTTTACGTCGATTCTGACCGATTTTAATTTATAACGTAATCTCAACGCCGTTATTGTTGTTAACTGATTTCACGTATAAAAATAAACGTTACACAAATTTTAATAATAATAATAATAATATCCGGTTAAAATTCATCGTCGTTCATCAAACACTTGCATATATTACTATTATGCATTCAGTCGGCCTCGGGTTTAAATCTTATTTTAAAATGTCGTTTTAATTTACAAATTTCTAATATAATAACATAATAATATATCAAGTTTTTTTTTCGTGAAAATTTCAGCGTCGATCTGATATTGCAATAATTTAAATAAATAAATTAATATAAAAAAAAATGTATAAAATATTTTAGCAATACCGCTATTCGACATATTGAAAAAAATATTCAATATTTACCATTTATAATGATGATAAAATCAATATTAATTAATTTTACAAAGAAGCTATATATATAATTCAACAGTTTCGACATGTCAAAAAATATTCATATATAGATTATTACTTTTTTTTGTATTAAGTTCTCATAGAATTGGAATTTTACAATGACATTTAAACTGTAAAAAAAATTCAATGAAAAATATAAAAATAATTATAATATATTAAATATACATTAATCTGTATTACTTTTGAAAATAACATTTCACTAAATGTGAATCTGAGATTTATAACACTAATTAAAACATCAAAGCTGCCAAACATAAAACACGTTTTAAAGCTTAAATGTTGCAACCGATAATATTAATACTTCGCATTTTCGCTTTTACTGCCATTAAGTATTATTTTTGTTTTACCATAAAATAAATTTTAAACGTTCGTTTGCATGTATTTAATATTGTTTCACGCGTTGCATTAAATTGAGCTTTTTCTCGTTAAATTTTTACGACTCAAATTCATCTGTTAGAAAGCGCTGCTTTTAACAAACATTTTACGGTAAATTTTCTCGCTTTGTACAAAATTCAAAGATAGCTAAATATGGAAATATAATGAGTGACGTAAATTCATGTTGTGGGTGTTTCTTTTGTATCGTAAAAACACATCAATATATATATATATATATATATATATATATATATACATTTTCAATAAGGTTGTCAGTTGACTAGACAATCGATAATATAATAAATCACCGATGTTTAGATAATTTAAAAAATATACATATATATATATTAAAAATATTTTTATATTTAAAGTGCGACGATGATGACGAATTAATTGCTGATCGTTAAAGATGACAACCGCAATAACTATATTTATTTATGACATAATAATAATACAGCCACTGTCAAAAATAATTACTGTAGCTCAATTATTATTATTATTATTTTTTTTTTTTTTTTGAAAGAACGTATAAAGAAAAATGCCGCCGATATGACAAAACTCGTATAGGTCAAAGGAGAAAGGCACAAAAAAAATATATAATACAATAAAAGAAATGAGTACACATACAAAAATATAATAAAACGTGACGTTTATTTATCCATTTGGTTCCGACTGTGCGATCACGACTCGTCTTTAAAAAAAAAAATAATAAAATAAAATAACCCTTTTGTGCGAGAGAAGCGAACGTTGTGGCAAGTTATGACAGAACCTTTCATATTTCCCTTCGTAGAAAATGGCCGACGTATAGTCCGTACAACAATCACGATACAATTCGAGTAATTCACGTCAAGTCATCGGCTGACGATCTCGGTATGTTCGCCCTTATTGCCCGTTAAAAAACAAACGAAACGCTTTGGCGAACCGAGATCTACGTTTGAAATATTAAGTTTACAGAATGATAAAATATAAATATTGATAACGTTGAGTGAATATGTCACGATGAATTTATATTTTATTGAGATCTTTTCCAGGGATGATTCTACGACATTTGACCATAATGCGAAAACCGCAAGCGTGACAAAATGTCAGGTTCGCTTTATCAACGTTTAGATTATGCATGTAATCTCCGGAACATCGAACACATATAAGAATTATTATTAAGAAAAAAAAATACGTTACTAAAGCAAAAATTGAACATTGAGCGTGTTTTACGCATCAACATGTTAATCTTTAATATATTATTTTTCATTATTTAATACCATTTTTATTATATATTTCGTTTAATATAATATAATATTTTATAAAAGTATTATATATAACTGAATGGGTTTGCGTTTTAACCGCGCGTTGCTATCTCTGAAGTGGTACAAAAAAATAAATATTTTATAAAATTAAAATTATATACAAAATGTATAATTTCAACTAATTTTTATTATTAAAAAATATTTTAAGTATAAACTAAAAATAAAAATAAATACAATAATATTTTTTTTTTTTTGAATTTTCAACTTAACCGTTGAACATTGACATATAATATTTAAATTTTATTGCAAAACATAAATATATTTTAATATAGAATTATATATAAAATGCACGTATTCAAACCCGTGACCTATCATCGATCACAACTTAGATAACAAGTACAATAATATGAAAACAATATATATATATATATATATATATATATATATATATATATATATATATATATATATATATATAATAATAATAAGACTATAAGTTCAACCCAAAAGATTATTTATGTATTTGATACTAAAAACATATTTTATAAAAATCTATATATAATTGCAAAATTTATAATTCTGCAAAAATACATCAAATTTTGATATGACCGTCTCAAGGTCTCAAATGCGATTATTAACAAATAATAAAATAATCATCATGCAATTTCAAATTATATAAAATTGAAAATAATAATAAAAAAATCAAAGTGCACTCTAATCGTACGAATTCAATATAATTTGAAGAAGATGAAAAAAAAACGGTTGATTATTACGAAATACCTTGAAATAAAAAATAATAACAATCATCGAAGTATGTTTATTGATGTCGAACACACAATAATGTCGTCAGCTTTTGTTCTGCTAGTCAATAAAGAGACAATTTGGACATTCGTATAAATTTGCGATCGTCGATATGTACATCCGTATTATTCTCGTGTAATTTTATTGGAATTCGTATGTAAATCGATCGATATTTACATATTAAACAATTACTCCACAGATAGTCTTATATACATTCATCAATAAAATAAAACTGAAGGAATGAATAAGATCGCAGCTAAAAAAAAAATATTCACAACATTTTCAAAACAATAGATAGTTATAAATTGACTTTAATTATAAACGTATATCATGCGAAAAATATGATGTATGATTTATATAAATATGTTAAAAATATATTGTATATATTATTTATTGAAGAACGAATAAAGCGTAGAATCCACTCAAAATGTGTTAATCCTAAACAATACATGACCTTTTGGCTCAATTGCATTTTGAAAACATATGAATGATGATAAATAATAATAATCCATATTATACACATGTTCAACGTATTTTACATATATATGTATTAGAAAAAAAATAAATAAACAGGAAGTTAAGAGATGAATATGAGTGTCAAAACTAATGAAATATTTCAATCCACATTTGCAAGTGCAGTGGGAGTCGTCTGATATTTGTCATAATTGAAGATCATGACACAATTGTAAACCATCGAGTGGGTAATTTGATGTAATTATTAATCTAAAAATATAATATTCCTTCCTAAATGTTATTTATTATAGTTACATTATGATAAACTTTTATCAAAGATTATTAACCTTTTAAAATTTTATATATATATATTAAATATATTTTCTCATACTAAAATATGTTGTAAAAATCGATTTAAATGACTTGTAAATTTTAAATTAAATTCATATTCTGAATATAAACATTATTTTAATTTGAAAAATAAAAATAGAAATCCTTGATTCACGTTCTATATTATCTGGTAAATTATTATAATACGTTTTATATATTTAATAGCAATATTTAATAGCAATTACGAAACTGAGTATTCAAAATATAGTATGAAAAGAACTTATACAGGTTCGTCTTTTATTTTATTTTATTTTATTATAGAAAAGAGTCGTAAAAACGTCGTTTAATTATATTTATATACGACATAGAGTCCCAGAATATATTTTTCGAATTACAATAACGATGTACACCATCATCATATTATCAGAGATGCACCCATTGTGAAGAAAAAGTACAGCACACCCACAATAATAGTACCAATGACACAACACAAACACGATATAACAGTACATATAAACCAATAAATATCTGGTGGTGAAGGAGATCAAAAGGTATCCTCATTACATATGCATTGAAACATGCTTCATTGCTCCTTGTTGAAGTAATAAAAAAAAAGAGTACTCCTTTACGACTATTGGAAACGTTCGTTATTATGGAAGGGCCTTTTAGAAGGTTTCCACTGTTAAAAGTATACCTTGATATACGAGTCGGACGTCGAACTCATGAAAGTAAACTCTCATTATTATAAAGTTATAAATTAAGCGTGCGAGAGACGAAGCTTTTTAATCCGAGCTTCGAAATTGTCGAAGGCGAACGAAAGATTCATGATATTTATAATCGGGAAGTTTGTATCGTTTTTTTTTTAGTACTTATAATTTAACGTTAATTTTGTGTTGAATTGTCGACAAAAGTTTAAATTTAATATAATAATTTATATGTGATGTTTAGTTCATATATAAATCATGATCATGATCGATAAATTGCAAAAAAAACTAATTGCAATAATTTAATTTAATAGTAAATTAGTATTATAACAGTTAAATCTGTGCTTTCATAGCTCTTTTTCAATTATATTTTTATATACAAAATGCAGTTAAATATATGCAGATTTTATTTGTCATTATATTTTAATGCAAACAAACCTAAATAAATTTAACTATTGGTCGTAAATCAAATGAACATTATTGAAAAATCTACTATATATGTTTGTGAAAATATTACCTAAATCAAACTTCCGTCAATTTATAACGGATATAACCACAATTTTCATTCGGACAAAGAATATTAGAATCCACGAGTAAATAAAGCTCAATTCCTTTGTTATATACATATAACATATATAAGAAAGAACGCGCTATTATGACTTTCGATAATCGGAAAACGTCTTTGAAAATACGAACGTCCATCAAAAGCGACGGCAAAATTTAGATTCTTTTCTAAACACACGATTTCCTAACGATCGCATCGACCTAAATTTTAAAAATAAAACACAGGATCGAAAGTGAAAATTAAATAAATAGAAAAAAAAGTTTGGAAATCATCGCAAAACAGCTGTAACAGCTTGCAATTTACACGTGAGACGTTTTCATTGCGGTTAAAAAATTTGAAAATTTTAACGAGATTACGTCATTGTTAATAAACATTTAATTGTACAATATATATGTATAAAAAAAAAAATATATATATATATATATATATATAATGAGTCGTTAACGAGATCCAAGGATAGATTTAAATCAGTACACTCGAATTTTTAATGAGATTATTCGCATTTAAAGTGATTTTTTTTTCAGCAACATATCGTCCTGTGTTTACATAAAGAGTGATGTCATGTAAGAAATTTTTCATGTAAACCGTTCGAATTTAAACGAATCAAGTGTTGTGATTAAGAAATAATAAAAAAAAATGTCAGTCATCGTGTAAACTAACTCTCGGTGAACGTGTTTCGTAATAACAAACTATAAAATTTAACAGAAACAATTAAATACATTAAAATAAACTTGGCCATATGTATATTTTCTATATTTATGCGACCTATTTTTTTTTTGTACTATAAGATCAACAATTGCATTATAAATATTTAAATGAAAAAAAAACGGCGCCAAATTAGAGAATGTTGTCTGAGATTTATCTATTTTTTTTATATATAAGAATAATAAAAATAATCTAAATTAATAACATATGCGATGTATAGATAAGAACGCACTTAAATCGAAACTAAAAATTTTAATAATTATATTTATTTTAAAACATCGAACATAAATCATAAAAATATAGTGATAATTAAACACGAAAGGCATGATATATAAAATATTATAATATATTATCAATGAAGTAAAATAGATAAAAAAAAATGAATATTTCTCTATTATGATCAGTTGCGGGAAGATAATAGAAAAAAGTGCCATTAAGAAAAATATCCTCATAAATTACGGGGAATGTCTCGTAAAAATACTACAGTAATTATTAATAACGATGCGTCCACCATATAATAATAATCAACGTTCGGTTCATATAAATAACCAAACGGTTAATTTTAACTTTTCAATTAAAACGCCGATACGTGATAAATTTGCATCGACACTCGATATAAACTGTTATTCCAAATTAAAATTTTTACTGATTAAAAAATTAAATATATTTATAATTAAAATTTAGTTAATATATTAAAAATGCTAAAACTGAACATCATTTTTTACCTTGTGAAATTAATATTAAAAAAAAATATATTTACAAACATTCTGAAAATTTATTGAAAAAATTATAAAATAATACAAATTTACTAGAAACAAAATTTTTCAATCAACTGCTCAAAATCAATAAATTTAATGCTGATCTGTAAAAATAATTATTACTAAGAATTTTATGTTAAAATGATTGGGAAATTCTGATTCATATACAGAGAGAAAATACTCACGTTTAACATCTTGAACAACATACAACATAAGAAAGAAGAAATGAAGACTTACCTGAAACAAAAGGAAAAACACGTTAATTAATATTATACACATACAATATATTATATAGAAAAGACCACATATGGTGAAGATTATTATTCATTTATATTTATAAAAAAAATACGTTGTTAACCAGACATTCTAAACAGTTGTGCAACGTGCACCACATAATAATATCATAATTATTTTCGACACGTTTACGAGATACGAATTGTTAAAAAAATTATGTCATCAATTTGAAAAATGAATACAGATGTACTAAAAATATACGAGATCGACATACGTGATTATAAAAAGCCATCATTCGATTTATATTATATTATATAATATAATGTGATTGCGGCTTAAGAAAAAAAATCTAAAGAACGACGCTATAAATCGTTTAATCGGCTCGTTTGTTAAATTTTGACGGTTATTATTATTATTTTTTCAAATCGTTTATAAAGTGAATATCGTGTATTAATTAGAATATACGTCATTTTGGATCTCGGTGACAAATTCTGACATCGCATAAATCTTTCGGCGCGGCAAATTTGCACGATGACATTTGTCGTTAACGACATCGACAAAAAATAAATAAATATATAAATAAACATTACGAACGTTTTTAAATTGAGCACAAAATAAATTTAAGAAAAAAAAACGTAATGTAATCGTAATTTTAATACGACATTAATAATGTATGCGATGATTGCATTAGAATGTATGTAATGTCGTTTCGAAATGCGATGCGTAATTTTCGCGATAAGGAAAACGTAAGCAATTTTTCCAATTTGCTATATATATATATATATATATATATATATATATATATATGCGTGTATGTGTGTGTGTGTGTGTGTGTATATGTGTGATCAGCTGTTTGAATTCTGTAGAAGGCTCTTAAACGGAAAATTCAAGGGGTTGACAGGTACTCGATGCACCCCGCGTAAACTTAAGCGTATATACATTCGTGTGTGTGTGTGTGTGTGTGTGTAAGTATCGTTGCGTTTGTGTGTGTGTATCCCACGTGTGTAGCTGGCGCCCTGGTGACGGGGACCTCCACCACGTGTTGCGGTCGAAACGCGCTTTATAACACGCAGATCGATACCAAAAGCTCAGGTTCATCATCCCCACCATCACAGGTGAAACCACCCCTACGGAACAGGGTTGAACTCTGATGCATAATACGAAAAAAAAATATTATTATAATATATATATATATATATATATATATATATATATAAATTTTAATATATATTTCAATTTCACCCTTTTCATAAAAATTTTATTTTTTTATAATATTTAAACAAAAAAAATCCATCATATTAATAATATTAAATAAATATATTTTTATATACATTATATTTATTTATGATTTAACAGATTTAAAAGGTATAAATTCCGAATACGGACCTGAAAATTCACGTGTAAACCACGACGAAACCTCAATGGGATCTACCGTCAGGTTTCTCAGGTGAACTACGTAAACAGGTATCCCAAATCAGTTATACAAAACAATCGGTTTTACGTATAAAATATAAAATTCAATCTAAACTACTATATTTATATTTCACTAATTCATCATTATTTACACAAAATACTATATTTCATATATGAAACATATCATTTTATAGTCAAAAATTAAATTTTAAATATTATATATAAATGATAAATTTTGATTTAATATCATATATATTTTATTATATATAAAGATAAATTAATATTATATTAAGATATTTTAATATGATGAAAAATTCAATAATATTTTTTTAAAAATTAAATTTAAAATCAGAATTTGATTGTCGTATATATATTATATTATCCATTAAAATAAATTCTTATATTATTATTATTATTATTTAAATGATCACAAATTAAATAATATTAATATCGATCGTTCTAGATTGTTGACGACACCTGCAATGGGTGTGACGTGTAGCGTTACCTGTGGCAGGGTGCCAGACCAGAATCAGGAGAACAGCAATATATACAGGGCGATTCAATATTCGCACGTGGACAAAGAAAAAGCACCTGTATATTATGCGCATGCGTCAAATTCTATCTCGCTTGCAACCCCAAGTGCAACGACAAATTACCCTAGTAGGGGTTGCGCCTGCAACTTGACAACACCTGCACGATACTTAGATATTTAACCTTAAATTCTATCAGTTAGAACACAATCGCAGATATTTTATCATATAAATTATATACCTATATAATATAATTTATAAATATTTATTAATAATTTTAAAATTATTAAATATATATATATATATATATATATATATATATATATATATATATATTGAATAATCTCATATCTGACAACAAAAAAAGATTAAATAATACAACAGAAGAAAAAAAATACTTTGAAATAAAATAGATTGCTTTTTATTATTATCATCATCAAATAAATACATTACTAAATAAACATATAAAGAAACCGAGATACAATCGATACAATTTTATTTTATTTTTATTTTGCGTTATTAAAAAAATCGTTTAAAACACTATACGTACTCGTATTACGTATTTTTTTTTTGTGTGTGTATGTAATATGTAATGGACTTGTCAAAAGTCCATAAAAAAAATCCTTATCTTTTTTTATATATTCTGTATATGCCAACAACTGACTTCCTTTTGAAGCTATATTATATTTTGATATTATCGCATTCATAAACCATATATAGATAAATGGATATCTCTATATCCTGCATTATATATTTATATGCAATATTATTTATTTAAAAAAAATGTGGTATAACTTTTTACTATGCAATTACATCATATAATTGAATAAGTGATGCAATTTAAAAAAAATGTAATAATAATGCAGTTTGTCTTAATGGATTTTATATTATACGTATACATATATGGTGTAATTGATGTTTAACATGTGTTAAAAATCTCATATCTGTTTGTTTTATTTATAGAAAGAAGAGACGTTCCGATAAAATATTTTCTTTTAAAATGTAAATTTTCTTCTGTTGTACTTAGAAAATCGTTTACGAACCGGGAAATGAACAGGAACAGGAAAATGTGGGAGTTCTATATTTCCGTTAGAATTGCATCAACAATATGCGCAACCGTATTTCATTTTAATAAATTACTGATACGACTTCGACATGAATGTGGAAAATTTAAATCGAAATGCATAAAATAGATCATAAATATCTGGAAAGACGTCATATAGAATATAGAATTTCATATAATGAAAAAAAAAAAGATAAAACGTCTTGTTAACCTTTTCGAACCGAACGACTTTTTTTTTCGGGTAATGCGTCTTCATTAGAAGATCCAGACGAAAGCTTTAAAAGGTCCCAAAAAAAAAATGTATTAGTTATATATATTTATATGTGGAAAAAAAATGGAACAAATTACACGCTCATATGGGGAATATTAAAAATGAACGGCGACAGGTAGGGACAAGGTAAACGTTCCCGACATATGGAAAAAAGGGGTGCACCTGCAAAAAACGAGATCTGTAAGAATGGAACAAAAAAAATAAAAATAAATGTATATATATATATATATATATATATATATATATATATATATATATGATATATACACGCATGTCTCGATTTACATATGAAAAAGAAGAGGTCGTCGCCGGTGTGGGTCCAAATTCGGTAATCCAGGTTCCTCGTAACACTTTTTTTATTGTTAACATAGGGTCGTGTTAAAATTAACCCTTTCGTAGCGACGTTCAATTTTACGACTGCATTGTTATGCGAGCGCGGAATGCCGAGCATGCGATTATAGTTCAA
Source organism: Leptonema lineaticorne (assembly GCA_024500535.1). Taxonomy (NCBI): domain Eukaryota; kingdom Metazoa; phylum Arthropoda; class Insecta; order Trichoptera; family Hydropsychidae; genus Leptonema; species Leptonema lineaticorne. The sequence continues at coordinate 3,448,606 of JANIJI010000004.1, read as the reverse complement.
ATGGCATTCGCGCTTTTTAATATAATAAATTCACTTTTTTTTTTTAATATAAGTAAATATATTATTTTTCTGTATGAAATTGAAATGGCATCGGGGAATAAAGCTTTTTTTTTAACAAATTTTCGACATTAAGTTTGAAAAATATCCCCAGTTTTTATTACGTAGTATCTTTATACAAATGCAGATAATCTGATTTATTACATAAAGCCAACATTTTTAGCCTAAAATAGTTGAAAAAAATTCTCATACAATAATAGTAATAATAAAACTTTAAATAAGACAAAATATGAATCAACATATATACATATATATATATATATATATATATATATATATATATATATATATATATATATATATATATATATATATATATATATATAATGATTGAAGAATTAAATTATTTAAATGAAAACTTAACATACTATTACCTAGAAATGTCTTATGCGTTAAAATATTCTTTTTATATTTTAATCATTGTTCAAGTAAATATGTTTTTTAATCTAGTAAAATTATATTGAATGTTACATAATATGTTATTTAGACCAAAATACAATAAAAACTGGTATAATATATTCAAACATTAATTATACCTATTATCCACAAATCATATCAAACATGTAAATATACACGCATCCAAATTTAATACATCAATATTGACAGACACTTCAAATATTGAATAAATATGCAATTATCCCATAAGCGCTATTTGCGCACGTTAAACAGTAATTAATAGCGGGATATCCAATAAACGATCCGAGCAAATATTGGAACGTCTGGTCTTTTGACTGACATACCAATAATGCATCGGGGAGTTTAATTGATGTCGACAAAAAGTGGATATATCGAAAGTCAAAGGACGAATAAAAAGGCTGTTAGGATCGCGTCAAACCGTAAAGTAATTCTACCGCCTTTTTTTCATATGTTTATATATATATATATATATATATATATATATATATATATATATATATATATATGTGTGTGTGTGTGTGTGTAACGTTTTTAAATCTGAACGTCATTCTTGAAAATAAATCAGGATTAACCAGAGGGAACAGTGACAATCGTCTTCCTGTTATCTTTTTAACGGGGGTGGTCGTCTCGGAGGAATTCCTTTTTTTTATTCCTCAATGTTGGATAATAAATTATATATCGGACTTTTGAGTCAAAACTTTCGGGTACATCGTCATTGTGCTCGAATCTAAAATACTAACGATTAAAAAACACTTAACAAAATTCTGATAGCTATTCTCAAATATCAAAAACCTATAATATAACTAAATATGTTAAAAAATGTGATTATATTATATTTGAAATTTATAATACTGAATAAAAAAGAATCGTAACTGTGATTTTTATTGCGATAGTAATTGCATTCTCGTCTTTTACAAATGTCGTAAATCCTGCGGTGAAAGGGTTAACCGATATACAAGGTTTTTCTGCAAAAATTGAAAATCTCGCACGGCACACGTGGTGCAAAATTCCTATTCGAAAAAGCGATCGTAAATAAAAGGGAACGCGTAAAACGAGATAGCATCTGGATGAAATATAAATTGGCGAACCCCCGGCATCTAAGGTGTAATTTCAACGTCGAGATCTACAATGCTTTTTATTAACCCTTTGACTGTTGGCGCACAACAAACGGAGACCACACGAACAGCGCGGAAAATCCGTGCGCTTGCTCACGTTATATACATTATATGTAAATGCAACATTGTATAAAGGCAATGTTATCTTTTATAATCAACGGTGAATAATCACAGTAATCACCGATTTTAATTTATCAACTGTTTTGTCACGTTCATAATAATTACATACATAAATCATTACTAAAAATTTAATTTATAATCGACAATAGTATTTTTCTTCAACTTTAATCAATTAATAATACAACATTATAATGATATAAAAATATATTTTTCCGTCATAAATAACAAATTTTAAATTATTGAAATTGATCACAAATTATCAACTATATATAAATATGTAATAAATCATTCATCGCAACAATTCCATATGTGATAATATTATACCAGCGATATTCAACCTTTTAATATCTATATATTGTGAAATACAGCAATGTAAATAAATAACGAGTATTATTAATGTACATTCGGAAAATTTCCGTCATAATAATGATTGATCTACCGCAAACATTACAATTTCTTAATCTCTTCCCGGGTCGCATTGTTTCCCACGGGTTTCGCGGCCAATGTGACCGCGGCCTTTTACAATGCACAGTGCAAGCGGTTGTAAAAAGAGGACGAAATGCATACATGCTTAGCATCTGTGAGACGATATCCTTTTCTTTATATATATATATATATATACGAATGGAACTTGCATCTTTTGCCCGGTTGTCCAAAAGGAAAAATACGATATGAGAAAGTCGATGTTCTCACGAAACACATGTTCGCTAGTATATAATGTAATATTATATATTGTAATATATGCATTTGTGTGACATTTCAGTGGGGTTTTATATTATATTTATATACATATAATATATAATATTATATAAAATATTTGTAATAAAACACGTGTTTTTATCGTACATATGCTTTGTTATATTAATTATATAATTTTATGTGTGTCATTGCAAACGAGGAAAACTTTTCAGCAATTAAAAAAAATACTATATAAATATATATAATCTCGATTAGTTTATAAAAGTTATTATTATTATTTATTATAACTTAGCAGGAGATGTAGAAAATTTTAACCAATTTTTTATTCATATATCATATAATATAAATTGAACTACATATATATATATATATATATATATATATATATATATATATAATATTTTAAATCTTCTATAAAATAATTTATATTTTTTAATACTTCAAATTAGAAAAAGCGAAATTTATATTGAAAAAGTTAATTTTAATGTATAAATAAATTAAGCGAATTTACAATATTTCAAATTTCTATTGATATTTTTCGATGTACAAAATTATTGTCTTCTAATTTTGATCTATTTATTTTAAAAAAATATAAAAAATAATTATAACAAATATTTTTATATATTGAAATATTGTTTTTAAATCAGTGTGATGATAACAAAAAAATATAGTTAACGCAATTATGAACTTAAACTTCTATTGCAAAAAAAAATAAAATAAAATAAATATTAAATATTATTTTTACTGAAAAAAAATGTCATAGTCAAATTGCATTTTTAAATATATTTAAGGATAAAAAAAATATTTCTACACAAAGCAAAAATAAATATTAATATTTGAAGCGAACATGCTAAAATTGCATACGCTGAACACGCATAGAAATTTCTCACATCCATCATAAACGTTTACATTATTAATTATTATGTTTAACCGGATATGATTTTGTGCAAATATTGCAATAATCGACAACGTTTCGTAGTTTACACGTCAAATTAGTCTTCGATCGTTAATGCAATTTCGCGATGAAAAAAAAGAAAAAAAACTTAATATAAAGATTTTTAGAAAAAAATCCATTCGATTACATCTTTCTAGGAAGCCGCATTATTTCGAAGAAATTTCATTCAATATATATATATATAAAAAAATATTTATATTGTATAAGGAAGGTGCACTTAAAATAACAATTATCCTATCGAGATTATAGATTACGTCGAAAATTAATTACGATTTCGATCGTTATCATATTAAATATCATTAAAATTTATTGTGTTGCCTTAAAAATACACGTAAGAGATAAATGTCTGATATTGAATTAATTAAAAACGCTTGGATCGATTAATTTCTTTTTTCTTTTTGGTAAGTCATAACATTGACGAAAATCCTTATAAATTAAAATTATATTTTTATTTTAAATTAAAATTGAGTGAAAGTTTGTTCTCTGCATAAAATCAGACCTCACGAAATAAAAGCTCATTAATAAATCAAATATAATGAGAAAGTCTTTATATGACGTCGATAGAGATAAGATGTGATTTATCTATCGAAATTGTGTTGACTCTTAAAGTTTAAATACGAGTAAAAACCAAGAAAATAATTAAAAAACTTAATTGTAAATCAATACAAAAACTAAAATATACTTTTCAGAACTTTTTCGTGATGGAACTTAATAAATCACTACAATCTGTTTCTATATTTATATCGGAAATAGTTAAAATAAAAATTATATATATATATATATATATATATATATATATATAATTCGTTCTTAATCACCAAGAAAATTCATATGAATAATCATGTAAAATTCTCAGTAATTATTACGTGATTATTTTCCTTATGGAAAAATAGTTCCATATGGAAACCATCATGTTCTAGTCTTTGATAAATTACGGCGATTAAAAAAAAATAGATAAAAACTAAATGGATTTCGAGTGGCGCAAACAAATAATTGAAAAAAGCTCAAACGTTACGTTCTCCAATTAACGCGACAAAAGGTCATAAACAATGCAATATTTTTATCTAAATGGAAGCTTTTAAAAAAGCGCATCGGAAAAAAGAAAGATAGGATTTTTTTTTAACTAACCAACTTCGCTTTCGCTCCCTTATTTTGTTTATTTCTAAGCGTTCGAATTATTCGTCTCGTAAATCTTGCACATTCGCTTCGAAACCATTTTATGCATTTAATTCCTTTGATCACGTTTCGGGATGAATGCAAATTCGAGATATCTTCAATGTTTTATTTGAATACGAAGTTATACCATAGATGTTTTCAATTTAAGTTTCGCAGTGAAATCTTAATTATTATTACTTGATAAAACGGAAAAATTATCCATAGCCGAATTTTGAAAGAAATCAGTATGAAATAATATAAATTTAAACAATTAACCTTTTGTCATAAAGAAAAAAGCAGGCGAACAAGTTCAATACCGCCGAAATACAAGAAATATCTCGTTTTACGAGATTAATGGTATAAAATTACTATGAATTTCAAAAAAAATCGAGATCGAATCTTATAATAGCCATTGGCTATTCGAATACAAAAATGTATATCTTAAAATCTGAATCTATATAAAATTATAACATAGATGAGGAAAAAGTATATATAATTTCAACAAAATATCAAAATTTAAAATCATATATTTTTTAAGTTAAATTTATATAAGAATATTTCCAAAATTATTTAAATTAAATGAATAAAAAAATATTTATTTTTACGCATTTCTTTTAAATAATAGAATATTAGTTATATTTACAGAACTAAGTAATATAACTTTCCTATCAAACTTTTTTCTATATCAGGGGTGGTCAAGATTTTTCGTAAATCGTAATTAAATACATATTAAAATGGGAACTCGGGTACATTTATCAAGAGCAGCATGTGGCTCGCAGTTTGGCTACCCCTGTTTTATATAAAAGTTATATATCTGATGAAGTTTATATAAAATACAAATATTTTATTTAATTTAATAATTGTAAAAAAAAAACATAATATTTAAAATGAATGAATGAATTCACATAATTGAACATAACTTAATCTCAAAATATATATTGTAATTATAATTATTATTAATAACAACGATTAATACAATATATATTATTTAAAATTAAATTGGTAAGCCTTCTTCACACAGTAAACATTTATTAATCAACATTATTCAACGAACGCAGCTTTAAAAATTCGATTCGCCGACCCAGAAACAAAATGCGGAACCTTTTTTTCTATCTCATCATCATCGTCGTCGTCGTCATTATTATTATTATTATTATTATTGTCGATATTAAAATGATTTATTTTATTTTTCGCATTAACCGGGGTATATTCGTGTGTGGGCCGCCTTTCGCGCGCGATAACCGATACAATAATTACGACGCGCAATGCGAAGATTTACGACGCTTAATTTCGACCGTCGGATATCGAGTTTGCGAACGAATGCGGAAAATCGAAATTTTCCAATCGAAATAGACAGAAAGAGTAAAAAAAATATAACATATATATATATATATATATATATATATATATATATATATATATATAATAAAACGACGAACTCGTTAAATCGAAGTGTCGTAAATCACGCGATTCGAACGCAAACCGTATCGAAAAAATAAACGGACAATTTCGAGTTCTCGAAACCGTTATGTTGTACTAAACGATTGTTTGTACTTATTTTTTAACTATATATAAAAATGCATTTTTTTTCCCTATATAACATATATACATATTTAAATTTTTGTATGCATAACGTTTATTTTTCTATTTTGTAAATAGTAACGCACGTGTAAGTGCATATTTTACGCGATTTTTTTGGTACACCGAATGACGGATGCGTTTATTTAACAATAACGGATGTGTTAAACTTTCGATTTTTCAGTACAAATATATATTTTTTTCAAAAATTTCATGCTTATCGTGACCATCGAGAAAAAGGTCGAAAATGTGAAATATATATGAATATTTTCCATATATAAAAAATAAAACTGAAATATTACTCTATATGACAATTATTACTAAATAAAAATATCAATTAATTTTAATGTATTTCACACTATTTATATATATATAAAAAGATGATAATATTAAAAAAAAGTACTAATAATTTAAATAAAAAAAATTTTATCAATGAAATTTACAGTCTATATTTATTTATCATAATTATACTATATTTTAACTAATTAAATAATAAAAAAATATAAATAAATCATGAAATGTATTCATATATAAGTATATAGTATATGTCATATGATGAAGTTTCGGATTCAATTCCTATATAACAATTAGTAAGTATTTTATGAATTACGTATAAAGAAATAAATAAATAAAATAATTTAATAAGTCTCGGCAAATGCATTTCATTAGCTTAACAACCTGAAATAATAAAGTAAATTATATATACTCAAAGTTTTTTATTGTATGCGTAAAAATACGAAAAAAAATTGCAAATATACGATATCAACCTTGGATTCGAGCAAAATATATACAATTTTTTTAACATATATATATATATATATATATATATATATATATATTTATATATATATTTGGAAAAAATCTCGTACTTTGAATTTACAATTTATACAAACACACTATATGCGGGCGACTAGAAAGAATATAAAAAAAAATATCGTATGTGCAATAAATGTAAATATTAAACGTGCAAATAGTGCCGAGTTGTTCTTTAAAGCAAAAAAAAAAAAAAGTATTTTACATATTCGGGTTTATTTTAAAAATTAGAAGAAATTCAGTGTACAGAAATAAACCGGCCGTATTTATACAATAATAGTTAACTAAAACTGCGATGATCTCATGGTTATTATTATTTTTTTTTTAATTTTTTACTAAAGCGAAAATCTCCAGCTAAAATAATAAAAAAATATTTATTTGAATCAATCGTTTCGGAGTGTTTGTCTAAAATTTCGAATACGGTCCGTGTTTTCATTTTTTTTTCTATTTTCGACGATTGTGATCTATTTTTTTTTTAATTTTATCTTTTTTGGATCCTTGATTAAATTTAATTTCTCACATTGCACACTTGATTATTTTAAATTCTATATATACACAAGTGATTTTTTAAAAGGAAAATTTAAGCGTACTTATAAAATAAAATGTCGAGAGGTATTGAAATTAAATATTTATGCTTAAACGACATGTTGTACATTTTTTTTATGTAATGTAAATAAAAATAATGTTTAACGATAAAAATATTATTATTAATTTAATTTTATGAAGAAAATGAGCTCATATAAGGTTTCGTTCGAAATAAGATTTAAAATTCAGATTAATTATGCACGATTAGAATTTTGGGATACTTCATGATTTATGTATTAGCATTTTATACACACATAATTATGATAAATGATCATTAAATGTAAATATTTAAGTCGCATAAATACATATTTTTATATAAAGTTACATACATTTGTATGTAACTATTCGTATAAAATAATAAAAATATTTTAACAACTCTTTTAGATATTTTTATAATTCAAAAAAAAAATATATATCATATTTTAATATAGATAAATAAAATATTTTGAATTTTAATATGAATATATATATATATATATATATATATGTGTGTGTGTGTGTGTGTGTGTGTGTGTGTGTGTGTGTTTAATGATTTTATTTAAAATATGAAAATTCAGCTTTCTTATAAATGAACAAATTTAATGTAAAACAATGACACATTATATTCAGAATAATTTCAACAAAATATTTTTATATTACATGCAAAAGATATCATGGATCGAACTTTTAATAAATATATAAATTCAACTATTGTACTATAACAGGTGTTTCAATCTTAAAGAAAAACGATCTCTGAGCTAGTAAATTCTATAATATGAAAGATTGAAGTATATTTAGATTAATTTAAATGAAAATTATTACTGAAATACTTGTTTATATTTTCAAGTAATAATATTACGTTTAAAACAATAAAATGGTGGTTTTATATGTGTGATTATTAAATATAAAAATTCGCATCGAAAGTACCAAAAAATGCTCTCGTAAATTTTGAACTTTGGGGAAAAAGCACGTGCGGCATAATGAAGGCTTCAAAGGAGCGAAAGCTTCAAAAAATAAAAATAAAAATCAAAAGGGTGGAACCAGTTGAACCAGACGAGGCATCGTCGTCTCCGTAAAGCCATTTGAATAAAGTCTGAACCAGATATCGAGTCAGAAAGTGCAGAATGCGCGAGGACCGTGTGTGTCACGAGAGGACGACGTTAAAAACGACAGAACGAGGCGCAGGTCACATTATGTATGTGTAAATTTTATGAAAATTGTCTACCAGAGGAGATTATGCAACGAGAACGTCGGTAGGAACGTTTGATATGCGATAGATAATATTTGAATGATTTTCGAATGCAGTTATGCAAAATGAAATATAAGTTATGACAGTAATGCGTTGCGCTCTGACACGAATGATATTTTGTGTATTCTCATTATTCATGATAAAGTTCAATGTGATGAAAAATAAAATAACATTTTTTTAGCAATGCTTCAAAGTTGTGTAATTTTTTTTCAATTGTGATAGTATTCATTTTGAAAAGCGATTGCTACTTTTTATTCTTTTATACGTAAAAATTCATATATACACAAATTTCAAATGTCAATTATATTTTTAAATACAAATTAATTTTTTTTTCATATATATATTTTTTTACTTAAAATTATAGATTTTCCATACTAAAAATATAAAAAAAATCAGTTTTAATTTAACTCTTCTGTAAAAAATGTTGATATTGTATAAAAGAGGTGAATTTTTAAGTTCTAAAAGATGAAATTAATAATAAAATTATCTAACATCAGAATATTTATGAAGAAAAATATAAATATTATTTTATTGTAATACATAAAAATTATGATATTATCATGAAAATATTCAAACAAATCTAATATTTAATAAAAAATAATAAATATAACTTCAATATTAGGCATATATTTATATCAATAAAATAATTACAATAATTATGTTTGGGAGAAAAACAACGCTCGCATTCACTGTGAATGCGCCACGCGATTATGAAGGCAGGAAAAAAAATGCACGCGTAAATTGCACACCTCGAGGCGAATCAGGCCTCTTCGTTATTATTATGCAATGGCCCCGATCATTATGTGCGGCGATAATTTACGAGGCTCTCTCTCATGGGTCGGCAACCTTTTTCGCGAGACGCTAAAGAAAACACTTCGCGGAATTCCATGAGAAACGGAAGCGATAAGAATATTTTTTTTTCACACAAACGGCCTTCGTGAGTCATTCAAAATTACGACCATGATCGATAATTATATCGATCAACTTTCATATACAATATATATATATACATATATATATAATTTATTTATTAATATTTTAAATATGTGTGGTCTTAAATAATACAATATATTAATAATAATAATGTATATAATTTAAAGATATGATGAATACAAAGCGGTTTAATCGTGATTTTTAAACGATGTATTGTTCTAAAATTTTGATATTAAACAGCAATTCAACGCCCATACTCATATCGCACGTATACATCGCGAATACAATAACTCAAATATGATTATATATATATACATACATATATATATATATATATATATATATATATATATATATATATATATATATATATATAGTGTCATAGATTAAAATTTCAATTATTAATAATGGAAATACATATATTTTTTTAATTATATGCATCGTTAATGTCGTCGTATATTGAATTGATGGTGAAATTATGTAAAGACGTTTTGTAAACAAGATGCACCGCGTGATATGATTAATATGTGTACGTTTTCGATTCCCACGCGCGGAACGACTGCGGTGTCCAGCGGACGCCGCCGCATAATACGATCGCGATCACAATGCGGAGAAAGTGCTACGGGAGCGAAACAATGTCAAGTTCTTCAGAACGGAAGGTGAACAGGTATGCCAATTGTGGAAATACTAACCGACTACCGGTTCTTGAAAAATCGAAGACAACCGAGGGGAGGGCAGGGGCAAGGGGGAAAAAAGTCGGTAGTTCAATTTCATTCATTGAATCCGAGTGAATGATCGCCGGAAAAGCGACTTTTTCGAAAAAAATTATCGAATCATTATTTTATAATATAATATTTCTTTCATACATTATATATATATATATATATATAAATAAATAAATTTACATCAATTCTGATAATGCGGGTTTCAAATCTCGCATACTAAACAAATTGATGTAGGTAAGTGAATTCAACTACTCAAATATATATATCATATTCTAGAGCATTCTCATATATATATGTTTTCAATTTGAAACGCCATAATAAATTAAATATATTTAATTTTTTTTGATAAAATGAAAATTATACTTCATAAAAAAATGTATAAAATAAATAAAATACAAAAATATATCTACCAAAAAATCTTTCTCTTCTAATTTCTAGATATTTTATAATAATGTTCATATTAATGTAGTTTTATTATTATTTTATTAAAAAAAATATTTAATGAAAAAATCTTACTCATTTCATATTTAAAATTAATAAATCTTAATACATTATTTCGCCATTAGCAAATATTATTTTACTATAGTTTTATTATATAATGTATTGATTATAAAAAAAAAAATCATTAGATAAAATTTTACAATTAACACGCGCGATGCGATGTTTGTGTTACGAATTAATAGTACTCGTATTACAAACAATCTCATAAATAACATATAATTTACGTAAAAAAATCAAATTTTACAATATAATAAATCCTATTTAACACATTCCGAGATGCAATAATATGCACTAACTCTGTAAACATCTATGATTACATATTAATTATCGCGCTCTATGCGAGATAAATATGCAAAGCACGCTGTACAATGTCAATTTACCTATCGCGAAAACGAAAATAAAAATAATATATATATATATATATATGTAATGAACAAATAAAAAAATATATATACAAAATCCTACGATAATATTAACGACATGTGATATTTGTCATGACCATATTTTTCGGTCGAAGAAAATTTGGAATATATTTCCGCGTACTAAAAAATTTCGCAGTTTACACAAAACGTTCCACGACTAAATTAACGAGTGCGTTAACACTTTCAACCCGACTACGCATATATATATATATATATATATATATATATATATATATATATATATAATTTTTGAAATTTTATTCATATTATTTATGTCTAGCACAGAGCTTTTAGAAAGTTCTTTTTCTTTTCACGACGCGAAGATTAATTGCGTATACAAAAATTAATCGATGTTTGCAATGAATGGACTCGTTTAAAATTTTCATTTTTGAGAAACGAACAGTAAATTTGCTTATTTTATTATATAAATGTTCGAAGGTCGATTGTTTGAATTTTAAAATATTTTGTATCCATTTTATATACAAATTTATATATATATATATATATATATATATATATATATATATATATATATATATATATATATATATTAAATAAAAAAAATCATAGTAAAAATGAAATAATTTAATTTCTGACCTCATAAAAATTTATTTTATTAATTCAATATGCATTCAATTAACAATATAATATAATTAATCAAATAATAGTTAATTCAGTAAATATGAAAAAGTACTACATTTTTTTAAGGATTAGAAAAAAACTGAAATATATTGCACTTAACACTAATTAGTCAAATTTCTTTAAGTAATAAATTTATTTGATACATATATTTTTTCAGAAAATTTCTACTATTTATTTATGTGACATAAAAATTGACTATATCAATATTATTATTATTAAGAATAAATAATATTATTTTAATATTTTTTACTACTTACCGCCATATTTCAATAAACAATCAATAATAAAATTAAACGACCTCATCAAATGTTCAATATTTACAGCGTTAACTGAAAATTAATATAAATATATACCAGAAAAAAATATGCTGTTTATATATATATATATATATATATATATATATATATATATATATATATATATATATATATGAAATAAAAAACTCAATTGAAAATTGCACGCCGCGTCTATAAAATTACATATAAATACACACTTTACGATCTGTAACGTTATTTTTCAATATTTCCACGAAAATATCCATATGGTTACGCCAGATTCAGCTGAAAAATTTTCATCTGAAAATGTTTACGAATCAATTTTATCGAAAGCATAGTAACTTAATATAAATACGAATTTTCGTAGAGCGTAAATCATCTGAAAGCAAATTGTGTGAGCTAATAATTTTTTTCATCATTTATGACTGTTAAAAAAATATATATTTTTGATTGAATATTCACTGAATTTCCATCTATAATTTTTAATATATATATATTTTTTGTTTTTAAAGGAAAATAGTATTTTTTGCATAATTAATATATTATGTATATATATATATATATATATATATATATATACTAATTTTTTTTATGTCATTTTCAACATAAAAAAATGTGCAATATTCAAGCGCTAATTAATATAAATATATTTGTACATTCTATAAATATTTTTACATAAATTTATATACACATTACTTAATATTTTTTTAGTAAAAAAAATCGCTTTAAAAAATGACATAATATCACAGAAAAAAAAATCTGCACCATTCGTATAAATAAATAACGCAATTTTAAAGGCGGCTAATTTTATTTTTCGTAATCGCCATTTTTACGGCACTCTTGACATAACAGAACTTATAAACGCTGAAAAAATAAAATTAAAAATCGCTGAAAAAAATAATAACATAAAAAGAACGACGATAAATTTCGGAATACGGCTTTTCATCCGCGCACCTTTCTCAATCATTTCGTGTAAACAGTGGAGACGTATAGTTTATAGTGGTGCTTTTTTTTTTATTTTAATTTTCTTTCAGTTTAGCGAACCGAACTTTTTAGACGATTGCGTGTCCAGTAAAATATATAATATACGAGCTTTTATAAAATATACATAATATATATTATATGTATGCATATAATCTGAGGAAAATTCAAAGAAAAAATGTATGTATATATAAAAGAGATATCGAAGCTTTCCAATCAGTAAATGAAAATATATATATATATATATATATTTGTGTGTGTGTTTGTGTGTGTGCGCGCAATAATTAAAAATAGTATACAAATATTAATATCACAATATAAACATTTTAAGATTCTTCAACAATGATGAAAATTCCACAAAGCTATAAATGGACATTTTAACTATTAAAATAAATATTTTATTATGAATTCAAATAATAGAAATAATTTAAATAAATATTAATTGTATTTATATCCTTGTAAATTTAGACTCATCATTTTAAAGTGTATTTTTCTATATTTCATAAAAATGTTATGTGTTTAGATTGAACATAGAGCCAACGACTCGATTCAGTAGAAATAAATCAGTACGGCTAAACTAAAAAAATAAAATAGACCAGCTCTTATTACACCTTTATATACTTTATTTATTTATACATTTTCAATATAAAAATTAAATTAATATTTATAGAAAGTATAAATTTAAATATAAAAAAAATGATTGACCTAAAATATATTTATATGTTCAGTTATATTGAATACATTACAATCAGAATTATTATTATTAAATATACGATTACTAAAAAAAAAAATATTTGAACACCTCTGATCGATGTATTTATTGAAAAAATTCGTGATTTTTCAACTCGTGATGCGTGATAACGTAAGAAAAGTTTTGTCATACTTTTATTTTTCAAAGGTGAAAAGCCGCACGCATATCTTTTAACTCGAACGGTGCAACGGTCACACTGTAAGCGTATTTGTTTAAAAAAATCAGGTCAAAATTTGCAGCAAAAAAAAAACCGACCGAAATAATTAATAATAATAATAATAATTATAATAAATGAAAACGAATATAAATTTTGGTAATGCGATTAATTTTTCACTGTCGCATTTAATGCATTCTAATTAAATTGGATTATAGCGATGTGATTTGCGTTGTGAATATATTAATAAATTATAATTACGACACTATTATACGAATTAGCAAGTCATGACGATTATAAATAAATAAACAACAACAAAAAAAAATAGTTTATTTTATAATGTTTTCTTTCGTTGGAAAACTGCTTCTTGGAATCGCAAATTTTAAAATCTGAAACGTCAAATATTTGAACAGAATTAACTGGAAAAATCGTTCAAAGAATTCGCGCATTTATTTATAATATTTAAGAAATACATAAAAATCGTACATTTAACGCTAAAAATAAAAAAAAAATGTATATGATATAATATTCACCTTTATTAATAACATTATTACTTGCATAAAAAAACCGCAACGAGGAAAACCTCAAAAATTAAATTAAATCATTATTAAACGTAAAATTTATAAATAATTTTAAATAAAATTTTAAATTTAAACATGTAAACCACATAAACCGCAATGATAATTCGCGTTAAAAAAAAAGTCAAATATTTTAATCAAAAATTATCTTTAAATAATTATTACAATAATACTATCATCAACTATTTTTCTTGAAATAACTATTATTATCTATTATTCAAATACGATTTTCTATGTTGATTTGTATTAAATATTTTATTTATAGTATAATATAATCGTATCACGTTTGATAATGATCTAAAAAAAATATTAGCGTTAATAAAAATGTATAAAAGTTAAACGATTGACCCGTTAAAATTGGTTCAAACAGATAACCATACAATTGTGTCATACTAATTGTCAAATTCAAGTGCAACGCCCCATTAAAAATCATTAGATACGCTCGTTCACACACAACAACAATAAAAAATAATATAATAAAAAACACTAAATAATCATACGCGTTAAACGAGTCAAAACTATTAAAATAAAAAATGAAAATCAAAAAAAAAATCGTCAATCACTCAATCATCGTTTATACGTGTTAAATAGTTGAACCGCTAAAATATTCATATACACATGTAAGTTAAAATAATATGAATAATTTATATATATATATATATATATATATATATATATATATATTAATAATATATGTATGTTATTTTATATATTAATAATATATATATATATATATATATATATATTAATAATATGTAAAAGGCGATTAAACCCTATCGATTTCGAATATATAAGTCGTTTATTTCGACTTTGATTGTTTACGAATCCATAGACGAAACAATAATCGTTAATTTGTATAGAACGAATCGTATAAAATAAATTGAAGATAATAAAAATGAGGCCTATTCGGTTTCATTAACTGCACAAATACTATAAATATTACAGTGATAAATATTTTATTATTATTGCGTTTAACCTTAAACGATTATTCGGTTTAATATGCAGCTATATAATTATTATTAAAGAATTCGTATAAATTGGATCAAATTGAAAATTGAAATATGATTAGTTCTAATCGATCTATTTAACAAATTCTATATTGATATAGTATAATAATAGTTAGCTATTTAAATATATCCATTGAATAAATATATAGTATATTTCGTTGTATAAGAAAAGTAAGTTTTTAATGGACTTTGTTTTTTCATGACACTCTGTTTATACATATATATATATATATATATAAAGAGCTGAAACTTTTGTAATTTAAGTATCTGAAAGAATCACCCATCTGCGGAAGGAAACTTTTTTATTAATTGATAAAACACAGGGATAAAATTTTTGGGTAGAGAAATTGTCGAGTTTTTCACTCGCTCAAAGTTGTCTCAAGTAATAAATAGCGAATTTAATTTCAAAAGCTGTCAACGATGAATATATTTATATTAAAAAAAAAAAATGATAATAAACGACTTTTTTTTTTCAATTAAAATATGCTCAAATTTGTATACGATATTGAAAAAAATGTAATTTATATTATATTATAATATGAAATTAAATCGAATCGTCAAAATAGCCCGTTTAACCCTCATCTGAATTTATAACGTCAGTTGTAAAAATAAAATCGAGGGAGTGGTCAAAAATCCACCACCATCACATCTTGGGTGGTTTTTGAAACGGTTTCGACTGCTAAGGAATGCGGTTCTGCTGGTCTGGAAGGACCCGGGACACGGCTCGAGTCCAAACGTTAACTTGGTAACCCCTGAATCCAGGTCCTTTCACCGAAGGACTCTCGAAGATCAATCATCTGATTTACAAGCGAGCACCTTTCTTTTTATTATATATTTTTTCTCGTATAAAATTTTATATACATATATTTATTAATTAAAATATAATAATATACTTTTTAATTATTTTTATTACTTTTTTTTTTAGTTAGTTAGTAAAAACGTTGTTTTTCATATTCGTTCGACGTTGCAGCGTTCTTTAAATAAACGCAAATCGTTCAAAACTGAAAGAGCAATAACCGAACGAATAATGATTTCAAACTATTTTCGGATCGAACGAACTCTTACAACCGATGTTTCACGCTAGTTAAAATCTCTGAATAGTACTGAAACCACAAATTGCGAAAAAAAAATAAGAATTTTTATGGACGCACTATTAAAAAATGCCGAAGACTTGAAAAAACTTCCCCGCCCCGTCATAAAAGCTGTCGGATTGTAGCCTTTTGAAATTATCCGAATTACCACTCGTATGTTAACTTTGATCATTACGTTTTAAATTACGTATAAATAAAATAATTATTATATATATATATAAATAAATATAAAGATATCTGAATGACTGAATCGATAAATTCACTCAACTAAATCGAGCACTTTATGATACGCGAATACGAATCTACATTGTAAATTGAATAAACTACGTACTTAATTAACTTGAGTAATATGTGTATATTTCGATTCAAAATATTATCTAAAAAAAAAGATTAAATAAATAATGTCTTTAGACGTAAAATTAAAATCTCGTCACCTTTTTCTACAATCTGATATATAAAGATATCAAAATCGACTTGATATACAAAGTTGCACAATCACGATTTCTATCTGATGAAATAATTAATAGAAGCTTGATGATGATGCGGATTATATTATATTATTATAAATACTGGGAGCTGAAGTGGACCCATGTGACCTTTACTACCGTAAATCGGAAGAAATCAAAGGAATTCCTCAACAGTCCTATAAATGTAATATAACGATATCCTAATATTTACATACCAGACGTTATATAAAATTTATATCAATATCATCCTTCGTAATGATTTATATTTGAAACGTGCAAAACATATTATTACAGATAAAAATAATAACAACCTTAAGGATTAAACAGCGAAAGGAAAATTTTTATCTAGCCATCATTTTTCACCTCAACAAAATTATATAACACAATACAACTTCAAGCAACGAACGAATTATATAGTAGATCCATTTATAAAAATTACATTGAAATAATTGCGCTATATAGTCTGAGTGTGATGCATGAAAACTTGCCAGGATGAGCTTGCTGGTCGGCAGGATAAAATATAAAATGGATAAATTAAAAAAAAAATATACAGAAGAAGAAGAAGAAGAAGAAGAAGAAAATAAAAAAAGCTCGAGCTCAACAACCGCAAATTAAACCGCAAAACTCTTATATATATATATATATACCACAGGATTCCTGTGTCGCGATTTTACAGCAGACAAAATAATGAACAGTGTGCAGAGTGCTTTAAGGGTTCGCATCTTTTAATAAGGACCCTTGGTTCGAATCGACAATCTGGAAATTTTGAGGAAAAAAAGTCGTTTCAAAACACCTATCGCTACGCAATCTTTCCAAACTGACAAACGTTGTAATTATACGGTTGAGTTGACCCATTAACTTCCAGACCCAATTAAAAAGTACCGATTCAACGTATTAACTATAATATAAAGAATCAGCTTTCTTTCAATATAGATCACATTTCTAATTTTATCTAAATATATTTATAATTTAACAAATACACTAATATCAGTCAAAAATGAAATATGATATCCGTCTACAGCAGATAATAGAATCATCGCAATCGATAAAAATTCGTTTCAATAATAAAAGTTTCATATCATCAAAATGCATTTATATCTATTTATATAGTTTTAAATTTGTATAATGTAAATATATGTAATATTATCTGTCAATGTATATTCTTAGAATACAAGCGTGTTGACTTTCAGTAAAAACAATTTACAAATATGTACTCAAGTCGAGAGAAGTCGAGAAGATTTCTATTACTAGTGCAAATAATAAAATCATTCGTGAACAACGATGACCTTAACAGTTTAGGCTTTTGTATTTTATTGAACTTAATGGTCTAATGGATAAGACAAAAGCATACGTATAGAATAAAACCATCAATATTGTGCGATTTCATTCAATGGCAAGACCTCTAAGTATATTACGATCGCTTGGAACCAAAGTAAACCGACGTGACCCCAACACTGTTAATACATAAAATGTGTGTGCTTAGAATGAAATGAAATTATTTTATATAATAAATGTAAAAAAAAATATTATAATGCTGTATCAATTTATTTTTGATATCAAAATGATAATATTTGTATCTGTAATTATCAAAATGATAATTACAGATTCAGTCCATTAAGATGATTACTATACTTCGTCTTATTTTCTATAATTATTTATATAATAGGATAGATATAGAATTATTCAAATACAATGGTTTTATAAATATAAAACTTTATATGAACAGTTATTGTCCATACTCAAGCTATTTTTTTCACGTTAAAATAAATAACAAATTAATATTTAAATTATATAACATCAAGTTGCTTCAAAATATTAAAAAAAAAATTTTTTTAAATATTATTTAAAAAAAAATAATTATAAAAATATATTAAAAACTAGTAATAACGCTGTTTTTTCTCTACGTTTCATATCATAACTTTCACCGAGCACGAAAGATAAAACGTAATATAATGCAAAAAAAAAGTGGAAAAAAAAACGCAAAATTTCAAGTGACATTCGCGCTCACGGATTTTATTAAAAAAAATTTTTTTTTACAAAAAATATACATACGTATATTTGGACGTTAATGGGTTGACAAGATGAAACACCTGAAGCTTAATTAACTTTCATGTTAGATTCACCGTAGTAGATATATATATACATATATATATTCCGAGTTGAAAAAAAATATATATATATATGTATATATTCTCAAAGCACTTGGAAATATTGCGATCTAGTAATAGGGCACGATTTTCATTTGTGTCGCACACTTATCTAGGTGCTTATATTATAAATATATATATAACATGATTAACTATTTGCACATTTTAAAGAAAATGTACCTGAATGGCGGACAAGTCGTTTCCGCGCCTGTTTGCTTAATCTTGAAATAGAATTTCCTGTTATTATGTTTCTCGTAAACGTGCACTTTATACAATGATATATATATATATATATATATATATATATATATATATATATATATATGTGTGTGTGTGTGTATTATTCTTGCGCACGAATTCCGCGGTCTTTGCGCACAAATTCTGCGGTCTAAGAAAGTACTGGGAAAATTGTAAATATAAAAATAAACCCTCTTGAATGCGTATATATATTTTTTTAAAATGTCGATCGAATTTCCGACACAACGAACTGATAAATCGCGATTCGAATCTTTATATCGAACTGTCAATTTTTAATTGAATCATTAAATTTTTAATGACATATTCAATATGTATATAACAAAATTTTCCGTTTTTTATCAAATTAAAAAAAAATATATATAAATATATATAGTTTATTAATTATAAATTTAACTGAAATATTAGAATTTATTATTGTATATGATAAATAATATTTTGGACGTTGTATATTGAATTATTCAGAGTTTATTTTATAAAATATTGTAATTATTTCAAAACGTGTCAAAAGCTTCAGAAAAAGAAACATGTTTAAATGTTGAGCGTAAAGCTGACGACTTGACTCCTTAAAAAATTAAATAAATGTTTCGAATCTTATTCTTTTATATATATAATATATATATATATATATATATATATATATATATATATATATATATATATATATGTGTGTGAGGTAAATGAATAGTTAACGACTTCGTTCCATGAAAAATTAAATCAACACTTCGTAACGTTGATTTAATTTAATATTTTTGTATTGATCAATAATTTTATAATATAATATTTTGATATTTTAATATATATACATTTAATATATAGTTATATAAGCGATTGCTTAATTAACTCAATACTTAAAATT
Organism: Leptonema lineaticorne; assembly: GCA_024500535.1. Taxonomy (NCBI): domain Eukaryota; kingdom Metazoa; phylum Arthropoda; class Insecta; order Trichoptera; family Hydropsychidae; genus Leptonema; species Leptonema lineaticorne. Next base: position 3,428,096 of record JANIJI010000004.1, on the reverse strand, counting down.
CGTTCATTCGTAACGTTCAATGGTTCCATTAGTGGAATAAAAGCTGAAAATGAAGAACGGCAACGCAATATTCATTTTTGGCGCACTGAAGGCACGTCGAAACTGAAGACGTCTCCGACAAAATTGTCGTCTGCCAATCGCGGACACGTTGACGTCAAAATAAAAGGCTCAAAGACAATAAAGTGTTAAATAGTATAAGAATCGACCTGAACAACGACACGAGCCTTAACGAGACCAATTTACGATCGCACATTTTACGACTGAACACCATGAAAATTACTCATTTTTATGATGCTTCATTACATAAAATCGACCGATACGTCTATCTTATTATATATATATATATATATATATATATATATATATATATATATATATATATATATATATATATATATTATTTCGAAAACGTTCAATTTAAAACCACGCGTCGAATGTGTTAAATATGAAAAACGTTCATTAAGCAATAACTGGCAAGTATAGAAGATTTATAAATAATTGATAACGATACCAAAAATATGAATCGTAATTAAGATCGATACCGTTTATTTTATTTTTTAAATCGTATAATGTTTTGATTAAGACATTAGAATGTATGAATATATTCAATCGTTGTAAAGAAAAATATATATATATATATATGGTATATGGCAATGAATGCACGGTAGGACAATGAGAAATTTACATAAAGGATAATGGAGTTCGCTCGTCAATAACCTGAGGTCTTCTATTTTTATTATCATGTGTTTTAACTGTTTTCGTTGAAAGTGCTTTAATAGAAATGAAGAAGGAAACCGTTGTCATTGCATTTCTGAGTATAGACTGTGCATATAAATAAATTTAAATACATATTTGAAGGTAGAAGACAGCATGGTGCCAAATATGTTCAGAAATATAAAATTATTGTAATGTAGAAAAGCTATTCATGAAATATATCCATAAAAGAAGACTGTTCCTGTAAAAGGATATGTCTTCCTGAGTAAAGTAGTAAATCGTTCTTATTAATACTAATTAACTAGAATTGCAATATATAATGATAATTATTCAATTTCCGTTTATCAAAATGAGAAGAAGATGAATATTTTTTTGCCAGTAATCTAATTTATTATTTTTCAAGAATCTCATTATAAAATAATAGACGTTTTTCAGAGATCATTTTATAACTCTTTATGACGACAAAGTAACACGTGATAATCAAAAAAAATATATATATATCCTCTAAAACTATCGGTCTATCTTCACAAATTGAACCGAACACGCGATTCACAGGCAGAGTTGTAAGAAAAAAAAAACGACTCGTCTTCAATTTTTAGGTCATCCGATACACGTGGACCGTTGCCGAAAAATATGGGATTCTTTTTTGTTCTATCCCCCGAAACGTTGGACCTCTGTCCGAATTCGCAGAATTTTCGACTACGCTTCGAAAATTCCAAATCGAACACGAAAAAGGACCCGAACCGCAAAAAAAAAAAATGGAAGAAAGACAGAGCAAAATTCGAAAAGAGAAAAAAATTCCCGTAAATTCGCTTTCTCATCCATTGTTTGCAAAGGACCTTTTTGCCGCCGAAAGAAGGCAAATTGCAGACAACTTTCAAAACTACAATAATTTATTTATGAATGCGTCAAGCGTTGAATGAATTAAAAGCGGAACAAACAAATCCGGTGAACTGTTGAAAAGTGAAAAGGATATCTGAAAATTATGGGCGGTGAAATTGAGCAGATAACGAATCTACACTGTATAAAACGGAATTATTATTATTAATATTACTGTATTAATTTTAAAAATCATGGTAGTAAAGTAAATCCACTTAAGTACGCTCTTTTATTTTTTATTTTTATATATATATATATATATATATATATATATATATATATATATATATATATATATATATATATATATATAAACCATGCCCGACGTTTGAGTGTTAAGAATATATCAAGTAAAATGATCATTTTTTTCTTATCAATATACAAAGATAAATAAATATTATAATTATGTACAATTTTTATCTACATATATATATATATATATATATATATATATATATATATATATATATATATATATATATATATATATAAAGGGTGGAATTTTATTAAGTAAGATTGGGTAGTGGAAAAAAATTAAAAATTCACAACGGCGTTCGCCTAAAAACACCGAACGTATGAAAAATATCAGTCGGAAAGAATGAAAAAGCGAACTTTTCCTTTCAGAATAATGGAAATTGTGTGCCGTTCTTAACGAGGTCCCCTCTCGTGTTTTATCCAAAAAATTTTTGAATTTCAACGCGAACAGACGGAAAAAGTAAAAAAAAAACGACGTGACTTGATTAATTTGAGATGTGCACAAAAAAAAATTAATATCGAAAGGGAAATCATGAAAAATATCTTTCAGATTTTCTCGTAAATCATTATTATTATTATGCTGGTGTTTTTTTTTTTTCAACAAGTATTTTAATGTGCAATATATATTTTTTCTTTCGCCATGGTCCAATTAGTCAATTAGCGAGGAAGTCTCGAGGTCGGATGACATCAGTCGAACACAAGGCGGAAGCAAACTTGGGTTCCAATCCCAAGAGACTGTACCAAAAAAAAAATAACATGCATTCTTATATACATATATATTATATATACATACACATTTCTAATGACAATTGGTGAAAACATGAATTGTAATATATTGAAAAAAAATAATAAGGTCACAACGTTACAATGACAAGTAACCGAGTGCAAAATGTCAAAAACGACATATACCTCCTCCGTCGCATATGACTAATGCAATTTGACTTTATCGCATATATTTCGCACATTTTGAAAATTTCATCACAATAATAATAATAATAATTCATTCGTGTGAAAATGTCTTTAAGTGTGTCCGTTTGTGTGATGCTTTTTGAAGCGTTTTTAATGATTTACGACGCGCATTCTTAGTCATTTGTGTAAGGCATAATAGTTTTTAGCATGAGCACACATGTGAAACTATATAAGCTCTTCTTATTCACAAACAAAAGGCTATGCTAACAGTCAATGTCGTAAAAATCAGCTGGATATTGGCAATAAAACCTACCCCATCACCCCAGTTCTCCGAACAACGAACCCGACTTCAGAGTTAAAGGCAAAAACAAAAACTTATAATAGAACATGAAAGATATATTCTCAAACAATGGATTAAACATTAGCATTTACGATAGAACTGTTAGATGTTTACTATTCAAAGCAAGTTCACAGTGTATAAATATACAAAACACATTTTAATTATTTAAAATATATTTTTTTTTAATTTAAACTTTGAGAACCAGAGCTTATAGATTTTTAGTGATTTATATATTTTCATATGAAGTCAAATCGTTTTACTTTCATCACATTTTTTACATAAAACGATTATATATTGACTAAATTATGCAGAATGTGACTTAAAACAGAAGTTTTAATTTTTTTTTCACGATTTTTATCAATTAATACATTACTAAAAATTATCTTTTTTTTTGTATTCTGTATATGATCAATTTAATAAATTGAAAATTCAATTTCATACACGAAATGTTAAAAATTATATTAAAAAATATATATATTTAAAATAAAATAAAATATACGTTACAAAAATAGTTATCATTCGCCGAACCAAAATCGGTCCGCAGACCGCAACTTACAAAGCTCCTATTCGAACATATATATATATAGATATAATGTAAAACATCACGCGATAACCGCAATAATAACTATATTAAAACTTGGACATTATTTTTAAATTAACAATAATTATAATAAAAATACAGTTTGCACCGAAACAAATACTAAACGGCCGTAAAATGTTCGGTGCCTCGGAAAAATAAGTGCAGAAGTGTATACGGTGATTCGAAAAAAAAAACGCACGTGCCTAAAAAATCCGTATCTAAAATGTCGCATATCTGTTTTTTTTTTTTTTTTTTTTTTTGGAAAATTATTTTAGCAAATATTCAAATATCCGTTCACGGATTATTACATAAATGAATTTATTACACTTTAAACACGCATATCTCACTAAAAAATAGAGAGAGAAAAAAATTCGTGTTGATTCTGATTACATCACCGTGTATATAATGACGCCTGTTAATTTTTGGTTAACATGTATAATATATCGAAAAATTATAGCTAGGAAAAAAAATTAGATAAGAATTAAAACTGTTTTCATTTCACGGTTGTCGTTAAATATCGACATTTTTATATATATATATATATATATATATATATATATATATATATATATATATATATATGGAATATTGATGAACAAGCGAGGACACCGTCGAATAAAATCGAAAGTTTTCGACTGCGACGAAAAAAAAACTTGTTCTTCTTTCTAGGATTATGAAAAAAAAACTTAAACGAATATTTGGACTAAGGTACGGGCGCAGTGAATGCGAATTGTCGCGATGCTAGCTACTAAAATATTTCATGTCCATATTATATTTATTATTAATTCACTTTCTAATAAATTAAATATTTTTTTCTAATATATATATATATATATATATATATATATATATATAATAAAATTTAGTAAAATCATCTGTTAAGAAATATATTAATAAAAAAAAAATGAAAATTGCTGGTCTAATTCATCAATTTAAAACCTAACGTCATAATATATTTATAAAATTAAAATGATTTTTTAATATTGAAGAAAAAAAACATCATATATGAAAATAATATGTTTATATATGATTGTGTTAATATTTTTAAGAAAATATTATAAATTAATTTTAATGTACAATATATTGCAAATTTTTCGATTCAATATATCGATAATCGATTTATAGCTATAAAAGAAAATTGGACAATAATAGATAAAATGACATTCTAGAATTTTAGCACAAATTATGATAATCGGACATCATTATCAAAAAAAAAAAAATATAATATATATATATATATATATATATATATATATGTAAACATTTTAAAGAAATATCGAATGTAAAACTATTTTCCATAATAATACTCAAAATAAGAATTAGCATTTTGACGACAAGGATATTTTTAAACGTTTTATTTTTTACACAAAAGCACGGTTAAATTCAATGAATTGCAAAATTTACATAATTGCAACAGAAAATGCAATAAAGACATAATATTTGTTTACATTCACTAATTTGCACATCGTTGATATATAATAACGATGTTGAAAAATATGAAGATGTAGTAGTAGAAAAAAAATTATTTAAATTATTCATTCGAAAAAAAATGTGTTACACAATATATTATAATACATAAGTAAAAATATATATAAATATTTTTTTACTCATTAAAAGTATTGGAAATGCAATAACGATAAATATATTAATAATATCAAATATATTATTAAATCGAAAAAAAAATTGACATGACAGTGTTTAAATAAAAATAATTGTAAATTCTTTTAAATTAACTCATCTGAAAGTATCATTTTATATGATGGATAGTTATGAAAAATTTACTCGTTATATATATACATATGATTCTCAAACAATGACAAGTTTTAAAATACACAAAATAAAAACGAGCAAGTTAAACATTGTTCAAAAAAAAAAAATAATAATAAAATACTTACCGCCTATGCGTCGAAATATTCATCATTGTTGCAGCATCACTTCCTCGCTTCAAACCTTCGAAATATATTGAAGTGGAATACTTCAGACAGAAAATCCCACCGGTTCTTCTTCTGCAGAACACATACAATAATAATAACACTTCTCTATTCACAAAAGTCCGTCGAGTATTGAAAACGACAAAATAATAATAATAATATAATATATAAAAGATGTACTTTTAGAGAAAATAATAGAAAAAAAAATCGACCGCAATTAGTCGAATAAAAACTATTAGTGATAATGATAACGAAAATAAACGAATAATACGCGACATGTCGTAAAAACTTTAATGATACCGAGACGATAATTAAGAATTAAATAACAAAAAAAAAAAAAGGAAAATAGTAATTATCTATCTATATGAATGGCATTTTAAAAATGTTTGAAAAGCGCTGATATTTCGTCTGAATGAAGGGTGAGTGCAACAAGTGTTCTGTGCAATGTACTATATAAATATATACATTAAACGAGCAATTCATTCATAAATATATATATATATATATATATATATATATATATATATATATATATATATATATATATATATATATATATATATATATATATATATATATATATATATATATATGAAATTATTAAAAAAAGAATAGAAAATTCAATTTTATTATAATATTAATTTTCAGATGTGTATTTTGTTTTTTCATGAATATTACTAAAATAATATGTATATATTAATTTTGTATAAAATTTGAAAAAAAATATATTATAAATATATATATGAATAAATTTAATGTTTTTTTTTTTTTTTAGTAAAGTTTCATACTAATATTATGTGTAATTTTAATCGTATTAAAAATCGATAATTTTATCATATATACCGTGCGTCGATTTATGCGAAACGGTGTGTATTTAATTGAATTTTTTAATTATATAAATTATTATTTTTTAATATGTGTGTGTGTGTGTGTGTGTGAATTTTTAATGTTTTTTTTTTTTACCGAACGCTATATACGCGACCGCGTCTCTACGCCGCAGTTCTGGTACTGGCGCGGCTAGAAACTCTGAACAACCCTTGCTGGCCGAACCTTGTCGAGACCATGCTGATGGCACGCCGATGCTCAAACTGTGGCCCGCGTGAATAATATTGAATCCATCAGATTGATGTGTGTGTGTGTGCGTATGCGGTAAACTTGCGTTTTTCATTATAGTTTCGGAAGAAAGTGCGTGAAAAAAAAATAAAGTGTGTATATTTGTGACAATATTCTTAAAAAATATATATATTTAAATAATCCATTTAAAAATAATAATTATATTTTTTTCAATACATATATATTGAATTAAAAAGGTCATCTATGGTATATATAATTTATTGTACATGAATTAATATTAATAAAAAAATATATATTTTTATTCAAAAATATATTATAATACTTTTATAATATAAATTGAATATATTTTTGATTTTTAATAATTACTGTATATACTACATACAATAATTATTAAAAATCAAAATTATTTTTCAGCCAATAATATTATATCATACATACAATCTTCGTATATAATTCAGAACTCAAATATTATATAATAATAAATAATTATGACATATGAAATTTTATTAATACGTTTTTTTTTTCTAATAAATTTTCTTATATGCAATTCTAAATAAACTAAACTAAATAGAACTTTAAACTTCTTGATATATATATATATATATATAATAAAATCGATAAAACAGTTTAAAAAACGCGTCGATTTTCATATGCGAGCTATGATAATATTCATTCGGTCCATTAAGGGTTAACATAACAATTATCGTTAGCATTTTAAAACTGCAACGTAACATTTTGATAAAACGGTCTATAAAACGACGTAAACCTTTTCGATAACATTTTCAATCCAAGAAACGTAAATCGCTCTAGAACTTTATATAAGTCGAACTATATTAAATCTATATATATTTTAACTGTCGTATATTATATAAATAATTAAAATTCTGATTATTACGACACGTCACACCTTAATCAACAATAATATTTAAATATTAAACATTTTGATAGTGTACCATATATAAAAAATGTTTTTCATATTTCGATAAATATTGTCAAATTACAATTTTGCCGTTAAAATGACTAGAAAAAAAAAATCAATGTCAAGTATGTTGTACTTTGTTGTAAAGCCGCGCTCGTTCATGACCGGATGATGGCTTCCTCGAGGAAAGGTCGTCGATCTTGAAGCAAAATTTTATCTATTCATATCGAAACATCGACGAAAATATCACTTTCGATTCACACTGCGATCTGATGATGGAACGAAACCTTCTTCGTATGAAAAACAAAAAATAAAAATAAACGGATATTTTCTCTTTGAAATAACGCGGCATCATTAATTGATAGTCTAAAGCGAAATAAACGATATATTCATATATAATATATATATATATATATAAAGAAATCAACATTCATAAATAATCTAAAAATATTAAAAGACAATATAGTATCGTTTAATGATTACAGTTTAAAATTATCGTTCAAATTCGTCGGTTTTGTTGACGAAATTGTATGCAAAAAGGAGACAAATTGTCGCATGTTCAATTTGAAAATTCATCGATGAAATATTTGCATGTGAAACGGCTTCGACTATTATGCAACATTATAAATTAACATATTAAATGCAAATAGTTACAAATTGTAATGCATATTTCTGATCGTTATTTATAACCGTCTTTTATTACATTATTCAGTAATAAAATAGTCTGAAATTATTTTATAAAATACTAAATCGAATATAATCGTACAACATTATAAAATAATATGGAAATTTTTTACATTTAATTATTATATAAAAGATAAAAAAAAATATTCTATTAAACAATTATTCTATGTGTGAATTTGTAAATTAATTTTTAATAATTGAAATTCTAATTATACGACATAATTATCAACTTTTACATTGATTAAATCGAATAATAAATTATATTTTATGTTATAATAATCTCAAAGGTGGTCTCTATTTTGTCGTTGAAAAAAAAAATAGAACAATGCGAATTAAACTAGGACAATGGTAATAAGATTCGTGTAATTTTATGTGAAATATGGATATTTTGCGGTATTTCATTTTCTCATATTTATTTATGTGCATAGCAAAACTAAAAAAGGATTATATATTTAGTAATATAAACATTTTATAATTGATGACTTTATATTTGAATAATAAAAGTATAATCAATTACATCATATCGGATCATATTTTTATTTTATATCACAATACAAATTTTTGTCATCATTATTTTATATAATTAGATATGATTTAAAAATAATTTAGAACAATTTTTTATAAAAAAAAAAAAAGACACGATTGTTGTGAATAAAACTCATACTGTACTATGGAATAGTTTACATTTTTAACAATGAGAACAGTTTTAAAATAGCTAAAATTGATAATTCGATTATTATTTCACTTGATACCTAAATATTTTTTTTTATCTAATATTCCCACGTCCTTTTTTTTCTCGCACTATTTCGAAGCCTTTATCTGAACGTGTTCATAAATAAATTTATATACTTCATTTAAACTATATCAGAATAATTTTTGGTTTTTTAATAAAATTTTTAAAATAAAATATTTAATTTATATATATATATATATAATCTCAAAAATCTAAAAATTGTTATAATATTGAAATATAATCAAAAAAAAATTATTGATACATATATAGACCAAGTTCTATATTATTTTATTATATTAAAAAAAATAATGTAAATCGTCAAGAAAAAATATTTTATTTATTTTATGTTCAAAATATTTTATATACAGATTGCTTATTTTATTTATAATTTTTGGCGTAATATTTATGATCAGTTTATTTAAGATATTTTTTTTACTCTGATCCATTTTGATATATTAATAAGAAATAATTTATTAAAATTTTTCTCTTCATTATTATTTTTTTATTAATATGAAAAAAGGCCACAATTAGAATATTTAAATAAATTATTATTTAAACCAATAATATATATAGAGTATAACAATTATTTATAACAATTTATTTTATTTCTTTTTTTATATATGTTATTGAATTGACTTATGATATTAGTAAAAAGACATTTCGTCACAAATATATGATTAATACACGTCGTGAACGATTAATCCACGTCTATTCAACTATACAACATTAATTAATTTCAACAATTATCCAATCAAAGCTCATTATTAAAAAATATATAAACGAAATTTGATATCCATCACACGTTCACCATTTCGAACATATATTACTGTTTTAACGAATGATTTAAGATCTGTCATTGTTTTATACGTATCTAAATATATACATAAAAAAAAAACAATCCTCATATATATTAATTATAAACGCAAGCACATGTCGCCGTCATTACGATGAAATAAATACGCTAGCACTTATCATAATAATTGTAATGATAACATCTCATTTTAAAAAAAAAAGTTAAATCTAAACGACAATGGAAAAAGTTCTAAAACAACAACAGCTGCAATTCATTCTACGTACAAAAATAAAATCGCAACGTTCGTATGACAATTTTAATTGTAAATAATTGTAAATTGCTTTATAATAATAATAATAATAATATCATTACGCATTAAGAGGTGGGCATTCGATTTTTGCTAAATATTTAATTGCGAGCAATTAAAATGTTAACGTGCACTCATTAAATGAGTACGTTAATTTTAAACTAATGTAAATTTAGGCGTTTCGCGTCGATTAATTTCGTAATTTTTATATATGTAAATCATTAATATATATATTTTTTTCATATTCTAAGGAAAAGGTTGAGGTCATGGATCCATATAAACGATTTTAACTAATTTATACAAACGCGATTCGGTGGCAGATACCGTTTATTTAGATTTTTAGAAAATATATATATATATATATATATATATATATATATATATATATATATATGGTATATAAATACTTTTTTTTTTAATTTTCTAAATGTTGGAATTTAGCATTGAATTTAATTATACGGTCCTATAATATTTATTAATCATGTGTTGAATAGTGGTTAAATATTTTATTATCATAACTTGTATTTTTAACGAGTTGTGCGGATTTCTAAGTCGAACAAAATCGTCTTTATAACTACTAATATAAAATTTGTCGATATCGAAATAATGAATATTTAATTAATTATGAGATAAACGAAGCGCGCGTGCCATAGATTTGTTACTTCTGTATAAATTTTGAAAAAAATCAGATTTTAATTAAAATTCTAATTAATACAAGTTGTCATTGACTAAATAAAGTTATTTAATATAATTGAGAAATGTTGAAAAATATCAAAACTATGACGTCAAATGATATAAAAGTATAAAAAAAATATATAAATATGATTGAAATTATATATAAAACCGATGACTTGATTTTATATAAAATATTCATAATATATATAAAATAAAAAATATTTTTATTGAAAGTAATAATATTCGTAGAAATAGTAAAAAATCTTTTATCTATTGTTATAAATAAACACAAATATATACATACATAAATAATAAATAAAAGTGTTGGGTCGTTGTTAAAAAATTCGAATATCCATTAATCATTAGAAACATTTTACATCTACGTGTTGTCTTCATTTATCAGCCCTTCACGATATCTTTAAAGGTATAAAAAATTATCTATACAAATTATAACGCGTCCGATTTTCAAAATCAATAAAGTTTATATCCTTTTTATAACAACAGGATATTATTATTTATTTTTTTTGTATATATTTCATTCGTTATCATCGTATTATATATGCGCTCTAGTGTGACCGCGGCCTTAACCTTTTCAAAAGCCGACAACGGTTAAGGTGACAATTTACATTTTAATATTAGATTTAAGCAAAAATATATTCTTTATGCATTTTAGGCGGTGCATAAAATATTTTTATATATATTATAATATATTTCGCATTTTATAAATTATAAAAAGTATTATATATATATATATATTTAACATTTTGAAACATCATTTTCAGCTCGAATTTCCTAGAATATATGAATCAACATATAAAAATTTTATCTAATTATATAACACAAGTTTCATTAATACAGAATATAATGAAAAAAATAATCAAAAAAAAAAAAATACGCGACCATACGGATGTAATGAATGGTGGACAAAAAAAATAGGTTACTGTGTGACAAAATATCACTCAATAATAAATGGGTTATTATTTAACGCGATATTATTCTAATATATATATACTATAAATATAAATTAGAAAAAAATGTTTTTTTTTTATTGATAAGAATAAATCAAAACGCAGGAAGTAACTAAGGACATCTAAGTTAATCGACGAACACAAAAAAATCCCTGGTAATTGAAAAAAATACGCGTGGAAAAATATTTTATACATTTTAATATTTAATATCGTATAAATGCGATAATGAATAATGTAAAATTATTATTAATAATGTACATTTGCCGTTATTGGACTGCGAGCCGATATTTGAATAGCTCTGTATATAGTTTGTGAAATAAAAATATATATATGTTTTTTCAGATGCTATACTTATATGAATTAAAAGTTTTTTTAAACGTTATATGTTATTAATCACTTCCTGAAATTGAAAATGAATGAATAAAATCAGTTATCAATAACACATGTATTGACTTTGAAAAATACTGATAATTTTTATATTATATTCAATTAATTACGTAATAAAATATGTAAATAATTCATATTACTTTTATTCTATTTTCATTATAAAAATATTCTTGTATAATTTCTTTTTATAATTGCGATTTTTAATGATATCAAAAAACTATATACAGCTTTAAAATGGTATTATTTTTAAGTCCTTAATAGTTTATAAATTTTAGAAAAAAAAAATTTTTTTTCATTAAAAAAAAATTTTTTATATGTCAAAAAAATATAAATATAATAGAAAAAGTCTCGTCTATATATTTAGTTATCGTTTTTTTTTAAATTGAAATTACGGTCGATAATAAAAATAGACAATGACAACGATGATAGTGATGATAATGGAGACGAACGATGACGTTGAAGCAGCATGTCGATGTGCGAAAAAAAAGGTCAAGTTCTTGACAATTTCTAATATGGATCTTTGTTCGTGATGTCATCGCTGATATTGCTATAGATTTTTTTTTTTTTGATATAAACTAGAAATGATTAAATTTCGGCACTTTTATGCAATATAATCGACTGTTACAGACGAGCATTGGAAAGTGCACGCCATTTCATTGAAGCAATTACCAAACTAATTGCATTAATCAGATGGAAGAAACGTCACTTAGATGTCATTGACCCAAATATATTCAACTGACATGTGTTCAAAAAGCAAAAAAAAAATATCTGAAATATCTATGAAACAAATAGTCGTTGAAGAATTTTTTTATAAGATCTTGAACAATAGATCCTTGGTCTGTCTCATAATAGATTCCCATTCTCTTTGATCTCTGGTAATCAGAGTTTTATTTCCCACGCTTATAACACCTTTACATCCTCTATCAATATCTGAAAAACTATTTAGATTTATTAAAAAAAAAAAATATACATTTATATATAAAATAAAATGTTTAAATATTTGAGTGTAGAGCCGATGACTCGGTTCCATATAAAATAACAAATCTTGAGGTCTTGGGTATATAAAACAAAATTGAATGAAAGCAATATAATAAATAAAAAATATATTTTATAATTAAGAAATAAATAATTATATCGAATTATATTTATATAGTTTACTATTAATTAAATTTTCAATAATTATAATAAGCCATTAAAATAGTATACGATTTATTAACATTTTAATATATCGTAGATTAAAATCGATTAATGCAACATAAAAATAACAAATTTATAAATCTTTCAAATTCACCATTGAAACACGCCTCTGTTATCAAAAATAATTAAATATTAATGAAATGATAATACAATACAACAAAGTTTCTGCAACTTTTTATATAATACAAAATATATCAAAATGGTTAATTCGCGTTTATTATTATAAATTCATAAAATCAGAATCAATATATAAACGATACTCAAAATTCAACATTATATAAATACATGCAGTTGAACATGCGCATTAACACTACAAAATATATTATAATTCATGATCACTCATGAGATTTATATACGGAATAAATTATTTAAAAATTTTAATACACATAATAAATCCAAAAAGGCTATTAACCTGACGCCCCCATATGTCTTTATATATTTATTTTTAAAATATATAAATTTTATTATATATATATATATATATATATATATATATATATATATATATATATATTATTTATATACGTCATGACAAATTTAAAGACGGAAATATCTCGCATAAAATATATTTCATCAAAATTTATGTTATTGACATAAATTCGCATAAGGCCGCCGACTCACCCCCGCAGAGTTTAGGTCGTCTTTTTTCACCTATCGGCCAAAAATATTCGTGTAGGCCAACGTTTAAAAAACAAAATTCAAATCAGCGAAAGTGTTCGTTGCCACAGTATTAATATAAAAATAATGCATTATTATATTAAAAATTAGTTTAAAATTAACAATTTGAATCGATAATTATTTTAATTTTTGGTGGGATGGGGGGGGGAGGGAAACAATGACAATATTTGCAAATGTCTTCTGTACGAATAGCGTCGTAAATTCAGATTGATTAACGTCGTAAAATTAGGAAAAAAAAATGTCGTTGATCTTATTTTGACATTATCACGATGTGATAATAAAATATGTAATGCGTTGTGAATTGTTGTGTTGTTGTTGTTGTTGTGTTTTTTTTTTAAATCGGACATGTTCAACTGTTTTATATTAAGTCATAGGAAATGTGATCTAAATATGTGATAATAAATGTTACGAGATGTAAATAGATTTTTTTTTCATGAAAAAAAAAATTTAATATATTAACTCTTGTCAAATAATATTAAGTATTATTAATTATAATATAATATTAATTTTATTGTAAAAAAAAATGTAAGAATTAAGCTCGTGTTTTTTATTGTTGTATTGAAAAATAAATTTATAATTGATTTTCATTTTTTATATATAATAATATATCGATGTTTTGAATATAATAAAATAATATTTATTTTTTTAAGAGATGTTTAAAGGAAAATTTTACAAATAAAACAAACATATAAAATTTATAATTCAGAAAAAAATATATTTTTTAATAATATTCATAAATTAGTCACATTATCAATAACACCTATTATAGTACATATAATTTAATTTAATTGCTGAAAACATGAAAAAAAAAAACGTACACATTTAATATATCACATTATATATAATCATAAATAAACACGTTTTAAAACAATAAATATTATCAAGCACTTTTGTATCGCTAATGAAAAAGGAAAAACCCTATTATATATATATATATGCTTCTATTACTATTTTTTATTAATTATTATTTATTATTAATATTATTAAAATCAATGTATGATTCAAATACAATATTTATAAATATAAATTTGTTCATTAAGGAAAATTTATAGAATTTAACAACGATTAATGCACACACATACACACATGTATATATATATATATATATATATATATATACCATATATATATCATCGATCAACCATTTTGAGTTTGTGACAAATGGCACGGAAATGGAAAAGCGTCGGCGTCCAAATACGGAAGTATTCAGATGTTCAATTTTTTAATACGTTGGTGTTTAAACATCGAACACGTTTCTAATTGCCATATCACACTGGCAGATATCGTAAATCTGAAACAAAACAAAAAAAACTAATAAACAACCGACAACAAACTAGTGGACAATATATATATATATATATATTCAATATATTTTCGTAATGTGCGAACGTTAGCACGTTTATTTTAATTTTTTTTTTCTTCCTAAGTGGCGCGATAAAAATTTTTACATGAATACCGCGCAATAATCAAGCACCGCACAAACGAGTAACGGCTCCAATTAAATTGGGGTCGAGCGAGGGCGGAAACCAACAGGAAGGGAGATAAATACACCCACGACGAACGGCTACTTGTAACAGGAAGTCGACAGAGGAAGATGGCTGCTGGTGCTGCCTAAATGCTGAACCAAGTTTCCAACGGCGGCTACTCTAATGTTCATCGTTCACTATTGATTCAATCGTATTTTTACTGGAATTCGCGGGTTCTGATACGATTTTTGACAGTTATCCGATCGTATGGTCACATTAATACGTTAATAATGATAATAAGATGAAATTTTAAAATAATTTTTATTGTACTTTTATATATTATAACACAACTTATTTACAATGAAATATCATTGAACAGTCAGTGATATGCTAATAATATAAAGTGACCAGACATTGGTAATGGTAAAGCGGGACATTGTCAATAATATATAAAGAAAGTTCATCAAAATTAAAAAAAAAACGAAAAGCAAGACAAATAGTATAAAAGAAAGACACTTTTCAGAATATGATATAAATAACAAATGGAGTATTGTCCTGCCTACAGAAGGACGATTGGACACCCTAATTTTAAACAATCTTAATATTCTAATCAAATATTATATATTGAAAACTATTCAATATAGATTATATATATATATATATATATATATATATATATATATAAATTTAAAAATTCATTGAATAAAGTTATTAAATATCAGATGTCATAAAAAAGTAAACTTTCTAATATTAAAAAAGTATGTAAAATTATATATAATATTAATAAAATCAACTTAACAGAGCTTTTAGCAATATAATAAAATATATTCAGAATTAAAATTACATTTTAAATAAAAAAATATGTATGATAGATATTTGGAATAACGAATAATTTCAAATGAATACTATAAATTAGATCATATTAAAGACAAAAAAAATCGACGTTTAGATATTTACAATTATTTTAAACTGAACATATAAATAAAAATATTATATACATATAACAAATTGACCGTTACTAAAGGGAACGCGATTATGATTTCCCTTGGTTTATCAAATGTTTATTACATGGTCTGTAGTTTTAGATAAAAAAAAAAACATTTGCCAAAGTGTATTATCAAACATGCGTAATATGTTATTATGATTATAATGACAACAGATATGAAAAAAAAATTCAATCAAACCTTTAAAAAAAAACATATACACACTTCACACATTGAATAATATTAATTAATCTAGTATAATTAAAGCATAAAGTGTTTCAAGATCAAATTGTTAGAACCACTAAAGCCAATCATTCAATTGAATCAACCTTAAAAAAAAAAGTGATACTTTTGACCCATTTCTAGTTTGATATATGCATTAATATATAGGCATATCGTTTATAGATCTTGAATTTGGTTTATTCTGAAACAATTAACATATTCTATTATACAATTTTACACTCAATAAAAAAAGAGCTTTTCTGCATATAAATGTCGTATATTTTTTTTCTTAATGTTTTCCATTAAAATTGTGCAACGAGAACAATTTATTAACGTTCGCGAACCAAATAAGTATTGCGTGAAGGTCGCTAAATGAAGACTGACCGCAGGAAACGACACACGAATTTTTCATATTATTAAATGTGTGTCGCGTTTTTCCACAACCTCTTCATCTTCAAAAATATATGTAATGATTTAGAGACAGAATAAAAAAATGGATTAAATCGTTGAAAATTGCTAAATTGCCTGCCCCCGTTTAATTTGCTCGTTTTTTTTCAATTTAGCGCGTTGAAAGATTCCATCAATGGGACTCGGTTTATTCAATTAGATGTTTCATATACTGAAAACTATTATTATATTAAAAATATCGATTGATTTAATTCAGATTTATAATTAATATATTGTAATACAATCTAATTTTTTTTTTAATAACTTGAATACGTTTATAAATTAAAAATGGAACAATAAATATTAACATGTAAAATAATTAATAATAAACCATTTATTGGTTTATTTTTAATAAAAAAAAAATACTATATAATACGTATTTAAAAGTAAATTATAAATTAATAATATCTATATTAATTATGTGTTTAACATAAAACAAATTATTATTTTTTTATTAAAATTTTCATCTATTAATAAATAATTTAATATGCGACATCTATTTATAATTTTTTATACTAATAAATATTAGTTATCAATGAATAAATAATTATCATATCTAAGAACATATTTAAAAAATATACACGTACATACACACAGGAAAATTATTAGTACGGCGAACAAGTTTTTTTAGCCCATATTTAATTATTTACGATAAAAACACTGAAAAATTCTAATTATATATCATAAAAGTCCAACCTGAATAACTAAAAACCATAAGCAATATGATTTTAAGGAAAATGATCAAAGTTTCAAATCGCTTTTAAGCACTAAAATCTCTTAAAAAATTAAATTAAAATATCTTTAAAATATTAAATATATTTAAATTTCGGACGACTCGATCTTCAATATTTTATACAACCATTAGATGTTTATTTGTTTAAAATGATTAACTAAACATTCTGAATAAACTGTATAAAAATCGTTTCAATTATAACATATTTTATTATTTTTTCATATTTTTTTTTTTGTACACTAAAAAGTATGCAAAGCGTAACGATTTTTTTTCAGCAAGAAACTGTTTTTTTTAATATCATACAAAAGGCAATTTTTGATGTTTATCGTGGTCTTTGGAAGAAAAAGACCTTTAGCTTTTGTTTTATAGCAATTAATGAAACATCATGAAAAAAAAACTGAAAGGCATCACAAAAAATACTTGTATTTTATTTTAATTTCAATCTATGGTGAGATAAAAAATAATTGACATGATAATATTTTTTTGTGCTATATAAAAAATATTTAATTAATTGAAAAAAATAGATTAATATTGAAAATAAGATGGTTAATCTATTTACTTTGTAGTATATATTTTTTGATTTTTGTCAATGACGTTGTGTTACATTATATTTGAGGTTGTTTTTTTTTTTGATAAATAATAACAAAAACATACACAATAAAAAGGACAATAATATTCTATATTCTAAATAGTAGACGAGCATTAATCCTTTAACTGTTCATGTCAAGTATCTCGTCATAAAGATTAAAAAACTTGTTATTTTTTAGAATATGAAATAAATTATTTAGAATGTTAAAGCAATTGTGATATGATCTTAGATGTTGACTACTTGTCAGATTTTTAAAACCAATGAAACATCTCATGGATTTAACAGTTGAAGAAATAAAAAAACCGAAGACCACAAATCATGATGAATCTTTAGCAAATGACAAAACTTTAAATTAAATCATGTTTGGCGTCAAACTATAAAAGGGAGAAACATGCTTGAATAAATATTAAAAAAATAATGTAAAGATTAAAGATAAACAAACATTATCAGAAATATACAATATTTTATTTGGTAATAAGTCTTCTTAATTTACATTTTCGACAAATTGAAATGAATCGTTTTACAAATACGCATACGTATTTCCATATATATCAGTTGAATATGTCATATGTTGATCATCTTGCTGTTGAGCAGCTGCCGTTTTAGATCTGGTATTTCGTCCCCTTTTCGTCGTAGCAGTAACAGCAGCCAAAGAAGGAACTGTACTAGAATCTTGCCAACTGGCTCCGGCAGGAGACATGAGCAAGTACTGCAAATGTCTGATGTAGCAGATAGCTATTCTAAAATATTTTAATTTGGCAACAATGTGACTTTCTTTCTTTTTTTTTTTTGATATTTATAGCGTAATATTATCTGGAATTACCTGAGACATTCGATTTTTGAATATTTTTTCTTTGAAGGTTTCATTACTGGTAATTTTGATCTGAGTAAATCGAAGGCTTTGTTCATATCGCGCATTCTAGTTCGTTCTCTATCACATGCTGATCTCTTATATTCTAAAAACAAAAAAAAAAAATATTTATATAATTTAAAATCAAATATTATTAAAAATTAAATTAATTTAAACATTTTTTTAAATTTACGTAAAAAAATCCATAATATCAAAACTAGCAACAAATTGGACTATAGAAAACACCTGTCCAAATAATCTAAAATTTACGAATGACAAAATAAAGCAACTGAAGTATTCGAACGGTTAAAAAATAATTTAAAATTATAAAATAATTACTAACCTTTCTCTAATTGTAAAGCTCTCTCTCTCCAAGTAATATTATCTACTTTATTAAAAGACTGTTCAGTGTTTGGTGTTGAAATGCCACTTCTTGGTGAAATTTTGTCTGGGCATCCATAAACTGGTCTGAAATCCATTTGGATAGTGTCAACGTTTGGAATGACCACTTTAGGTGTTTTCTTATTAATATCAATATGATTTGGCAATTGATAAGATACAGTAAAATTGTGATCCATATTTCTATCCATGACATCAGGAATCGTTTCTATTTCTTCGTTGATATTCTGCTCCACGTACATTCTATCTCTAGAGTCGCTTTGAGATCTTGAAATTAAAATGGGACTCTCACTTCTGTATATTCTTTGATGCGGTGATGTCTTGTCGTATTTTTTATGATAAAACGTAGGAACATTATCCGTATCGTATTTACATTTTGATTCAGGACCACCAATCTCCAAAATGACTTTATCGTTATCCTCCGGAGCGATGCCATCGTTATCAAAATTATCGGATACTCTTCTAGGATAGTTCACTGCACAGATCGGTATTAAAGGTATAGAATCGCCGATATAAATTTCGGAATATGGATTCGAATTGCTCATTGCTGTACAGCGTACGATATATGAAAATGAACTGAAATTTAGTTCTGATGATCTACCGTTGGATGACGCCCATATTTGATTAATGTATATATATGTACACAAGTGTTTTATTTTAAAAAATAATAACAATAAGAATAAAAAAAGGCGATGGCTCTCGAGTTTGTCGAATTGTAACAGGTGACACGCACCAAACATCCGTTCCTATTGTGATGGGAACTAAAGACGTCTCCGGGAGAATAATGATGAATAACCAGTATTGTTCCCATTTTTTTTTATTATTATACGTAACATATTAAAATTTACCTTTAAAACCTAAGTCGTACTCTCAATTTCCAAAACATAATAATATACGAAATCTATAAGAATTCCATACATAAATATAGTAACTATATTTCTTTTGAAATAAAAAGGAAAAGGTTCAATGAATTAAAGGAATAAAAATAAAGAAAAATATTAATAATAAAAAAAAAACAACACATAATGACCAAATCTTTGATATAATTATTTGTACAACAGGCAAAAGCCCTAATGGAGTGTTACATTAAATACAAACAATTAAATAAATTGGCTTCCCTTTTCCAAAAAATAAAATTTATCAATAACTGACAAAATAAAATAATTTTCACTATAAACCACAAAAATTTTTCGAATGATACAATCCATAAGACTTAATAAAACATTTTGGAATTTATAAAAAAAAAAACAATTTTACAATTTATCATTTTTTTGATAATAAAATATAATATAATGAAAATACTTTTAAAGGCCATTAACAATATAAGTCTGCAAATTAATAATACTTCGAATATAGAGAATTACAAAATATTCAACTCTCTTAAATATAACAAATTGCTTTACTCATTTTTTTTTTGTAATATATTGATATTATTGAAAATTTAATCGCTACATTTTATAGGCACTGCAACATATTTGCTTATTGATACAATTTATGAAAATGTGAAAAAAGGAATCAGCCAAAAATAGATATTCACCTAAAAAATTTCGAACAAGAAAAAACAATAAATTTAATATTTACAAAATACATAAATTTTGTAAAAATTATAAACGTTAAACGAATATAATATACAAAACTGATTATTTTTAGCATTAACAGATTATCCTAAAATGAAAGCGTAATAATGAAATCACAATAATAATTACAATAATGTCGTTTGCCAATAAATTAATGGAACATAAATAAGTGAATATGTTAAAATGACTGTGAATTCGAATTTGGTATGATCGTCCAAATCAACATTCGGACATTAATTTAATAACAAATAACCAAATTAACAAAATACATACGTATTTTTATAAGCATTATTCGCATAATATGTACATTTCAATATCAAAAGTTAAATAAATATAAGTATGTAAAGATGATCACAGATTATTCAATTATAATAAGTTTTTATATATGTGAACTGTAATAGATCTATGCAAAAGCAAGTGATATTTTTGAGGTCTTAGGAAAGGCTAACTTTCAATAGTCATATTTTAATTTTCTAACTGTCATGTATTGCTGCAATACTTCGTCTGTTACTTTTGCTCTTCTCTCTTGATATGCAGTAATTATTGGTGTAATGCAATCGATAGCAGCTTTTTTCAATTCACCGGTTAACATTTCTCCACTTATATATTTTTGCCTTATCTAAAAAACGAATATGTCGATAAAATAAACCACAAATAGGGTATAATTATTACGAAATAATTTATACCTCAGCTAACTTATCATCATCTTCCAAGAAAAATTTTAAGTACTGATATGATATATCAACATCAGGATTACCGCCTTTTAATCTATGCTCTTCAACAGTGGCTTGACCTCCAGAAAAAGCATGTTTATTAATCTGAAAAATGAATTAATATATATAAAATAAAATAAATGTCAAATTAATTATTAAAAAAATATATTACTTTATTCTTAATTTGCTTGGGCGTGTCATTTAGGAAAATAGAAGCATTGACGTCACTAGCGGACATTTTTGTTTGTGCACCTTGCAATGCAGGCAAAAATGTAGAATGTAATAATGCAGGTTTAGGAAATTTTAATCTAGCTGACACGTCACGGGTCATTCTAAAATATGGATCTTGATCTATAGCACATGGAATGAGAACTGGAAGCTAAAAAATATAATTATATTATTATTATTATTATGAATCATACTTAAGCATGAAGTATTAAATATATATTAAATACCTTTTTATCACCAAAAATTGCAGGAAAGCTGGTCGAAAATGCAGGAGCAGCCTGTATAGTAGGAAAAGTTATTTTTCCTACTACATCTGAATCACCAAAACCAAATATTGCTTTTGCTTGATTGAATGTAACACATTTTTGAATTCTCACCATATTTCTATAAAATTCTGGACATTGTCTAAAATAAAATTAAGTTAGTTAAATTAAAAAAAAAATACTATAAATAACAATAAAAAAATTAATATTACCCAATATATGTAAGGTCATTAAATATAAAAGTCTTCTCTAGATCAAATCCAACTCCAATTATATCTTTTGCATTGTCAAATCCCATTTTCATTGATGTTTCTATTGTCATTTCCTTCCACAACGCTTTTTCATCGTCGGTTAATTGAATAACTAATGGAACATCAAATACTTCTTGTAACCATCTACAAAATTATTTTATAAATAAAAATTAATCAATAAAACTATAATAATGACTTTTCAACATGCATTTGTGATTATTAAAAATGCAGTAAATTATAATTAAAAAATAGGATATGACTAGTAAATAATGATTAATTATTGTTATATATAAAAGTACAATTAAAATTAAAATCTAAATACATTGTATACTCATAATAAAATAAATCATTTTATCATATAAAATATTTAAAGCACTCACTTAGTAAACATAAATGGAATAAGATGACCAAGATGCATAGAATCTGAAGAGGGGCCACGACCAGTATATAAATAAAATTTCTTGCCACTTTCATACATATTTAAAATAGAATGCATATCTCTATGCGAAAAGAATATTCCACGCTTCAAAAAGTGATGAGCTACAATATATATATAAAATTATGAAAAAAAAACAAAATATAAATTTTGCAAAAATAAAAATTTACCTGGTTTTCCTGTAACTTTTTCAAATCTTTCGATGAGTTCACTATCAACTTTAGTACTGCCAAATTTTTCTGAAAAAAAAAAAATAAATTATATTCTTTTCAAAAAAAAAAAAGAAAAAAACAATTATTAAAAATCTCACTAATGAGTTTATCATAATCGACTCCTGTATTTGATTTGCTAGTTACATTCCATGGATCGACAACATCATCATCGACAGAATTAATATCAAGTTTGGAAATATCATTAGTAGGGTCGTTGTTCCCCATAATTGCGATTTTATGACAACGGTCACCTAAAAAAATGTAATTTTAAATTACAACTCAAAACAACACGTGTACAAAAAGGGTATAAGCACATATGTTGCATAAATTAAAAAAAACTACTATTTAATTTAAACTAGTCAAAAGTATTTTTAAAGAAACGCTCGTATTAGCTCGTTAGCTATGAAAATCGTACTCTGAAATAAAACAGGATGACGAAATAATACTGTTAAAACGTAAGCAAAACTAACCTTCGCCTAAACGAGCTTATGTGTCAGATGAAAGAGGTCTAAAACGAGAATTTTTCGTACATATATATTTTCGATAGATTTTTCAATTAAATAAAAAGCTATAAAAAAATAATTGTATTACATTTAAAATGCTATGAAATTAAAGTTATTTTTATAAAGTAAAATGATTTTTAAAATTTTATAAAATTATGTATTATGTAATATTTTAAATATAATCAATTACATTTTGAAAAAATATTAAGAAATTTAATAAATTATTAGATAACTACATTGCATAAAAGATTTAAATAAATAAACTTTTATTTTATTTAAATTAATATTTTATATTTGTTTGCATAAATTTAATTAAATATTTTTTGATGAAATCAAAATAATATTATTTTAATTAAAAAAAAAACCTCTTTTAATGATTATATATTTATGTTAAAAATGTATTAATACAACATAAATAAATACATATTGTTTACTTTGTTTACATTTTTAATAATAATAATGATAATAATACTGATATGATCGTAAATAATTGCGTTTAAATCCGCTTTTGACAGGTGGTTTACGCAGGTCATTTGTCGTTACGAAACTTTCTAAGGCTTTATTTTTGTTAATATTGCGACTTCCGCATTTTTTTACAACAATTTACTATTATACAGTAAGTACGCTTTATATGCATATATTTTATTGATTATTTTCTTTGTTTTATGAATGCAATTCGATACGTCATAGAGTATTAATTGCATTAAAAGATAATTTACATCTACTTTCTTTTAATAATTTTACATATATTTATTATATTTCATTTATAGTGTATTATATTTTGTTGTTAATTTTAACGCTAACATTTGTGAGAATGTCACAGAGTACTAACGCAATTTATAATTAATGTGACATTTCACCAATTTCTTTTTAATATGTTTAATTTTGCTAAAAATTCATCATAAATTTTGATCATAATATTACAGAGAAACATACGATGTAATAATTTTGAAAAATATATATTTGTAAGTGTAATATTTTTTCAGTATTTTTTTATATTATAATAATACGAAGCACATGTGCAAATACTATCGGTTTACCATTTGTTAAATATTTTATACAGATTTTTTTGTGTAAGTTGTTAACCTTCAATATTGATCCGCCTTCATAATTTTCGCATAATATATATATATTCATATTATATTTGTTCAAAATATATTTTTTTTATGAATGTAACAGCGAGCTGTTTTTACAAGTAATATAAAATTCCTCTATATTTACCAATTCACTTTTTTATGATAATGTTTTATATTAGAATAATACAATAATTAATTATAAAAATCAAATGATTGTTTTTAACGACATCTATAGAACGGAAACTAGTTTATTTTTTATAAACATTTCTACAATTTGCATTTTTTATAATACAATTAATTTAATATTTGTCTAAGTAATGATAAAGTTACCTTTTAGTACTTCTTTTAATGTCATTGAATGTTAAATTTGTACAAGAAGAATATTAATTACATACTTAGTAAAATGTATATTTTTGTTGTAAATAAAAACAAATTTTAATTTTTGAATTCAACTTAAAAATTAAGTTTAGTTTGTATCTTCAAGAAATAATTTCAATTTGTTTAAGAAAAATAAATTTTATCCATTTTTTTAAAGAAGATGGAATAGCGTTTAATCTATTTTTTTAACTATTGTGAGGGAGTTGACACGGAAATAGGTGACACTGTTCAAACGGTACGTAATTTCCGGTCACTTGAACGTCTTAAATCTGTGGATGTTATATTATTTGAAATTTAGCACTGCGCTGTTCTTTCATTCTATAATTGAATTTTTTCGTATTAAAACTTAATTCTATAAATAATGAACAAATTTTATAAATAAAATATTTAATAATGTATAGTACATGTTATTGTGTGAAATGTCATATACTATATATTGGTCTTTATAATGTAGGTCGTGACCTATTTGTGATACATTTATCATATTTTGATGGATTTTTGAAAATTTTTTTCCCCTATAAAATATCTTTAACTTTATGATGTAGGTGATGGAAATTATTTTTATTTTTTTTTAACTGTTTTAACATGATTTATTTTGTCTTGTCGATTAATATATTTTAAATTTTCTATGTTATTCTGTTAATACATGTATACGTCTATATATGCTTTTAAAGTATTTAATGCTCCTTGTATTTTTTATAAATTTGTCCAATTTATTTTAAATAATACGTATATCAATAATAATTTTGTTATAAAAATTAACAGATTACTGATATTATTGACTTCAGCTTGTTTTAATAATTAATTTTTACTTTACGTGCAACCCTTTTACTTTTTTTTGCTTTCGCTTTCGTTTATTTTCCCCCCTAAACTTTGCATGTTTCAAATTGCGTGTCACTTTAACAGTTCAAGCGTTCACCAATATTGTGTTTTTTTTTCACTAAAAATGTTTTATAATTGCCATGGGTCACTAAAAATTTTAATTTATTATTCGGATATATAAATCTCATATTATTTTAATAAATCCTTTTTTAACGATTTTTTTTGAATTATCGATCGTTATAATAATGATTTTAACAATATATTTATAGATATTACAAAAAAAATCTAACGATAAATATGAATATAATTAAATATATCTATCTGAAATTGTGCAACATAATTAGTTCTTAAAATATTTACTTGTTTTTTCCTTGATTTCATCATATCAATATTCAAAAATTATCAAAGTATTATTTTGATTTTTAGACTCCTCTTTTTTTAGGATTTTCCGTGCGAAAATTCGACGCATTAGATAAAGAATTGAAATTAAGCAGCTTGTTTACTTCCTCAATGTGCGAGCAAAGATGATATCGGGTTTGACGAGTTACCTTGGATCGTTTTACAACATGGTTACAGGAAGGTAAAAAGAAACGATTGTTGCGGTTTAAAAAATGAAACCGAAATATATCGATTTTTCTTTTATTAAAAGACTTTGACCCGTGAAAAACTTGGAAGACGAAGGTTGAAAAATTTGGCCAAGTAAAAGGGTCACACTATCCGAAATACGATCCTACGATAACTTAATAGAAACTTGTGTGATCGATATATGTATAGAATAGGTACATATTGTTTTTTGTATAGTAGGGTTTCGTGTATTTGGTAATTAATTTTAAAATTATTAAATAACCTTGTAGTTTTTTGTATACCATATATTAATGTATATTTTTATTAGTTAATAATATTGCATTATAAAATGTAGTTGATTTATGATTCTTCACAGAAAGAAGAAGAATTTAGGAACTCATATAAAAACAAAAATCATTGTATAATTTATCTGATACAAAATCTATTATAAATTGATAAAAAATTTCAGGAATATTCGTATTGCATGTTCATTATTTAATATCAGAATACTTGTAACGGGATCCCACTGTATATATATGGGTTTACGACCTTTCACAAGTTTGAAAACCTGAAATTACTTCACTTTGTTTCCATGAAAATTCGCAGTTTCCTCGAATGTGATGACTCACGTTTTCGAGCGGCATTGGAATATACTTACGTGATTTTATATATCATATGTATACGTTTAAACATGTATAATTTTCAAATTTGGTTCAGTTTATTGTGGTGAACTCGGGAGACATGCGTGACACCTGGTACCGTTCAATATTTATAATCGTAAAAACAAAATTTGCCAGTAATAGTCAATGACTAACTGCAATTAAGTACCCTTCAGACGAAAAGTAAACTATACGCTTATTATTATTATTGTTATTTTTATAATTATTTATGATTGATTATATTTTTGTTTAATTTTTAATGCATGTGCACTTATTAGGTGTTGGCTGGTTTATGCGGTTGTATTTAATTGTTGTATTCCAGTTATTATTTTGTAGTTTATATGTATTATAGTTTTTGATATATATTTATTTTGTTATCATATACATTTCTCATATAAGATTTTATTAAAAAAAAACATATAAAAACGAAAGTAAAATAAAATAATTACTTTCGTTTATTTATGTTTTGATAACCTTATAAATGCAACGTTCAGTAGAATATTTAGGATATCAACATATAATCGTCGAATTTTTTTTTAGCCGAATGACCTAATTGTTTAGAACGGCATCGCGACTGAATTTTTATTTAAAATGATTGGTTATAAATACGTTTCTGTTAATACTATTTTAGGTGATTTTTTTTTTGTCATTGTTGAATGCAATATAAATTAATAGGTTTTATTAATCTCTTGCGTATTAACCGTTTAGAGCTTTTTATTAAATAATATAAAAGTAGTAAAAAAATATGCGTATTTGTTTCCAAATTGGAATAAAAATGGTAGAATTTAATATTTTTATAATTTTTTTAATTTCATCTCAAACATTAAACTATTAAAATTTCAAATCGTAACAATGCATGAACAACTTTGAATTTGACTAGAAAGTTTGTTAATTTAGTTACGATTATTTTTAATTTTGTGATGTTTCGTCGTTCGTTTCGCAAACTCTTCGAATACCGATCGGAAAAATTAGATTTAGAGTCAAAATCACAGATGTTAAACGCGTATTTTTTTCATTGAAATTGAAGACGTTTACTATATATGATATTTCTTATTAAACTTCTTTTTTTGATCATATATCTTTTCCAAAAATTTAATCGGCAAAATTTAAATTACAATTCTAATAAGATTTTAAAATTTTATTCGGTTCGCGAAGAGTTAGTGCAATTCGAAATCTTTTTATTTTTAACGATAAATTTATAAAATATCGCTATTGTCGATATTCTATTCGGTTTAGACGATGTCGATCTTTAAAAATAGATAATATCGCGCGTTTATCGT
The DNA here is from genome assembly GCA_024500535.1 of Leptonema lineaticorne. Classification (NCBI taxonomy): domain Eukaryota; kingdom Metazoa; phylum Arthropoda; class Insecta; order Trichoptera; family Hydropsychidae; genus Leptonema; species Leptonema lineaticorne. Next base: position 3,399,422 of record JANIJI010000004.1, on the reverse strand, counting down.
TCGTATTAAAAAAAAAAATACAAAAAGATAAATAGACGGCGTCGAAAGGGTTGAATCGTTTAATCTGTCCGATCGCGTAGCACTATTCTATTCGTGCGTAGGCCGCGCGCGCGCTACGTATGCAAGGACGGGTTTCGCTACGGTTTCGTCGCCTATCGCGTTCGTTCGCGAAATCGTAGACGGGGAGGCGGAAAGGCGTAGAACGGGGGCGGGGGTCGGGTTTCGTAGAGGTTTTCGGCGACGGGGAAGGGATCGGTCGGCGGTCTACGGCGGTTCGCGTCAGTAGTGTGGCGCGCGCGCTCTCGGTGCGTCGTGCGCGCGTCCGGTTCGGCGGCTCGGTCTCGCGGTGGCGGGCGAGTCTCCGGAGGGCGGGGGCGGGGGCGGAGGCGGGGTCGGTCAGGGAGCCGTCAGGGCTCCCGTCGGCTCCCGCAGGGCCACCAGGTGCGCCCGCCTCAAGACCAACCCGCCCCCCAACGCCAGACATCAGCCCCAGCACTCGCCGTCGGTGCACAAGCGCAACCTCTACGCGGTCTCGTTCCCGGTCGTCGTGCTCTTTAACCTGCTCAGGTCGCTCATCTATCAGCTGTTCGTCGTGTTCAAGTACCTGTACGCCGCTTCCCACAGGGTGTTCGCCGCGAGACAGGACCGCCTTCAGCATCATCATCAGCGGCAGCATCGTCAGCCCGGAGCGGAGGAGGAGTGCGCGCCCGAGAGCGTCACCGCCGACCGTCAGCGGCAGCTCGAGATGGACCCGTCGACGCATCAGGCCGCCGCTCATCAGCCTCCCGGAGATCCCCTGCTGGCCAAGCAGAAGCTTCATCATCGCAGGGCTTTCGAGTACATTTCTAAGGCGCTCAAGATCGACGAAGAGAACGAAGGTCGTATACGTTTTCTTTTTCTTTTTCTTTTGTGACGCCCCCTAGTCTGTAGCTTCCCTTGCACGTCTATAGTGTGTTTCTATCGATTCCCACTCGGCGAAGATGTCATCCTTCGCATCTACCTAATACGTTCTGTGACGTAACCTCAAATTTTCGCTCTTGTCCGATCGCCTAATAAATAAATAGAGAGACGGATAAAAATCTGTCTCTCTTCCGCTACGGATTTCGATCTTTCGTAAAACTCGAGAACGACTCGTTAAAAAAACCGATCTCGTCAATTAAAAAGCTTTTCTTTATTTCGTACGTATTGTCGTTCGCTTAGGCTCGTTTTGTTTGCTATTCGAGCGCCAATTATTTTAAAATATATCGAACGCTTTCGCATTAAAATTATAGCTTAAATTTATGAATATTTTTATTTTGTAAATTCTCTACAATAACGTGTAGCAATACTCAATTTTTTAAATGTTTTTTTTTTATGTATCAAAATCGGTTTTCGACATATAAATTATTAACGTTTTTTTCCATCGACGATTTTAGTGTTGTGTAGGTGTTGTGATGTAACTTACGACGTGGGTTTTCGAAACCGATTTTTGACCCGTTCGGTTTTCAAATATCGTTAAAAATATTTATATTTATTCTTCTCGTTATTAAGATTCCAAATTGGGAAATTTGATGCCGCGCAACGCAAGTTAACAAAGACAAATATTAATATCTGCAAAGAAAAATCTTTATAAAAAAATTGTCGAAGAATAAAACGTATTTATTTTATGCGACCTTTGTCTTAAAAGAAAAGCCGCGTTCGTATCTTAAATCGATAGCGATAAAATTACAATATAAATATTATGATTACTTTTTATGAAAGGAAAAAACCTTTTAAATGCTTAGCTTCCGTTGATATTTTAATTATAAAGTTAAACTTTCGCAGACTTTAGCAAAATTATAATTATTATTTTACTTGTGATTCTGTCTTCAAATTTAATTTTATATTTTTCTTTATAATTTAATGTTTTTTGTTACGTTTTTTGTTACTTTTTAATGATGTAATTCAAATGTTTAAAATCATACTTTGAATATTTTGATTTTATTTTTTATTCATATATATATATATATATATATATATATATATATATATATATATATATATATATCTTATCACTCCTTATTTTTATATATCGCAGATAAATATTTTATATGGTAAAACGAAATTAAACAATTTTTATTGTGAGACGTTATTCTTTCCAAATATATTTTTATTTCGAAATATTTTTAATTTTTAAAAATACCTCATATTTGTAAACATTCCTGAACATTTTTTTGTATAAGATACATTGCTGCTGTAATTTCTTATACATTCAAAATACTGAAAAACTTTTTTTTGTTTATTATATATATGTTAATTTTATATTTTTTTTTGATAATAACAATGAATTTATTAATCTATTAAAGCTACTTTTTAACACTTAAAAAATAGATTAATAATAAATTTTTTCATACTTCTCAATATACTAGATTTTTTACACTCAACATTCTCAGAAATATTTAATTTATAATACAAAAAGCGATATATCGTAAAGGTATTGTAAAGGTGTTTTGTTTTACACTCTTTTTTTCAAAACGTGTACGTCCTATTAGGACTGAAAAAGTGGAACGTGTATTCTATTTTTTATGAAACTTGCGTTTGTAACATACAAAATGCAGAACTGTTCCATTGTGTTCAAACAAAACAAAAAAAGAGACTATCTTGTATCCTCGGTTAGATATTCATGGTCTATAAATCATGCAAACGTAACATCTTTTAACTGTGAAATATATTAGCGCTCTGTATATGGTAACGGAGTCAGTCAGGTGTAATATGCCTGTAACCGATAGACATATGTTGCAATTTTTTTATTTATATATGTACACATGGATCATATGCGTGTATTACTTTCATATATAAATATATATACATTTTAACAAATTATGCTATGCCATTTTAAGCAATTATGCAAAATATATCTCCTTAACAAGTTGCGTCACTCGTGTACACCCATTATGAATACATTTTTATGCGAATTAATATTCTATCTTGAATACATTAACATGTAATAGTGCTCGTATGATCCTTGAACTTCAATATGACTTGACTTGTTATTCAGGTCACTTAAAAACTTTGTTTACTTTCTGATATTGTCAGCTGTAATATTATATGAATAGTAATTTACAAAATCGTATATCTCAGAATTTGTATATCATTATATTTTATGAAACAATCTTTATTATTTCTCTTTACATATAAAAACAAAAAAAAAATAATAACTTGGTATGTTTAATTTTAGGTCAAAAAGAATTGGCTATCGAATTATATAAAAAAGGTATTGGAGAACTCGAACAAGGCATCGCCGTAGAATGTTGGTCTGGTAGAGGAGAAGCATGGCAACGTGCTCAACGTTTACATGATAAGATGCAAACAAACCTTGGGATGGCAAGAGATAGATTGCACTTTTTAAGTAAGATTTTTGAAAAATTTTATCACACTTCTTTCCTCTTTTTAACTTTTATTTGTGATGCACGATTGAATGTTCCGATACGCTTTAGATTTCTATACAATTAGATATTGTTATTCTATTTATTTTGATTGCTTGCAATATTTTATTTATTTCTTCTACAGTAGCTTTAGTTTGAAAGATATTGTATACTTTAAATAGATCCTTACAAAAACATTAGAATCTGTTATATTTTATTAACTTCTAAATTGAGTATATATCACCCAATATCTTTTAAATTAACTCTATATTATTGGAATGAAATGAAGTAGAAATGATTTTCTCTACTATCAAATAGAAATTCAAAGACACATACATATTCTAAATTTATTATAATAATGTAATATATGTAAAATATATTTTTGATCGCAAGTGCTGTATAAAAATATAGAAAAATTATTATATAACGTTAAATATTTTGTATATATGTGATCTTTGGTTTCTTTTATATACCCATGTTATTATTACACTGTCAAATTCGTTTAGTATATACCCTTATTTTTTTTTATCCAAATTCTATCATTGTTGTAAAATAATCATTTTCCAAAAAAAAAAAAAGAATGGAGTACATTATTATAAACAGGAAAAGGTGTGCTTTCTACCAGTAAGTAGGTCTATTCTAAACAATTCGTGGTCAAAAACAACAATTTGCGATTGTTTATATCCATTGTCAATCATGTGAAACACTATCAATTTCTCCCCTTCAAATTCACATTGGTCGTGTGAAAAAGCTTTCGTTTTTAATATATATATTTTAATAATATTTATGTAATTATAGAATATTTCATTATGAAAGATTTTTATGTAATAATTCAGCAATTAAACTTTTTTTTATTTCAACTTTAATTGCTGAATGTTTCCTCTTTTTTAGTATTTACATTTTATTTTTATTTAATAACGCAGAATATGTTGCTAAGTAATATTTTGTTGATACTTACCCTTTTCCCCAAATTTACCGAATATTGTATTTCAATATAAATTGCATTGTGTCACGCTAAATCTTTATTATTTGAGCTTGATCTTTTTTGTTAAAATTTCTTCTTATATATAAAATAAATATGATAAAAAGATATATTTTTATTTAATATTTAAAATTTATAAAATATATATTTACGCTCTAAAATTTTATTTTAAAAATTACTACAGTAATTTAATATTAATAAATAAAATATATAAATATCTATTTTCCTTTCATATTATAGTAATTTATTAAATGTTGATTTTAAACATATCAGTGATTTTATTAAGATTAACTATATAGATATATTTTTAACGTAGCTATTTATATTTTTGTGATAATGATTGAAATTTATTCCATAAATAACGTGTAAAAAATTGGCTATTATTTTATTTTTAATTATTACAAACCGATGGTGTTTTCTTTTTGACTTGAGATTATACAGTTTATATTATTTATGTTTATTGACTATATAATTTATGTTTAGAATTAGATAAATACTCTTCATATATTTTATTTCCGTTTATGAAAATGTAAAGATGTCTTTTATAATAATATTTTCTCGCATTTTCATTATCTAAAATTTTCTATATCTACACTTCCAAAATTAATATGTTGCTAAGACAATTTGTATTATTCAATAAGTATATTGAATTATTGTCCACATACTTCACACAGTGAACTTAGAGGCATTGCGCAAACTTGGAATGCCGGAGGACAGCTGCGAAAATGATGCATCTACTAGGGTGACTTCCAATGATGGAGCAGGTGTCCGTTTCCGTCAACCTGGTGTGCAAAGTTTCCGAAACAGTACAGTAACCGATGGTGAGAAGAAAGCTCACAATAAACACCGTCTTAACACATATACATCTCAAAATAGCACTAGTGTTAAACCTGCTGAAGGTAATTGATTGATCATCATCAAGGCTTGGGTTACAATGATCTGGCTTTTTGTCAAATGTAACCTTATAATAACAATTACGTACATAATATTTTCATATCTAACAAAATTTTCAAAATTATGTAAAATAAATATTTATATTTTGTTGTTACTTTGTATAATTGGTATTTCATTATAATATAAATATAAAATTGTCAAATTTATGACAAAGGCAACAGCAAAGTATGGAATATATGTAATAACTTTTATTTCATTAATATCACACAAATCAATTAATATACTCGTTTATACGTTTGTGTATTGAATTATTCTTAATGTTTAATTATTTATATAAATGATTAATATAACATCTGTGTTGCTTTGTGTGTTTTTATCAGTTTATATTTTCCCCCTTTTTTGCAGTATATTTGCTTTTTATTGTTATATTTTGCTATTAATTAAATTTAATGTATATACATTTAATTTAGTGTGTTTTAATTATTTATTTTGTTCTACATTATTATTTTAGAAAGATTAATAATATTTTTCAGATTAATGCTTCTTTCGCTAATTTTCATGTATTTAAATTGTCTTTTTTGTCTTCATTATTATAATGCTAATATTGTTAAATTAATTTCGTTTTTAGCAAATATTATTTATTTTATGTATCTGGATCAGTGTATTATTAACATATAGATATTTATAGATTTCATTATTTAGAAATATATTAGTTTTACTAAATTATTAGTCTTAATCATAAAAAATTTAATCTCCCATCTTTTGAAGTAAATGATATTAGAAATCATCTTAACTTAAAGTAAATAATTATTTGAATTTTTCATATACATATAGTATTTATAGTAATTTTATTTTTATTTTTTATAGTTTCTGGTAGAAAATTAACTGTAGCTGGTAAACGAGTACCCGGTGCTGGAGGAATAATGTCAAAATCATTAACATTGCCTAGATCTATGGGACGCACACCTTCAACACCCAGTTCAACTCCCAATACAGGATCATACATGTCATATGGTGGTAACCGACATCCTATCAAACCAGCAAGTACTCCTCCGGCTGTTAAAAGGCAGCTCTCGGTATTACTATTATTATTTGAAAATTTTAATGTTAACATTAAGTACATCTTAAAACATTTGCAAATCTAAATCCTTTCTATTTAAGTCAATATGAAACATGTTACCATTTATAGTAAACATGTTTGTTAAATTCATGGCAATGTTATTGAAAGTTGATTTGATTATATTACTCTTTTTTTGTGTTCCAAATTGTGATATATTAATTAGTATTTTAAATTAAAAAGTAAATACATATGTAATTTTTATTTTGCTATGAATTGTTTTATAATATATATTAAAAATATATGTTAAATGTTTATTTATATATTTTGTTGTAGGTCGGTGCTAATGGTTCTCCTGTGCGTCGAGTTGGTGGTGTTAATAATGTTGCAGGACGAAATGCCCCAAATCGCCCTCGCACACCTAGTAATCAACCATCAACAAATCTTCGTGGTGTAGATACAAAATTAGCTCAAATAATTTTAGATGAAATTGTAGATGGTGGTCCCAAAATTTCATGGGAAGATATTGCTGGTCAAGAAGTATGCACTTTATTAATATTTTTCTATATAAAGAATGAAATTTATTTTTTTACATTAATTTATAATATTTATAGACAGCTAAACAGGCTCTTCAAGAAATGGTTGTTTTACCAGCTTTAAGACCAGAATTATTTACTGGTTTAAGAGCTCCTGCTAAAGGTCTACTCTTATTTGGTCCACCTGGAAATGGTTATTTATTATTATTATATTATTAAATTAACTCCTTTACTTGATCTTTTAAATTTATTAATTTTTATAACATAGCTAAGATATTTGTTTTTGTTTTATATTGAAAAATTAACTTTTAAATTTATTATTTTATTTGTAAAATTTATATTCATTTTAGGAAAAACTTTACTCGCCAGATGTGTAGCTGCAGAATGTTCTGCAACTTTTTTTTCAATATCCGCTGCAACCTTGACCAGTAAATATGTAGGTGATGGTGAGAAAATGGTTCGAGCTTTATTCCAAATAGCTAGAGAACTACAAGTATTATATATTCTTTTTAAATCGATATGAAATTGTACATGAAATCGTAATTAATGTTGTTAAATATTTGTAATTTACAGCCTTCTATTATATTTATTGATGAAGTAGATTCATTATTAAGCGAAAGATGCTCTGGTGAACATGAAGCATCTCGTCGTTTAAAAACAGAATTTCTTGTTGAATTTGATGGCCTTCCAGGTAGTGGCGATCATCGCGTTATTGTTATGGCTGCTACAAATCGACCGCAGGAGCTGGACGAAGCAGCTCTTAGGTCAGCATTATGAATAAATTTTTATTTTTCAAAATATTTATAGACATACATTTTTTATTATTAATTAAATTTATATAAATTGCAATATAATTGTTTTTAGGCGCTTTCCCAAGCGAGTTTATGTTTCATTGCCGGACCTTGAAACACGTGCAGCATTGCTTAGACGCTTATTAGAACGACATGGTGCACCACTTGCTACACCTGAACTATTAAGGCTAGCTCATCTTACAGAAGGTTATTCAGGCAGTGACCTTACCGCATTAGCAAAAGATGCTGCTCTTGGACCTATAAGAGGTAATTAGTATTTTTATATTGGTATAATTTATTATAATTTTAAATTAATCGTTTTAATCAACAAAAAATAGAGTTTAATTAATAACTCATTTTATTTCAGAATTAAATACAGAGCAAGTTAAATGTTTGGAACCGTCAGCCGTACGTAACATTATGTATGAAGATTTCTTAGAATCATTGAAAAGAATTCGTCGATCAGTCTCACCACAGAGTTTGATCGCTTATGAAAAATGGTCGTTGGAATATGGCGATGTCAGTGTTTAGATTGAATTAGGAAAAAAAAACTAATTTTAGAAGCAACCTCATTTTCCATTTGACGGAATGCAATGGTTGTGCATTTATCATCTCGAAATTGTGATAATTTTTACAATTGCAAAAAATGAAAGTAATCAATATATATTATATAGACTTAAATTTTGAAATTGTTCTCTGTTACCGAACTGACAAAAATGTGTCTCGACTAAGATTAATGATATATTTTATTTAATTTATAACGTGTAAGCTCTATCACAGTTTGAATACAAAACAACCCCTGAGCTAGTTTTTACATATAAAAAATACATATATTGTATTTATTAGTTACTCCCATATTTATATCTATATTTGTAAGAGTTTTTAATTATGTATATACACATGAAAAATATTCAAAATGGTTTTATTTATGTATTAGCACAAGTAAATATTTTTGATTACAAGCCATAATTTGACATTCTTATTTAGCTTGTTATCAAAGTTTACAAATATAGTTATCAATACAAATGCTAATTAATCTAGAAAACTTATTTAAGGTTTTTAGGCATTCTTTTATTATTTGAATACCTATAAACTAAACATATTTTCCTATTATTTTAGCGTATTGCGAATCTAAAATTATTTATTGTTATTTTATCTCTGGCTGATTTAATTAGTATTTCATTTTTGACTCTGTGAGTCAAATCTCTGGTCATTGTATTGTGATACACAATTATTTTATTATGTACATTTATAAGTCTTAAAATGATAATATTTTGGCATTGTAATTTTTTTTCTGATAATATGTTAAATATGCACATAAAATCGAGAGCACATTGAATATCGCAAATTTTAGTTATTAATTTATATATATATATATATATATATTTACATAGATTTTATGTTATTCTGATCATTTGAATATAATTTTGACCATTAATATTCTATATTTTATTCATATTTGTTTTAATTATTATTAGCTATATATATATATATATATATATATATATATATATATATATATATATATATATATATATAGATTTTTATATAAACGAATAATAAAAACAAAATTAACTTTTATTTAGATAACGTATAAAAATAGAACACTTTATTTTTGTGTTAGTTAAGCATTATTTAAATTACAGTACATTTACTGATTTATATTGCTTTTTTTATTTTATTATAAGTGAAGATTATTTTCTTTAACCCTCTGAATTTTGAATACCCTCTAAACTGATAAAAGTAAGAAATTATAATATTTGATAAATCAGTAATTAAGTAATCAGGTATATAATTACGTGATAAATAAAAAATACCAATCAATGAAGAAAGGAAACAATGTATGAATAAATTATCTCTATTAACATTAATTAATAAAAGAAATGTTTTAAAGAGTTAAACCAAGATTACATCCTGAAATTGCTTGTATGATAATTTGTTTTAAATATTAAATTTGATTTGGACAAATAAATCGATGTAATTTTGATCTCTATACAATGGTTGTACTGAGGAGATGTCCTAATCTCAGGTGTTTACGTTTATTTTGTGAGGGTCCAAACGTCATAATTTTTGGCGAATTGATTTATTATTATGTTAATGTAAATACTTTCATCAAAGTGTTATATTTTATTAAATAATACCAAATGGTAAAAAATACGCGAGAATATATATATATATATATATATATATATATATATATATATATATATATATATAAATATATATATATGTATGTATGTATTATAATTGAGAATTTATTTGATATTTTTAAATCGCTTTTTGTACATAACATGTATACTTGTGTCTTTCATATTTTTCTTATAAATTTGGAATAATAAGGTATAAAAAAATACATGCAATGTAATTCAAAACGAACGCTTTTATTTATATTTTTATATTCTTTACCTGTGCACTTGTATTGCACACTATATTTATTATAAGATTTTTGATGATGTTAATGATTTGTTTTTTGCATTGAATGATGTAAATTTAAAGAAAAAAACTCATTTTTTACGCTGTGTACCTTTGAAGTTGATTTGTGCACAAATATGCGATGTAACGAGTTTCATTTAAGTTTTTAATACAGAAGTAAACTATTGTTATGTAAAATTAAACATTTGCCAAACCTAAGTTTACCTCCGTTAATGTGTATAATTATTATGTTTTATTGTTGTATTATTTTAATTTAATATTTTAATAATTATTAAAGTTAGTGTTGAAGTTATTTCAGATATCAGCAAATTGAACTCAAAACATTGTGATTCTTTTCAAGTACAATATTAATGCTCAATATATTGTGTTCTTTTATATATACATAAATATATTAAAATTTTAATATAAATAAATTTCAATATTTTTTTTACAACATCACTTCATTTAAAATACTGTTTCAAAAATATACAATAAAGAAAAAGTATATGAAAACTATTTGAATAAAATTAACAGTTATAATGTCGTCGTTCAGCTGGTATCTTAGATGAACTTCATGTAATGTCAGAAACAATTTATGTTCGGTTAATGAATCTTGTGTAATGGCTGTGAAATTGTAACAAAGATTTGATTTGTTTTAAACATATATACTTTGCATTATCTCTTATAAAACACGGACTGATGTTGAAATTTTTGCGATTATCAGTCTGAAACATTTTCTGACTTTGTGATAAGTTCAGAAGAATGAATAACTCTATTCGTTTTGATTATTTAGTTTTGCACTGTATTAATAAAATGATACTTTTAGATCAGAGATTATTAAATATGTATGATGATTCTTATTATGTCGATTATGATCTATTTGTGATTTAAAAAAGATTGACTTTGAAAATTGTGTCAAATTTTTATAAAATTTTTTCTTAGATTTTCAATTATGTCCACTTAAGATCATGAATGGAAAATTTTAAGGATCATCGTTTTTAAATTGATTTGTTCGTTCTTTTTTTGTATAATATTCATATTATCAATATTTTAATTACAAAAATTTCATAGTACGCAGAGTCACGTAAAATATATTTACAGATCACATCGAGGCTTTATATAATTATATCAGTGTTCACTCGTATTTTTGTATATGTGAAATTTCAAAGTACAAATATGTATGTAAATAGTTTTATTTTACTATTTGTCGTGACAATGTCGATTGATGGCTTAGTTTATTTTGCCACAATTGACAAGTGGCTTTTTCGCGCAAAAATAGTACTAATTACAGCAATAGTTCATAATAATTTTCATCCACATTAAAATTATCTATCATTATTTTTATCACAATCAGATATAATTATATGAGTAATCATTAAGTTTACAATGAATCTAGAAATGCAATATAAAATAATAAATAGTTCAAATATTTTCAATAATAAATAGTTCAAGTATTGAAGTATATTTTTGAAATACTTCATCTCTAATAATATTATCAAATCTGACCCAGTGATATTATCAATAGATTAATATTGTGGATAACGAATTGTTATAGCACCGTTCTTCATTATGTGACTCTGCTGAATGAGTATATAAGATTTTTATTGACAACGTAGATGCATTATTAACGTTATATCGACAATACGAATGTATTGTATAATTTGTAAACTTGTATAATAGACGTTGTTTGTGTATTTATTATGCGATGCTTGCATCGTTTATTTAGTACCTGCAAAGGCGCGTTTTTTAGCTTAGAATGATAATCAACGAATCCATTGTTGAAAGAGTGTTTAATTATTAAATGCGCTTGGTAGAATTGTTCGATGATTATCCAAGCATGTAGAATTTATATTGTTTTATTTGTTTATGTTTTAATTACAGGTCTAATTATAAATAAATACCGTGCAAGTTATGAAAATACAGTGTGAGCTTATATATTTATATATATATGTATGTATTAATTTACTTACATAATTGCGATAATAAATATTTATACCTTCGTGACCATCTATATGTGATGCTGAAGCGCGTTTCGGCTATTATATATATATTTATATATATATATATATATATATATATATATATATATATATATATATATATTATACTATCAATAATTGTATAAAAAAAAGAACAAGTGCGAAATATAAGACTTTTATAATTGATTCAATAAGGTTTTACCACGATATTTTTTGAAGCTTGGCTTTTGCTGCTGCAAAACAAATTGATTTGTCTAAATCTGATGATCTTTCACACTGTTAGTTTGTATTATTATATAAATAAAATAAATTTATGTACACTACAACAAGAAATTTAAAAATGTGCATTAAAATGTGTCAATAAATTTTATATGCAAATATAATTTGTTCGTTATTGTATATATATATATATATATATATATATATTTTTAATTACCACATTTGAAAAGATTTATTTTTTACATTTTCAACATTAAAAAAGGTAAATTTTATAAATCGGTAATAATTAAACTTAATTGTTTGGGTGAATGCAATTATATTTTTGTTCGTTTTGCAAGAATACAAAAGAGCTAAAATTGTATTTTTGTTAGAAATATAAATTTTTTGACGCTATTTATTATGTGCGCTTAAAATGTAAACATTGATAACGTTCTTGACATTTAAAGGGTTAATAAAAGTAATATCAAGTAAAAATATTGAATTTGTTGAGTGAATTTTTTTTTTCAATTGTTTGAATCGTAACAAAATGTTTAATTTTGAAAAATAATATTCACATGTTATTTCCAAAAATGCTTTTGTTTCAGGTTATCGTGAGGTTGATTTTGTTTTAAAAAAAGTGTTTCTATATTTTATGCAAAGGCCTTTTACACTTAATTATTAATAGTGATGGGCGACAAAATTGATCGTAATCATTTTATCGATGGGCTGATAACCGAAACGAAGGGTATTTTGGAGAATGTACGCCAATTCTGTGTTCAGCTGAAAGATAAAGCTGACGAAATCAAGAAAGAACTGCAAGAATTAGAAAAAGAAAAGGTAAACGTCACATTTTAGTGTGTGAAAATTAATAAGTTATCAATAAAATGTTTATATGAAACGTAAAATATATTTTAAATAAATTTGTGTTGTGAATGGTATGTGCGCTTCTATAAAGGTTGAAGAGCAGGAGGATCGTAAAAGGCGCCTTTTGAAATTTAATCATGTACAAAAACAGATGAAAAGAATACAAGATATAGAAAAAAATATGACTTCGAGGCTATTTCAAGCTGAAGTGGCATGGAAAATGTTACACGATAAAAAGAATGATACTAATCAAAATAAACAAACAGAATTAAAAAATGATCTTCAAGAAAAGTTCGATAGTTTACAGCAAAAGGTGAGTGTATATTTATAATGTTAATTCTATATTTTTATGAAAATGTCAAACGTGAATATAATATATTTTTAAAATATATTCGTTTAATTATAGATTTTTGATTTAGAAGAAGAAAAATGTCTATTGGAGGAAACAAATAAAAGTTTGGAAGAGAAAAGATTGGAACTTATATCATCAATTGAAAATTATGAAAAAATGATAAATGAAATACAACAAGAAAAGGACGTAATAGACGATGCTTCAAAAGTAATATTAAAAATATATTATGATATTGATTTATCTTCTTTTTTTTCTGCGTTTAATAATTTTAATAATGTTAAAAATGTGTGTTTTTACAGATTGTGTCTGAGGTTATAGAAACAGCAGAAGAAAATGCCTATTTGGATAAAAAAATAGATTCAGAATCAGTAAATGTTTGCGAAGAAATCGTAAGTTGCAAATGGTGTTTGTGCATATAATCATTATTTAATTAAATAATAAAATAAAATATTGGGTTATAGAGTGATTCCAAACCTATAAAGCCGGTACATGAAGAAAATCTTCAAGAGAAAACACAAAAAGTTGTTGAAGAACTATGTCAAGATGAAAAAATTGTAAGTATTTAAAAATATTTATTTTTGCAAATTGTCTAATTTTTTGAAATATTTATTTTATTTAGGAAATTAATTTAATTTTTAATATAAATATCTCTGTTCGACATTTTTTAAAGTTAAAGAAATCAATGATTTATTTTAAGTTCTGTCCACCATATTAAATTTTAAATTAAAGTAAATTAGCATCAAATTTTCATCTCAATTATCATAATCATAAAATGGTTGAAAAAACTAAAACATTAGATATAGTATTTAAATTCTAATCCTATCAAATGAATGAGTCACTTGTTTTATAATTTCTTTTATATATAATAAATTAGTGAAGCTTAACGTTGATATTTACGAATACTCTTATCACAGGATTCTTCAAAAGATGACAGAATATCAACAACGTCCAGTGTAGCTTCTGACAAAGATGTTGAGATATATCGTACATTAGATCGTCATATTAAAGTGATGATTTCCGAATTATTGAAACAATTAAAATGCCAAGATTCTAAAAATAAACATGGAAAAAAGTGCAATTGTCACGGTTGCGGATGTTTACGGTCATTTACCGCTCTAAATGAAACACGAGCCTCACAAGAACCAAATAGAAATCAAATAAAAAGCAAGACAAAATCAACATTTCCAAATTCGAGAAATAAATTTTCTTAATATATCGACAAGGTTGAATTGAAAGAAACAAAATTTAAATTATATTTATAATCTTTAGTATGATTTTATTATTTTATTAAAGAAAATTTAATGCATTCCGTATGAACTTTGTCGTTATTGTTTAGTTTGTTCATTATAGAAGAAAGTTAAATAATAGTGCAAAATATGTATGGATTAAATAATTATTTCAAAATGTTATTTATTTACATAAATATGATTTTGAATAATAATTAGATAACTATGAAAGAAAGTTGGTCGTTTCTATTTCCAGAAAATGCATAGAAATATAAATAGGTTTTTATTCATTATTGTGATATTTATGTATATGTTTAGTATAAAATTATTAATGATTATTAAAAAATTGGAAAAATATTGTTTTTCAAATAACTTAAACTCAAAATGTGTCCTTCTGTGATAATTTTATATTTCAGAATTTATACAATATTTTTCATTTACAACTGGTGAAACTTATAAATTCTCTTTTTGTCGCTTTTCGACTTCTGATATATTAATTTTGTTCATCGTCTGTCAGAAAAAAATAATAGACTAAATAAATTTCATAATCTATCGAAATATGCAGATTTTCTTCATATCAATTCATGTAAAACGAATTCGTTCTAATGATTACCGCGTTGGAGCGAAACCGTGTTAAACGAATAATTAATGAATGCGAATCCGTTATGATTTAAACGAGTTTAAAATTTATATTATACGTATTACAGATAATATAAACTAATAAGAAATAGACATAATCATATGAAAATATTTTAAAAGTAATTAGATTCAATTTTAGTTCTGCAAAATTTGTCATTAAAATAAATGCTTTATTTGAAAAATACAATTACATATCGTATCAAACAGTGTTTTTAAAAATATTTGGAAACGACTGATTTGTATGCTAAATTTAGACGATATAAAAATTTTAGTTTGTTTGCAGATATTTTTTATTTTATCATTTAGTATGTGTGACGCACCAATTTAAGATCGACGCAATTACATTTAGTAAACCAGTATTATTATAAATATATGAAAATAAGAAGAAAAACAAAGTTCGATAAATATGGCAGACTTTTTTACAAATATCGATTCGTCTTCAGCAACCGAAGAAGAGAAAATCATGCTTAGGGAATGCACAACGAGTTTCAGATCAGGATTTATCAATATAAATGACGGAAATGTAACAATGCCATCGATTTATGCCGAGTGCTATGACAAAATTTTTAATTTTGAAGTCAGAGACGATGACGTTTTCGTTATTACTTTTCCAAAATGCGGTAAATAGTATATATTATTATTATTATTATACAATATGTACTGTAATTTCTTTTTATTAATATTTAATCTTTAGGTACAACTTGGGCTCAAGAAATGGTGTGGTTAGTGGGTAATAATTACAATTATGAAAGAGCGAAAGCGTTAATTCAAGCAAGATTTCCATTTTTAGAGTTTGTTCTTTTACGTGATCTATAAATTAAAAAAAATAATATAATATAAATGAAACATATGATTAATTTTTATAATTATTTTAGAATACAAGGTTTATTCGAACCAATAGAAGAAATCAAAAAATATAGAAGAGCTATATTAGATTCTATAAATCTTATTGGGGAAATGCCTTCACCAAGATTCATTAAATGTCATTTACCATGGCAGTTATTGCCAAAACAATTGACTGAAGGAAAGACAAAAGCGAAGGTAAATTTTTAATGTGTTTACTTTTCATCATAAATTTCTGTTAATTAATATTTTCTTTTTTTATTTAGATGATTTATGTCTCGAGAAATGTAAAAGATTGTTTGGTATCTTATTTTAACCACGCCATTATATTGGATGGTTACAGAGGAAACTTTGATGATTTCTTCAAATTATTTTTAGCTAATAAATGTAAAAAATATATTTTTATTCAGTTCAATTGAATTAAATTGTATTTTAAATATCATATTTTATATTAATTATAGTAAATTATACTCCATTCTGGCCTCATATTCTTGACTTTTGGAAAAGAAGACAACAGGAGAATATACTCTTTATAAAATATGAAAACATGAAGGCTGATATAAAGGATATCATATTAAAAGTGGCTAATTTTATGGGTAAAGAATGTACCGAGGAGCAACTGTGCAAATTAGCCGAACATTTAAAATTTGATAATATGAAAAACAATCCAGCTGTGAATTATGAAGCTAGCTGTGAAACATTTCAGAAAAGTCAACTGGTTAGTGGTACCGGTCGTTTTATGAGATCAGGGACTGTTGGAAGTTATAAAGCTCAAATGACACAGCAGCAGATAAAAGAAATCGATAGATGGTCCAGTAAATATCTTGAAAACTCTGATTTTATTTAATGAAAATCACTTTAATTTTATGAAATATATGTTTCTAAATAAAAATTTAAAATCGTCTGTATTAAATATATATTATTGTATAAATTATCTATTTTGTTTATTATCTAAATTGATAAATAATAAAAATATAAAACAGTTTCAATGTTATTTTAATTATGTAATATTGACTTTCATTACTTAAGTATCGCCACTATCTTCAATACTATGAATATAACATAATAAAATATATGGTGAATAAAATATAATACTGATAAAATCCATATTGCTTATTTTGATTGACAGAGATAATACAAAGAACTATACATATATATATATATATATATATATATATATATATATATATATATATATATATATATATATATATATACTATACATATATATATATATGTGTGTGTGTGTGTGTGTGTGTGTGTGTGTGTGTGTGTGTGTGTGTGTGTAATCATTTCTTAGTAACTAATTTTTAATCGTTATTTGCGAGATAAAAACAATCGTTGATTCTAAAAAAAAATTATCAGTACGTGTAAAATAAAAATATATAGATTGATATAAATAAATCAGATAATATTTAAGTGTTTCTATTTTTATAAATAATATATAAATATTAAATCTATAAAACACAAATAAATTCACATTTTAAAAATATTCTATATAACATTATAAACCATTAAATATAAAAAATTTAACACTAGTTTTAGTCCAGTCAAATTGGGTGTTTTTGGAAGAATGTCGAGAGTACATAATTTTTTTTCAGAAATGTATTCTGCATAAAAAGTTTAATAATTGATTATTGCACTTTTCTGGTACTACGTTTTTAATTCTTTTTTATTCCAAATCTTCACAATTATTGATTGCTGACGTTTTTTACATAGATTTATTTCATGTTGACAGTTTAAATATTTTTAACTTATTTACAAAAAAAAATATATTATAAGTAGTTTCTATGTAAACAAATTTAAATATTTTATAAATCATATACAAGCAAAATATATTTTGACTTTTATTTCAATAATTTTCAGGGCATGTTTATAGAATTATTTTTTTCAAGACTTTTTCATACCCTTCTATATTTTAAATAATATTTATTTCTTAGGAAGATCATATACGTAAAAGCTTGTTTCAAAAAATAAATAGTAACAAATTATTATTCGTTAAATAAAATTAAAAAAAATGATATTGGTTTTCTATATAATAAGTTAAACTTTTTAAAAGATGTCGCTAGTATATTATTACTGTAATTGAATTAAATATAATGTTCAATAAATACTAAAAATAAAATAAAATTAATATTATAATATCAATTTGAATGCAACTTTATGACCTTTTATTAATTTCATTATATAGAATACATTTCTAAGAAAAAATTCTACATTCCCAACAATTGTCCTAAAACATCAAATTTGTTTTAGATGTTTTAGGACAAACATCTAATTACTGCCATTTGGTAAATATTTACAGAATTACATTCAGCACAATGAAATAAAAGTTTATTTGTATCAAATATAAACACGACAAATTAATACATATTTATTTCAGACATAATACTTTATTTCGTGCACATAATTATTTTCATCGTATATTTTTTTATTAATTTATCTTATCAATATTTAAGAAAAAAAAATATTATCTATATTCGCATAGATATATTTTATTTTTAGTATATTTTGTGTTATTGAATGTTGTAGTTGTAAACGGAATAATCGTTATGGCGTGTCAATATACAAAGTTTGATCCGGTAACCGGAACAGAAGAAGAGAAAATCTTGTTAAGAGATCTCACGACACCTATCAGATCAGGATATGTAAATCTTAATGATGGAAACGTGACAATGCCCTCAATGTACACGGAGTACTATGAAAAGATCATTAATTTCGAAGTTAGAGATGACGATATATTTGTAGTTACTTTTCCAAAATGCGGTGAATATTTTTATTGTATATTATTTTTTTTATACATTTGATTTGCTTTATTTTTTTTTTATAAACTTAGGTACAACTTGGACACAAGAAATGGTATGGTTATTGGGTAATAATTTAGATTATGAAGGGGCAAAAGTTTTACTTCATTCAAGATTTCCATATTTAGAGTTCGTTTTACTTATACTTATTATTGTATATTAATAATTATTATTTTTTATTTGAAAGAAATTTTAAATGTATAAAAGTATATAATATTTTTTTTTCTATGTTGTATATATAAAAAAAAATATTTTAGGAGACAAGGTTTATTTGATGCAACAAAACAAGTTAACGATTTAAAAACTGGAATATTGGATTCTCTAAAAATAATAGCATCTTTGCCATCGCCAAGATTGATTAAAAGTCACTTACCATGGCAATTATTACCAAAACAATTGACCAATGGAAAATCAAAAGCAAAAGTATTAACAACGTATTTTTAAGTTATTTTTAGAACGTAATGAAGATTTAACAATTATTTTAGATTATATATGTATCGAGAAATGTGAAGGATTGTTTGGTGTCTTATCATAATCACTTCATCATATTAGACGGTTACAGAGGAACATTTGATGATTTTTTCAAATTATTTTTAGCAAATAAAGGTTAGTTCTTTTTTATGTATAAAATATTCATATTAATATTATAATAACACATTACAATAATTGCAGTCAATTATGCGCCATTTTGGCCTCATATTCTCGAATTTTGGAAGAGAAGAAATCAGGAAAATATTTTATTTATAAAATATGAAGATATGAAAGCGGATTTGAGGAATATAATAGTAGAAGTTGCATCTTTTATGAATAAAAAATGTACAGAGGATCAATTGACAAAATTAAGCGAGCATTTGAGTTTCAATGTAATGAAAAATAATCCGGCTGTAAATTATGAAGGCGTTCGTCAAGAATTTAAGAAAATGGAACTCAGTACCGGCGATGGACATTTTATGAGATCAGGCACCGTCGGAAGTTATAAGGTTAAAATGACACCTCAACAAGTTGAAATTATTGACAAATGGTCGTATAAATATATTGAAAATACAGATTTCATTCCATAAAATTTTACATTAAGATTTATTGATGTATGTATTGTTATTTGTTTTTTTTTTTTAATTAAAAATTGTCTTAAATATAATGAAATACTTAATAATTGTATTAAATATAATGAAATACTTAACAAATTAAGCATAATATAATTGTTAAATATTATGCTTTATTGCAAATATATGTCAATATGATAAAAGAATCATAACTATTATATTTTTTTTATTACAGAAATATCATAAAGCTTTATAATATTTGTATTTTTTATGAATACACATATAAAATATATGTATATTTTATGTGTGGGACTAAATGTAACCTTTAATAATCAAAATTATCTTTTCTAACTTTTTAACAGATTTACTATATAATAAAAAATAATTTGAGAGTATATAAATATAAATAAGAGGTATATTTATCTATTAGTCCAACAATTTATTGAACAATCATTAATTACTTTGTTTATGGAAGTAATATTTTTCTTTTTATCAAATATTCTTAAAGTAACATTTGTCAATGCAATTATTTTTTATAATATATTATTATACCGAAGCTATATTTATTTTTATTTTAAATATCAGGATACATTTTTTACACTCGATTATTATGGATATATTACATACGTTTTTCATAGTAAAGGTAATTAACTTTAAACATAAAGAATAAACAATAAACATAAAGTAATATAAAAAAGTCGTGATCCACGTTTCACTCATCGATTATTTTTATCTATAAAATTTAAAAAAAAAGACACATTTTTAAAGAATAACTTGCATTTTCATTTGGTTTGTGAACGAATGAAAATATTTCCAAGACTATTATGACAGGAGCATTCACAAAAATAGATCCAATAAATGGAACCGACGAAGAGAAGATCTTATTAAGAGATTTAACGTCGACTTTTAGAAAAGGATATGCGAATTTCACTGACGGTAATGTAACATTACCTATTTCATTCACCAAAATCTACGAAGATATACTTAATTTTGATGTTAGAGATGACGATATTTTTGTTATTACATTTCCAAAATCAGGTAGATATATATTCAGTAAATAAATTGTTTTTTCTTTTAATTTGTTGTATATTTATTTATTTAAAAGTTATTATTTATGATTAGGTTCAACATGGGTCCAAGAAATGATATGGTTGTTGAATAATGATTTCGATTATGAAGCAGCAAGAGCATCTATTTATATGAGATTTCAATATTTAGAGTACGTATTATTAATTTATTTTTACAATATATATATAATTTTATTGATACAAATATTTTACTATATTAATTTAAAGAAAATATCAAATAAATGAAAATAACTTTTGTGTATGAAAAAAAATATATTAATAAATAATATATATTTGTTTTTTTTTCAGAAACTATGGAATGTTTGATATATTTCAAGGGTCAAAAAATACAAACGTTGATTTTCCATTGACTATAGACGGTATTTCAAAATCATCATCACCAAGATTTATTAGAACTCATCTACCGTGGCAATTATTACCAAAACAATTAACTGATGGAAAAACAAAGGCCAAGGTTAAAAATATTTTTTTTAAATTTTATTTATGATAAATATATATTAAATATGATAATTTTATATTTATAGATCGTATATGTATCAAGAAATGTAAAAGATTGTTTGGTATCATATTATCATCATTGTAATATATTAGATTATTATACTGGAAATTTTGATAATTTTTTCAAATTATTCCTGGCAAATAAATGTATATATATTAATTTTAATTTTTATGTTTTTTTTAAATTAAAATATATATATATCATTTTTAATATAAAAAAATAACAATTGTAGTGATTGCATCACCGTATTGGCCGCACGTTCTTGAATTTTGGAAACGAAGACATCAAGAAAATATATTATATTTAAAATATGAAGACATGAAAGCTGATTTGAAGAGTGTCATCTTAAATGCGGCTTCTTTTATAGGAAAATCGTGTAATGAGGAGCAATTGTCCAAATTAATCGAGCATTTGAGCTTTGAGAATATGAAAAAAAATCCAGCATTAAATTATGAATCCAGTATTCGTTTTATTAAAATATTAAAACCCAATGCACCCGATGGTGATTTTATGAGATCGGGAATTGTTGGTGGATATAAGGCTGAAATGACAAAGCAACAGATCGAAGAAATTGATAAATGGACAAACGCCTATATAAAAAATACCGATTTTGTATTAGAAAAATGATATTACTTATATTTCAATTTATACATTATGTATTTAAAGATATTTTAATGTATTAAATTATGTTGAAGATACTCGAAGTATTTCTTTAAAGATTCGAATATACCAAAATATTATTATATACATATATGTCCTATAAATGAAGTAAAACATTGACTTACTAGTATGAACGTTAAAAATTAAAAATATATTATGTTTTAAAAATTATAGTATATTACAATATAAAAACTTTAAATACTAATGAGTAAAATATATATTTTAAAGAAAATACAATTAATTATTGAATATGATTTCATAAAGACCTCTGTATTCCATATAGGATTATTAATCAAGCAAATATTATATACAAATATAACTATATTTTTGTGAAATTAATAGTTTTCAATATTCATTGAAGTTTATTTAAAGGATGATTTTGATTTATGTAATAAACATATTTTCTGAAATATAAAAATTATTGGAATTTTTGCTTTTGATTAGTGTTATCAATATTATAATAATTGTTTGATAATATTAGACTTTCAATTTATTTATTAGATCAAAATTTGGTTCAGATGAAATATCAGTATTTTAGTATTGATTTTATTTCTTTTAAATGTATAAAATTTTACTAAAAACAATTAAAAAATTATTATGTTTGTAATGTGATTATGAATTCAAACTCTTAATATTAATATACAAATGTAATGTATTATTGAAAATAATTATAATTATTTATCAAACATACTTTTTGGAAAATAAGATAAATTAAGTAATCTTAAAAAAATACATTCCGAGGTTTATAAGAAAATTGGTTTATAAAAGATTATTATTTTTAGATCATTTATCTTTATATGTGTTACTAATTACATATTAACTAAATACAAGTTAAACAATAAATTATTGTAGATGTGATTTAATTTCAGGCATCCAATCAAAGTTCAGATAAGAACTAATCTTTTTTTCATCTTCATTCGTTATCTGACATTCAGGCTAATTTTGAATGTCAATATATTTTGGTATTTTGTCTTTATTGTGCTTTTTATAAGAACAGACCTGCGTGTTACACTTTCAATTTGCTTTAAAAAATAAAAAAAAACATATCGATCGTCATGGAAGCCGGCAGCACAAAGATAAACCCCGTTACAGGAATCGAAGAGGATAAAATACTGATGAGGGATTTCACGAACGTTTTCAGAAATGGATATGTGAAAGTTAACGACGGAGACGTAATTTTACCGTCTATTTATGAGGAAAACCGTGAAAAAATTCTCAATTTTAAAATCAGAGATGATGATATTTTTGTCGTTTCTTTCCCAAAAACCGGTGTATTTGCTTTTATCTCTATCATTCAGTTTTATTTTTTTTTTTTTTTTGGTGATGGCATTAAAAGAAAAAATAATATTTTTTGATGTAAATGTATTATTATTATTTTATAAAAAAAAATGTGATGAATTTTCTAATATTAATATAATAAGGTAAAATATAATAATATTTATATTAAAAAAAATATTTTTTATTTATTCAGGAACAACATGGACTCAAGAAATGGTTTGGCTATTGGGAAACAATTTGAACTACGAAGAAGCAAAAGTATCTTTACTAGCAAGATTTCCATTTTTAGAGTTCGTATATTTCCTTATCATAAATTGTTTATATTTATTTTAATACTATATTATGCTGGAATTTTTGATCATTAACATATTAATATTATATTCAGAAATTTGCATATGTTTATTATAAATATTTTAAAATTGATATCTTATAAAGTTTTTCAATATATATATATATATTAATTTTGTTACAGGATACAATGTTTACTTGAACCGATAGATGAATTGAAAAGTTTTGGACCGCTTATGGTGGATTCAATAGATTTTATTGATTCATTACCATCACCAAGATTCATAAAAAGTCATCTTCCATGGCAATTATTGCCAAAACAATTGACTGAAGGAAAGACTAAAGCGAAGGTAATTTATTTTACATTTTATATGTTGAAATATTATTTATATCTTTGATTTCAAGGATATATTTTTATATTATAATAAAACGACATTTATCTTCTTTTAATATTTCTCTTATACGAGTTTTTTTTAGTATTGCGGTGTTAATTAATTTTAATTTTAAATTATTATAAATACACCACTACGATTTGGAAGTCAGTGATTTTCTGATATAAATATTTATTTTTAAAATCATGAATAATTCTATATATACTATTATTTACTTATTTAATTTTAAACTATTCATATACCAATATCATTCAAACACTAACTTGTATATGAAAATTTTTAGTTTTTTAATATCAAATATATTTTTAAATCAATTTTATATTACATAAGTTACACTATAAAAAATAATTATATTAATAAATTTCGACTCTAATGCACTTTTATTTTAGATAATATATGTAGCAAGAAATGTAAAAGATACTTTAGTTTCTTATCATAATCATTGTTTAATAGTAGAGGGCTACAAAGGAGATTTTGATAACTTCTACAAGTTGTTTCTGGCAAACAGATGTAAAACTATAGTTATTTTATTTTATATTAAATTAATTATGTATTTTATATTATACGTTTTTTTTCTGTAAAACGATTGCAGTGTCGTATACACCATTTTGGCCACATATTTTGGAATTTTGGAATAGAAGAAAACAAGATAATATCATATTCATCAAGTATGAAGACATGAAAACGGATTTAAAAAGCGCAATACAACAAGTGGCCGCTTTTATGAATAAAAAGTGTACCGATGAAGAACTGTCCAAGC
This sequence comes from Leptonema lineaticorne, assembly GCA_024500535.1. Lineage (NCBI taxonomy): Eukaryota > Metazoa > Arthropoda > Insecta > Trichoptera > Hydropsychidae > Leptonema > Leptonema lineaticorne. The sequence goes on along the minus strand of JANIJI010000004.1, from coordinate 3,374,454 downwards.
TCACCAAGCACTTGAGCTTCGAAAGCATGAAGAACAACAAGGCTGTTAATTATGAACCTGTACTTGAAATGACCAGAGCGACTGGACTTATAACGGCCGAAGGTCGTTTCATGAGATCGGGAACTGTTGGCAGCTTCAAAAATACAATGTCTCCTGAACAAATTGAGAAAATAGATAAATGGACTGAAGAGTACCTCAAAGATAGTGATTTTATTGTATAATTTTTTTTTTTTACTTTAATTATCATACAAATATTTCTATATTTTTTAAAGATATATTTTCATTTTCTTTATATTGTATTTTATTAACATTAAAAATAGTAGATAAAAATAATTTTAAATATTTTTTATTATGTTGATATCAGATTTGCAATTTATCTGTCAGATCAAAGTTTTATATTTATAATAATAAAAAAAAATTAAGATACTTCATTGTTTTGTTTTACATTCGATTTTAGTATGACACATTTTGAATTAAGGTCAAATCGATTATTTTTTTTTTAACACCAAAAATTCTGATGTCAGTTTAGAAATGGTGTCGATTTTAGTTCTTCAAAATGTGTTAATTTAATTAGCAACAAATTTTACACAAAAAAAAAATGAAAATATATATAGATATCTTAGGATTTTATGTTTTTAGTTTTTCACATAGTTTCTTTATATCTCATTGATAGAAAATAGGTTGTCTTTGATATCAATACATTATATATTTTTAAAAATAATTACAGTTATATATATATATATATATATATATATATATATATATATATATATAAATAATAATAGAAAAACACTACTAAAAGAATTGATAATCTGACATTGAAAAATAAACGGAAACTAGTCAAGAAAAACCTTGAAATCGTTAAAAAAATTCTTTTTTTTTAAAGAAAATAATTTGTTTATTTTTCTTTTATATGTTCAATAAATTTTCAATTACTAACGCATGTTAAATAATGGATCATTTTTTTTAATGTGACCCAATTTTTAAAGCGTTTTTTTTTATCAATGTACCGATTAGAAATAATCTCTTCGCATCTTCGACACACGTTATCTGACCGTGCAATTATGATAATAAAACAACAAGTTATTTTTTTTTTACTGTCAATAAAAATACTGGTATACTGTTATTGTCGCGCTTTCTGTAAGGACGGACGTGCATTTAACACGCTTGATTTGCTTCAAAAAAAAATATATATATATATATATATATATATATATATATATATATATATATATATATATATATTATATTTAAAAAAATAATAAAACATGGTAGCCGGCAGCACTAAGATAGACCCGATTACCGGAACTGATGAAGAAAAATTATTGATAAAAGACTTCACCAACATTCTCAGATCAGGATATGTGAATGTGGCCGATGGAGATGTAATTATGCCATCTCTATATGCGGAATGTCGCGAAAAAATCTTGGATTTTGAAGTCAGAGATGATGATATTTTTGTCGTTTCATATCCGAAAGCTGGTGAGTTTTTTTTCATATAAGTAAATAATTTTAGTACTCAATTCAGATTTTTTTTAAATTTTTATAAAAAAAAGTTTATATTAATATGGACAACAAAAAAAAAAATGTAATAATACTTTTTGAACGATTTGCAAAAATATATTTTATATTAAATTTTATTCAATATTTATACTACTGTGATCAAAAAGTAAGGTGAAATTGTCATTTACAACTCCCGAGTATTGTAAATTTTACAATTGTGGGACTGTCTATAACATCTGTTTGTCAAAAGGTTTAATTATCTCATACTGTATTGGTTCTTCGCGACTTTTTTGTCAAAAACTACTCGTATCGTTCCGCAACTACCATATTCGCCTGATTTGGCTCCACGCGACTACTAGCTATTCAGCAAACTCAAAAGGTCAATGCAGGGACGCTTTTTTGATACGATTGAAGAGATAAAAACCAAATCGAAGAAGGCCTTGAAGACAATACCGGAAAAAGACTATTCCGGTATTTATCCGGTAAGAATATTCCGGATTACTTTGAAAGGGATGAAATTGATTTGGAAGAATAAATAAAGAATTTACATTTTACAAAAAAAATACACCTTATTTTAGAATTGAACTATTTAAATAAACTAGTTCAATTCTAAAATATGAAGTATATAAATATAACTGTGACGTAGTCCAATACATTTTTTTAGTTTCAGAATTTCAGTTTTTTGTTGTCGTTAAAACAATTTGAAAAATCTATTTACATAAATTTTCTAGATAATCAATAGAATTTGTTGAGAATTTACTGATTGTCGTTTTGCAAGGTTTTTCGACATTTTAAAGTATTATTTATATGTGCATATTATTATAATATTTTAAAATTTGTATGATTTTTGTTTAAAAGCAATATATATATATATATATATATATATATATATATATATATATATATATATATATATATATATATATATGTGTGTGTGTGTGTGTGTGTGTATAAAAAAATACTAATTTACACGCACGTATACCATAAACACGTTTATTATATTTTCATGTAAATCTTTTTATTAAATTTACCTTCAAGCAATAATAAAAAAACACAAAACTGTTAAAATGAGATATAAAATTATCCTTGTGTTTACAAAGAATGAAAATTTATTTTTAATTCGTTTTTTATTATATATGAATATAATTCTGGCTAATAAGCGATTTTAAGATCTAATATAATTCCATGATAAATATAAATATAATAATAAAAAAATAAAATCATTATGTAATCAATTTTAACGTTAAAAAACATAGATATTATACAGATGATATATTATTATGTTGATGCAATAATTTGTTCCGTTTTCGATATTGAATCACGTTGCTTCACATAACTGAAGTATTATCAACATATAGAAAAAAATATTATCTATAATAATAATATAGTATACATGTTAATTGTATATTATTAATCAAAGTATCATTGATGATTCCTCATTCTTTTAGATTATTAAAAAAGTTTTGCAAAATAATTTTAATACTATTGATGCATTTTTAATACTAATGATAGCTTGAACAGTTGATTAATAGTGATAACAATATGATATATAAAAGACAAGGTCGATTAAGTCTTAACATTATTTATTAGAGAAAAATTTAATTAGATTGAATTTCAGCCTACAATTACCAAGTGAAATGTAAATTAATCGATTTACCATATTTTTCATACAAATGATTACAGATAATGAATAATAAATTGTATATAATAATGTTAAGTATTAAATATAACAGTTTGAATTTTGAGAAAGCTTTTTCATTGATGGGAAGCAAATTGTTCAGATATTTCCTAAAAATCAAATAACTATTTCTAATAAATCCTGTAGAATGATCAGAAGAGATCTGATTTACTTCATAAAAAAATATTATTTTCAATCACAATATTAAACTATATTTGTTTTTGACTATCCAATATGTAATTTGATTTATTTTATTATATACAAACGGGACTTTATTCTTAGTATTCTATAAAAAAGTTAAATGTCAACAATAAATTATTGTTGACATTTTTTTTTAAAGATTGTAAAAAATATTACATGTAAAATTGTAGCAATATTTTTATTTATATTACTCGAATTTCATGCTCGATTGACCATAATTATTTTAATAGAAAAAAAACACAAACAGTTAGAATATAGTGCAATAAGAGAAAATCATATTTTCTTATTCATTTTCCGCATTTTTCCTTTATTACACATGGTGTTTAATGATAATATAGTTTATTTGACCTTCGTATTGACGATATATATCTATATAAAGTCATGAAAAATATAATATAATATCATTCGTAAGATTTATCAATAGAGATATCGAATTCATTGATTACAATGAAACCTAAATTGGAATATGAAGAAATTTCTGATGAATATGGAAATATTCTGAAGAAAGATTTTGTGAATTGTTTTCGAACTGGTTATCTATCGTTACAGGGATGTATAGTTCCTGAATATTTTAAAAATTTTGGGGATAGAATAAAAAATATGACAGTTCGACATGATGATATATGGATATGCAGTTTTCCTAAATGTGGTATATGTTAAATAGAAATTTAGAATATATTCAAATATCCTCTTACAAATTTAATGTATATATTTTATATTTCTAATACGTAATATATCTGTGAAATATATTTTTAATTTATTCAGGAACAACATGGACCCAAGAAATGGTTTGGCTTTTGGGCAACAATTTGGATTACGAAGGAGCAAAAGTATTTTTACCAGCAAGATTTCCATTTTTGGAGTTCGTATAAATTTTCTTATGATAATTTCACTTTTTTTTTTAAATATTTATTTTGACAATTATTACATTAAGCGCAATCTTTTTTCTGTGCCAATGCCATGCTTATATTATTAATACAAAAATTTACGCATGTTAACAAATAACTTCTATATATTAAAGATTTTTTTTTAAGTATAAAATATGAATATATATATTTATTACTTTTTTTTTAAAGGTTAACTGAACGATTCAAAATCTGTTTTTAAATAATACAAATAATAATAATAATAAATAGGCAATTAAAGTAAATTTATTCAGCATAAGCGAGACTTGTTTTAGGCTGCAGTCTATATTTGAACCGATTGATCAATTCAAAATTTTGGGTCCCGTAATGTCGGATTCTATAAATTTAATTAAATCGTCACCATCGCCTAGATTCATTAAAACTCACCTTCCGTGGCAATTATTGCCAAGACAATTGACCGAAGGAAAGACAAAAGCGAAGGTAAAACAATGTTTTTCGTGTATTTTTTTTTGTGTCTGATGTGTTCTGTGTTTGGTTTCGAAGGGTTTCTTTTCGTTGTACTCAAAATAGTTTTAATCCTATTTTAATAATAATTATGTTTGAAACTTTCAATTGTGATATTTCTTATATAAACGCTTTGTCTTAAAATTATGTATATATATTTGTCAGTTAACCTTTTTGTAAAAAAAAAAACACTAAATTATATTAACATCTGTTGAATTTATATGTTTGAAGCTATATAAATTAAAAATATAATTAACCATTTAATATACATGTATAGTTCAGTTAGTATTTTTTATTATCTTTAGACTACCGAAAATTCTTGAATAATTTAAAAAAAATATTAAATAAATTAGAAATATTGTTTTTAAAATTTTGTCCAAACGAGTAATGAGAAGTAATAGATTGAAAATTATTTAATTTTTGTAAAATTTGTATTTTAACATTTAATTTATGTAGCTTCACAAACAACTAAATTATCAAAATATTTTTCAAACTGTGTGTTCTTTTGGTTTGTGATTCATTTCATTGCTTTATCTCGCATATAGACATTCTCCACTATTTGATTATCGGGATTTTATGCGTAAAAATCCTGATTTCGAAGTACCATCATTTGTTACTGACTCTGTGGAATTTATAAACAATATGCCGAGTCCAAGATTTATCAAATCTCATCTACCATTTCATTTGTTGCCAGATCAAATCGTTCAAAATACTGTGAAACCCAAGGTAGTTGTTTTGAATATGTTTATTTAAAATTTATTCCATCTTCATAAATTCATTAACTAATATGCTATTCATTTTTTCTTTAAAAAAATCTTATCTTGGAAAAAATATATATTTTTTATATATCATATATCAAACAAATTCATAAACTGGAAAAAAGATTTATTGAATAGTGTTATAAATATGTTACAATTGGAATATAAAAAAATGATTGTTTTAGATAATATATGTATCAAGAAATGTAAAAGATACTTTGGTATCTTACCATAATCATTGTTTAATAATGGAAGGTTACAAAGGAGATTTTAATAACTTCTATAAGATGTTTCTGGCAAACAAACGTAAAAATATATATTGTTATTTATTATCAAATCAAATAAATCAATGTATTTAAATTTTTGTGAAACGATTGCAGTGTCATATTCACCATTCTGGCCGCACGTTTTGGAATTTTGGAAAAGAAAAAAACAGGATAATGTACTATTCATAAAATTTGAAGACATGAAAACAGATTTAAAAAGCGTGATACAACAAGTGACCGCTTTTATGAATAAGAAGTGTACCGACGAAGAATTATCGAAACTCGCCAAACACTTGAGCTTCGAAAGTATGAAGAACAACGCGGCCGTTAATTATGAACCTGTACTTGAAATGACCAAAGGATCCGGACTGATAACGGCCGATGGTCACTTCATGAGATCGGGAACCGTTGGCAGTTTCAAAACTAAAATGACGCCTGAACAAATAGAGAAAATTGATAAATGGACCCAAGAATATCTTAAAGACAGCGATTTTACACCATAATTATTTTTTCTTTATTATTATATAACATAAATATATTATAATAATACTATTTGAAAATACAATATTGGTAATTAGATATGGAAATATTTATCTATACATATACAAAAAAATACTATGTATTTAAAATTTTTATTTATATATGAATATATGTTATTGTCGCAAACTAGACTTTTTTTTTTAAAATGTTACAATTAATGCTTTGTAATCATTTAATAAATAAATATCAATAGTATGCAATTTTATTATATGTAATGCAATTGAAAAAAATAAAAGTATCACATAATCAAAACGAGAATTGAACATATAGGACGTTTTAAGAATTCCCACAAAAAGGTAAACACAATATTATATCTTAAATTTAATTTAAAAAAAATGTATTATGTTGTTAAAATATTATATATGTATAATAAATCTGCTATATAATATATTTTATTATAATAAAACAAATGTAATGTAAGAATATAATTCTCTTGGAATTAAGATATTTTTGTTTGAAATAATAATTAAATTACTTAAATTTAAATATCTTTAATTAGAATGTATGTTCTGTCTCATTCCTAATTTATTTATATTTAAATAAAAATAAAAAGAATACACTTTCTTTTTCACAATGATAATTTATTTATTTTACTCTGTTTCTATATGATATAATTAAAAGATGGTAAAAGAAAAAGATTCTGCAATAGTAGAACCATTTACATTAATCGATCCAATAAATGGAACCGAAGAAGAGAAGATTTTAATGAGAGATTTCACATCGGAATATAGAAAAGGATATGTGAATGTTACTGATGGCAACGTGACTATATCTTCATTATATACTAAATATTCTGAGGAAATTTTTAACATGGAAATCAGAGATGATGATACTTTTATACTTACGTATCCAAAATCTGGTAGAGTTTATATATATATATATATATATATATATATATATATATATATATATATATATATATATATATATATATATATATATATATATATTTAAAAAAAATGCTAAATTTTTATTAATTACTAATTATTTATAATTAGGTACGACATGGACTCAAGAAATGGTGTGGTTGCTATGTAATAATTTTGATTATGAAAAGGCAAAAGTCATCATTTATACGCGTTTTCCATATTTGGAGTAAAGTATTAACATTTTTTTCCGTTTTGTATCATTTCAATATAATTTTACTATATTAATATATATATATATATATATATATATATATATATATATATATATTAATATATATATATATATATATATATATATATATATATATATATATATATATATAATTATTATCTATTTAAATAATGTGAGAATTGAATGCTGGTATTAATGTAAGATTAAGTTTTGAATATCAAATGGAAAGTTTGTCCACGGTGGATGAATATCATATTAGATCCATTATTTTTTATAAGAAAGTTGTGTCATTTCTTATCAGTTATCACATTGTATGATTTGTGTTATCATTACGAACCATAAAAATATAATATTTATAATGAATTTGAAGATTATGAAAGTTGATTCAATCTTTTTTTTTAGAAATTATTGTATGCATGAATCCAAAGAAGGGCCGAATATTTTTAATATAGATAATCCATATACTTTAGATGAAATCTCAAAATTACCATCACCAAGATTTATCAAGAGTCATTTGCCGTGGCAATTACTACCGAAACAATTAACTGAAGGAAAAACAAAGGCTAAGGTAAAAATATAATATATTTTTATTTTATTTTATTTGATAATATGTATCAATTTTATTTGTAGATTATATATGTAACGAGAAATGTGAAAGATGTAGTGGTGTCCTATTATAATAATAGTATCGTAATGGATTATTATAATGGAAGCTTTAATAATTTCTTCAGATTATTTCTGGCAAATAAATGTAAAAATCAATTATATTTTCCTTTTTTTTTTGATATACATTTATAATTATATAATTATTTATTGGTTATAGTGAACTTTTCACCATATTGGCCACACGTTTTTGAATTTTGGAAACGAAGGCATCAAGAAAATATATTACTTATAAGATATGAAGACATGAAGGCTAATTTGAAAAGCGTAATATTAAAGGTTGCATCATATCTGAATAAAGAATGTACAGATGAACAATTATCCAAATTAGCCGAGCACTTAAAATTTGAAAATATGAAAAATAATACAGCTGTAAATTACGATTTCTGTCATAAATTTATACAGAAAATTCGACCTGATGCTCCCGTGGGTCATTTCATGAGATCTGGAATCATAGGAAGTTATAAAGCTGAAATGACAATGGAACAAATTGAAGAAATTGACAAATGGTCAAGTAAATATCTTGAAAATTCTGATTTTGTATTTGAAAATTAAAGTTATATTAATTTTATATAATATAATGTACGTTACATTGTTAAAGAAGATAAATTTAATATTAATATATACTTAAAAAAGAGCTTTTTATAGGTGAATATTAATATGAATTTCTTTGATGTTATTTTATTGTAACATATAATGTTTATTATCGTTTTTTAATAAAGTCTATATATTTCTTATTACAAATATAATATTGTTAAAAGATCTAATTATTTATTGTAATATATAAAGCGAATATAATTATACAGTTTTATGTTTAGAAATATATATATATATTTATATATATATATATATATATATATATATATATATATATATATATATATATAACCAGTATATTCATAATGATACGGTAAATATAAGTAGTTCAATTTCACTTTAAGTATGTTTCTAAGAAAACTCGTTTATACATGCAATTTACGGAAATTAAAGATAGAATTATGAGATTAGAAAAAAATATACTCATATTACAATAGTGATATAATTTTTTGTCACTCGTTATGTCAAATACATCCTCGACATGCGATTAATGTTCAATAATTATTTGAACATGTTTTTATTCATGTATAAATACTTAATTTGAGAAAATAAGTCTATAAATCGTGAAGTTTTTAGTTTTTGTTTGAATACAATGAGAATATAATGAGGATACTCAATATCATATTTTTTATTATTCTGTTAATTCGACCATTGAAGTGATATATTAGTAATTCGGATCAAAACCTTAGGTGTTATTCTTTTTTGATACATGGGTGGTCAGATAATGTTATAATTCTCATTATAGCATTAAAGATACTATACTAAAATTCATCTTAAAACATATTATCCATCTTAAAAAACGTTACTAGAAATTTAATTTACTTAATTATGGCATATAAATTCAATCATTTAAAAAAAATACTGAAGTAAAATAGATTGGTTTTTCATGTAATTGAATAAGATCTAATTTTGGTTCATTTAAACAGTTTTTTTATACAACATTTGTTGTAAAATATTGTCTGCGGCTTTTACTGTATATGAAATATTTGCATAATTAAAGAAATAACTAGTTAGAAAACGTTTTGCGAATGAATGCCAATTTTATAAATATCAACAATGTATATGTATAATCAATGTATAATTACGTAATCGGGGATTATCAGGTAGAATATTTTGTTGCCTTCTTGTAGAGTTTAGAAGAGTTAATTGTAAAATACAAATTCAAATCTCAATAATCATATCCCAATAAGTAAAAATAAAAAGTTTCATCTTTAACATTTTTAAACTGTTTAAAAAGTTTATATTCAAAAATACAAATGGCAAATAAAGATAATAAAAATGCTACACATATGGAAGATATCACTTTATTTCAGAGAACTAGTATAACAGTATGGTGTTTTCCTTTACTATTAACTAGTTTGATTACACTGGTACGGATTGAAAGTGAAGTAATAACTTCAAAACTGAAAGTGGAAATGCAACTTCCTTGTTCGCGAACAAAAATGCATCTTGGAGAAATGTGAAAGTTAAAAAACACTTCCATAAGATGCATACATTGCATTTCTCTATTGATCATTTGCAGAAAGACGTTTCTTGGAGTTGGTCGCATCTACGAAGATTCATACTTTTTCACATTTGTCTTTTACCAAATTAACTATTTTGTTAAAATGAGAACTTCAACGATAGCTATCACATATAATAATTTAGATAAGGAAACACATGAAAAGTTGGATAAGATGTTTCAAATAGAAAATAGTATGATTGAAGTGAATCCAAGCAAAGCTGTAATGCCGACAGCTTTCAAATTAATCGGAGAAGATATTTTAAATTTACCTATTTACGAAACTGATGTGTGGTTATGTTCATTTCCGAGAACAGGTAAATATCATTATCATATATAATTATTATCAACGTTAACAATACAATAAAATACTTATATATCAGGATCAACATGGGCTCAAGAAATGGTATGGTTGATTGGACATGATTTTGATTATGAAGGAGCTAAAGCTTTGCAACAAGTATTTTTTAAAATTTAATAATTTATTTTATCATATAAGTGTCTCTGAAATTTACAAATATATATTTATATTTTAGATAAGATGTCCATTGGTAGAATTGACAGCCATTATTAAAAATAATCATCAAAACTGGCACGAAGAAACTATCGAAGGTACATCCGTGGATTTAGTGAGAAATAAAATTCCTCATCCTAGATATGTGAGAAGTCATTTACCATGGGAATTATTACCTACTGGTTTAACTAGAGATGATAACACAGTAAAACCGAAGGTAATATTAAATTTTAAATTATTTGTTTATTTTAACAAATAGTCAGTATTAAAGTGTTCTTTATAGGTAATTTATACTGCTAGAAATCCTAAAGATATGTGCGTATCTTTTTATCACTATTGTTGCTTAGTTCATAATCTTAAAGGGAGCTTTGAAGATTTTTGTGAATTATTTTTAAACGGATCTGCTCCAATTGGACCTGTATGGAATCACATTTTAGGTAAATACAATAATATATTGTATTATATAATGTTTACGATTTCATTCAATTTTAATAGAAAATTAAAACAATAACAATTTTATAGGATTTTGGTCTCGCAGAAATGATCCGAATGTGTTGTTTCTTAAATATGAAGACATGAAAAGAGATTTACCGGGAATAATTAGAAAAACGGCCGCTTTCCTTAATAAACAAATAAGTGACGATGATCTTCGAAAACTTTGCGAACATTTATCATTCAGCAATATGAAAAATAATCCAGCCGTTAATTTAGAACCAATTATAGAAAAAACCAACGGGAAAAACTTTTTGGAACAAACGAAATTACGTTTCATAAGGAAGGGTGAAATTGGCGATTGGAAAAATCATATGTCTGATGAAATGGCAAAGCGATTCGATATTTGGTTAGAAGAAAATATAAATGGAACCGGTTTAAGTTTTGAGTGACGTTAATTAGAAATATATTTAGAATATTTTCAATATTAATTATATAGTTTCATACTTTTTATTTCACTACATATATGTATGTATATGTATTTTAGTAAATATTGTGTATTGTTTTGAATAATTCATTAACTAAACATTTTCAATTCTATCATATATCATATAAAGAATATAATTATTTCTATGAATTGTTTTTTTTCTAATAATGAATATATTTTATTCAAAAAATGTACATTGTAATTAATATTTTTTTTTAAATATATGAATATTATTCTTAATATGTAATATAAATTAAAAACACATATAGAAAATAAAAACAATATATATATATATATATATATATATATATATTCGTGTAATGAAAATTAGTCATCGTTTCAATAATATGTTATGTTCCAAGAAGTCGATCGAAATAAGATAAGAATAGAAAAGAAAATACATTTCATAAAAGTGAAAATATTGATAAATAATAAAAACATAATGACTAAATATAGTTTTAAGATTTCATGAAATATATGTTGAAATTTTAATTACACTGCTATTTAAAAACTAAGGGATTGAATCTAGTTTTAATATTTTTAAATTAATATGAAATTAATTAAAACACATTTTATATTCTTATATAAAACATAATATATAAAAAAATAAAAGATATCAATTTTGAAATTATAACTATCATTACTTAAAAAACTAAGATAGTATTCAGAATAATGGATAAGTTTTGATATTAAATTCCCAGAATTTTATCAAAATATCTCTTTCTTTTAAATTTACTTTTTTTTTAATTTTTCCATGGAAAAAATATTTTATCTAATAAGAAATCAGTTAAATTTACAAGTAGTTTTTGTCTAAATATATTAACTTAATTTATAAAAAAATATCTGTATTCTAAATAATTACATGTGGTGTTTATTAAAATAAAACAAATCAGTTTGTTTCTTATATTATATATCATTTATTGAGTCTAATATTTATACTTTATTTTATTTTTGGAAATAATTTAAATCTTTAATTTTCAATATTTTTCAAATATATTGTTATTATGAAAATTATTTAATATTTTGCGACAAAACAAATAAATAATTGTTTACTTGGATTACTAATTTTATGTTGATATATTAAATTAGAATATATTTCTTAATCCATCCGATATTAATCATATATAATTAAATATATTTCACATATTGTATTTTATTTAATTAAAACCGTATTTTTTTTTTCAAATTTCGTACATTTGTAAAAAATGAAAATAATGAGTGTTAAAATGCAAATTTTTGTCCGTTAAAATATGTAATATGTATATCAGTGACGTCATTTAGAATCGCAGTCAGATTAATATTATTTAATACAATATTAATATTATTTGTTTGAGGCTTCTTCAATAAAGAAATTTAAAATTACTTAATAAAAATTAATCATACAATTTAAACGTTTTATTTATATTATAATAGATAAAGTGATTAACTTTATTTTAATGAAAAAAGACAGTAGAGGATTATTCGTGGAAGAGGAAGACATAAACTTTGATTCTATACTTTAACAGAACGAAATTGAAAATTAATAAAGACGATATCAGTTGAACGTAATGCAATGTATGAAATATATTTAATTATATATGATTAATATTGAATAGATTAAGAAATATTTTCGAATTTCATATATATCAACATATATGGTATTAGTATAATAATTTAAATAAACCGTTAATCTTTTGTATTGTCATGAATTATTTAGCAACTTATTAGTAATTTAATTTTCGTAATGTTGTTTTATTATAATGTATTTGAAAAACTTTCTAAATATATTTTCAAATTTTTCTTAAAAAAAAATGTTTAGAAATATCCAAGAAATATTATAAATATTTAATTATTAGATCTAATATCTGGTATATAGAAAACTAATTGATTTATTTTAAATTAATAAAAACCACACGTTATTAATTAGAATATAGATATTTTTATTCAGAAATACCGTTATATATTGAGACAAAAGCTATTAGTAAATTTAACTGATGTCTTATTAGATAAACTATTTTTAACATAGATAAATTAAAAAAAAAGCAATTTTAAAAGAAAAAGATATTTTGATAAAATTCTGGGAATTTTATTCAATATTTAAAATCATTATGTTTTTGTTATTATTATTTATCAATATTTTCACTTTTATGAAATGTATTTTCTGTTCTATTTTAATCTTTATATCGATCGAATTCTTGGAACATAACATATTATTGAAATGATGACTAATTCATGGTACCTGAAGTTCATTGTTTTCGTTTTCCATAAGTGTTTTTGATTTATTAATATAAATGTCAAGAAAAAAATTTATATATATATATATATATATATATATATATATATATATATATATATTAGAATAAGATATTAATTATAATTTACAATAAAATATATTCATTATTAGAAAAAACAATTCATAGAAATAATTATATTTATACGTGATATATGATAGAATTGAAAATGTTTAGTTAATGAATTATTAAAAACGATATTCAATATTTATCAAAATACATATATACCATAAAGTAGAATAAAAAGTATGAAACTACATAACTAATATTAAAAATACTATACATCAGACATGAACATAAATATCTCAGTATTTATATTTTCTACTTTTATTTATATTTTATCGTATCGAAAAATAATTTGGAAATTGTTGAAATTCAAAATATTATTGAGTCGTTCTTATATAAATTCATCGATGGTTAACAACGTATATAACTTTTAAATAATAATATATATGATTTATATATAAATGATTTTTTAATTTATACGATATTGAAAATTATTATATTCAATTTTAATGTTATTCACTTCTCGTATTAATGTTTCTCCGTGATTAACGGATTATAACATCGGTGCCATTTGTTATTTAGTGCCAAAATTGAAATTTGTGACACGAATTTAAAAAAATGGCAGTATCATTTTATAAACAATTATTTTATGTATATCAAAATTTTCTATATTGTGGTATCTATAAATAAACTAATAAAACAAAACGTTTATAAATAGAATTAAATATAAATTGGTCAAACGGTAATATTTATAATTTTTAAAATTAAATTAAAACGATAAAGTTTAAAATAAAAATTATATTTTACATAAATGCCAATAGATGAATTTATTGAAAGAATATAAAATAAATCGATTTTTAAAAATATTTTTCGAATTTAAAATTCGATTAATCGCTCAGCGGCATATGGTCGTATTAAAATGCGTTAAGTTCGTTTTCATAGTAAAGCGACAGCGTAGTGTAGCTGTCAGCGGATCAGCTGCGGCTCGGTGTTCGTTCAGTTGAGATTTGGAGTCCGCGGCGTGCGGACGCGAGCGCATCTTCGGTCCCGATGAGACGCGCCTGCAGTCGAATGGCATTCAAGAGTGCGGCGTCGAGCGGCGCGGCCGCCGCCCCTCCCGAAGATCCGGCGCTTCGCATAAAAGAAACCCTTTTCTCGGAGTTGCTTCTCGAATGCAGGCTCTCGGCCCCCGGAGCCAGACTCAGCGCTAAGCTCAGGACGGCACTCGAAAAGTCAGTAATATCTCTTTTCACCTTTCGCCTTTCGCTTCCCGTTTCCCGATTTTCACTTCCAGTTCTTCCCGCTTTCTCGGTCCGCTTTCACTTTCCGCTCGTCGTTCGCGTTTATTTCTTTGTTTACGAATCGTTTTATTATGATACGCATTTTATAACGCTTCCGCATCCCGAGTTCTCCTTGAGATATTTAATCATCGATATCCGCTTTCCGAATATGGAACTCGTTATCGATATCCATATATAACGTTCTCGAGAAAAAAAAATACTATTAAATAATACTCTTCTATTTCGTATCGATATATATTTTGTATCGTCGAATATTACATCTAAATTGGCGACATTATTTAGCCTCATTATATATATATATATATATATATATATATATATATATATATTTATTTTTGGAACCATAAAATGTGTCAATAATCAACTTTCGATTTATATTCAAAGTCTCGTTTCGCGCCGTTTAAATATACGAATATGTATATTTTTTTATAAATTCCAAATAAAACTTCGATTATTTAAGTTTTAGCGCGTTATTTTATAGTAGAAATTATAATTAGTTTATAAATTAAATTAACACTAGTTTAAATGTTAAACGATCGTAACGATTTTTAAACAAGACGCTCGTATAATTTATATTATTGTATACAAAGTGGTTTCCTTTAATTATTAATATTTCTCTACTGTATATATACCGATTTTGATGTTGATTCATTCTTAGATGTTGCTAATTTTTCATTTTCATTTTTATATATGACCGCGTATAATCGAAATATATTTTATTTTGTTCTTTATTAGTTTCAAGATATGTTCTTTATTTGTTACTAATTAAAAAATGTATATTTAAAATAAAAATAAATTTTTAATATGCTATACTTTACGCGCATAAATAAATTAAGAATTATGTGATACTTCTAAATTAAAAAAAAATATTACGATTTAAAATTTTGTCTTATATATTGTAATAGTTTAATTTAACCGTAGTCCCCGTTCTTGTGAAATTGTCTTTATTGCGTTTACGTTAATATATTTTATTTCGTCAAAATCATAGTGGCCTTCTAGTTTTTCATCGATGGTGTACGCGTGTAATAAACAAAAATTTAAGGTGAAAGGAAACATTTTATCGTTACGGTGTTTGTTCATATCTAATGTAAGAATTTGTCGAATAACATCACACTGGAATTCATTAGCATCCATAATGTGCGCGCGTATTATTGATGTTGTAAACTAGTCAAAAGAGTATGTCTAAATAGCTATCAGATTTTAATTTAATTTAATTTTTTTTTAGGTTTCCTTTTCTCGTAAGAAGAGAAATTGCCAGCCGTGAGAAAGACCGATGCACGCCACTGTTTATTGCGTGTAAGCGAGGAAATGTGGAAATTGTTGAATATCTGATTGTTACTTGTGGCGTTGATGTGGAACAGAGAGGATTATATGAAGTAACAGACGATAGGTTAATGTAATATCTTTCCATATTTAAAAAAAAAATCTTAGTTATTAATTAAAATTAGCTTATACAATTTTTAACTCTGATAATTTTTTAATAGAAAAAGAACATTTCATTTTGTTTAAAATAATATAGTAACATTTAATATTTTTTTTAAAACAGATCTGTACATTATGTCACTCCACTTTGGTGTGCAGCCGTGTCCGGTAAACTAGATGTGATAAAATGTTTGGTAAAAAATGGTGCAAACGTAAATGCAGAATCGGATTCGGGATCTACTCCAGTACGAAGTGCTTGTTTTATGACACATTTAGAAATAGGTTTGTATTTTGTCAAAAATATCTTTAATAGAATTTTTCAATTTGTTTATTTGCGTTTTTTTTTAATTTTCAGTTAAATATTTGGTTCATCACGGCGCTGATATTAAAAAACCAAATTACAATGGTGGAACATGTTTAATTAATTCTGTTCAATCTGATGCCTTATGTAAGTTTCTATTAGAAAATGGAGCAGACGTAAATGCGACGGATATTCAGAATAAAACTGCATTACACTATGCAATACAAGAGCACAGGTATATAGAATTAAACAGCTTTTCTCTTTTTATTTTTTATATTATTAACGATCGAATAATATATTTCTTTTTTTTTCGTATCATACAGAAAAGAAACGACAAAATTGTTATTAGATTATGGTGCAAATCCGTTTGCTCTTTCGCGTTCTAAAGATGACTCCTTACGAACTGCTTGCCTTAAAGGTGCTACTCAAATATTCACTCTTTTAGTACAAAGGATTCATTATCCAGATGAACGTTTAGCTGATGCTCATGAGCTACTTGGTGAGTTTACATGTGGGTTAGTCACATATTATTTATTTAGACGACCCCCTGGAAGAGCTACTTTCTATGTTAAAACAAAAACTATATTAAGATGTTATAGATACAGAATAACTGATCTGGGAAAAGTACAATAAATCATAAATTAATCCATTTACTAGGTGTTTTCTATACATTTATAAATATTTTACTGCTGTAAATTCCACTAACCATTGGTTGCGGAAAATTTACTGTAGTTAAGACGATCAACCGTCCTCTTGGAAGGACAATCCTTCTTTTTGTCCTTCTTTTTGATAAATGCCCTCCTTTCTTTTGGAAAAGTGTCCATTTTTGAAAATTTTGGATTTATGTAGATTTAGTTTTCAAATAGAAAAAAGTTTTTTATTGAGTTGACCCTAAAATTTTACACTTCGGTAACACAAAAGTGCGATGAAAATGTCACCGAATATTATTCACGTATACAAATGAATTAAAAACTTAAGAAAAAAAACATGATAAAAGTTTAAGATTAATTAAAACAAAAAGTCACTAAGGAAATATTGTGACAATGAACACATGAAAGTTGACAACAGAACACATGTTAAAATTGTTTGAATCATGATGAAAATATTATAAACCAATATTAAAGAAGCATTTATAAACAACAAATAAGATACTAAGCAAGTTTGTAAAAAAATATGAATACATATACGAAGGAACAGTTGACAACTTTATAACGCGAAAAGATGACGTCACACAAAAATATAAATGCTCCTAAATATGTAAATACAGCTGAAATATAATATGTGAATACGAAAACTATTCAAGCAACATAAAAAGATAGCAGCAGGATATTGAATTTTAACAAAATAATGTTTGCGTCGCTGTAATAAGTACAGCTATGGTATATGTTCTTCACAAACACCGTATAAACTGAAGCCTCATAAAAAAATGCAACTCTTACGAATTAAAAACGATAAGCTCCATTATGTAAAAACCGTATAAATTGAGACATTGATTTCATATCAAATTTGAAGATGCATTCAAAAAAATCCGCAGTGTACTATTTAAAAAAAATCATTGAAAATTATAAAAGGTACATAATAATACGTCTCAAGTATTTCCAACATTTTTTTTTTAATTTAACAATTATAATTATCATAACTTATTAAAATAAAATTTATTCATTCTCAATGTCGAGAGAGACAGCAATAATGCAATGGATTAAGCTCTTTATTTATATTGTAAATATTTCAAAATTATATTTCTCGATCGCGTTAAAGTGAAACTGTCTAAAAAAAAGTACTGCGTAAATGTGGTGTTTTGTACGTTAAATTTATATGTTTGACATAATACTTTACATTTCTCAATATTTATATATCGATAGATAGACATATTAAAAAAATAGTAAATTATTATGGTTTTTATTTCAGGTTCAACTATGTTAGATGATTTTAATGATTCAATGTTCGCTATTGAACATTGGAGAATAGCTAATAATATTCGTTATAATGGTCCTGTACATATAGGTAAATATAACGTTTTTATATATTGTATTATTTTAATTTAAAAAAAAACATACCTTTAAATATTTTAAAATAATATTTATAGCGAAAAGACCTATTTTACCTCCGAGACCGGCTTATAGAAATGTTGTTGAATTCTCTAGTGACGCAGAACTAGACGTTATTTCAACCGATATAGATGAAATGCGTATACAGTCATTATTAATATGCGAGAGAGTTCTTGGAGTTGTACATAAAGATACAGTGTTCAGATTAATGTTTAGGTATAGTATTATTTTTTTAAGATGAATATAACTTTTTTTAAATTCATCTATTGTACTATTTATTTATTTTTTTATTATAGGGGTGCTGCATATGCAGATTCGTTCAGATATCAGAGATGTATTGATTTATGGATATGGGCCTTACAGATAAGAATAGAAAAAGATACTATACTTTATGCAGGTTATTATTTTAGAATATTATCGTTGTTTATATATATATATATATATATATATATATATATATATATATATATATATATATTTATAATATTAAATTATCATAATTTTCATTTTAGATACATGTTATTCTGCACAGGCTTTGGTTAAAATTATGATAGATTTGAATGTTGGCCATCTAAATCATGTCAGTGATTTTGGTGAAAATGAAAAACTTCCTAGATTTTGTGACGTTGTTCAAGTGTTCAAATTGTTAATGTTAAACATGAAAGGTATGTATTTGATGAGTATAGGTGCGTACATATATGAGTAATTTTATTGATTTTGTATTACTATTAAATAACAGTGACAATATTCAATTTGTTATATCATAGTGAAAGTAAATTAATAGTTATAATATTACATTGTAATCATAAAAATAATGATTACTAATGTTATTTTTTTTACATTTGTACGTAATTCACTTTCTAAAAATGCTCATTAAAAACTCATGCATATTATATGTATATAATATTTGATTACTTCTCTTAATATAAATACTAATTTTAATTATGATAATGAATATGAATTTTATTTCTTTTTCTCAGAAACACGCAGCATATTAGATATTAGACCATTTTATAAAAAGCAGTCAGAAATGTTTGATAAAATTCTAAAATGTGTCACTCATTTAATCTATTTACTTGTTGACACATCGGAAACTCCTGATGAAAAGAATGAGGTATTTTATTTATTTTATATTTTTTTAATATTTTGTATTATTATTAATGTACTTTTTATAGGTATGTGATTTAGTTACAAAATTAGTACATATGAATATTAGAAGTGCTTCAAAAGGAGATACGTTACTTCATTTATCAGTATCAAGCTTAAATATCATAAAAAGTACATATTTTCAGGATGATATGGAAGCGAAGGTATTTTTTTTTCTTAACTAATATTTTAGTTTATGGTAATGTTAGCTTATGTTGATTTAATGATCTAACTTTTTAAAAATGAAATTAATGCATATATGGTATATTACGATTATATTTTTTTTAGAAAATATTTCCAAATTACAAAGTAATTAAAGTGTTGCTCGATTGTGGATCTAATATTAATGCAAAAAATGAATCAAAATCAACTCCTCTTCATGTAGCCTGTATTCCATACAATTATTCAGCGATGGTAATGACATATATCTTCATATTTGATAATTATTTTTCATACTATATAATATTAATAATATTTTTGTTTCTGTTTTAGTTAATACGTTTACTATTGTCATATGGAGCTCACGTGGATCAACCAAATAAATTTGGTGATTCACCAGCATTTTTACTGTCGAAGAATTTACGTTCTAATGTACAACTAATGAATTACATATCGTTGAAGTGCTTGGCAACGCGTGCTGTTTTAGAACATAACATACCATATGATGACGGAAGAATTCCTGATACTCTTGTCGAATTTGTCAAGTTTCATAAGTCTTAATTTTATTTCTTGTCAAATTGAAATATTTGGATCTGTATTAATCTGTAATACTGTATCAGTGTTTATATAATTTAGCACTGAGTGATTGTAAATTTCGTTTAGCTCTTTTTTTATAATATTTCTCTTATGAAAAATTTAGGTTAATTTAATATTATTTATTTTTATTTTATAATATTTCAGAATTAATGATATCCTAAATACATCGTATTATATTTTAAAAATACTATTATATTTAATATAATATGGAAAGAATGAAGATAATTCTATTTTATTGAATAGAATTTTCTTTAATAATTCTATTAAAAGTAGAAAAAGCTTAATATTTTATTTTCAATATTAGATAAGATTTTGAAACTAATGTGTTATTATAATACAGAAAGATCGTGACGTATTCTATTTTTTCTGTATAAATAAAAATATATTATTTTGATAATCTTAGATTTTATTAATTCTGAAATATTCGAATTAAAAAAAAATCTGCTTGTATATGTATACAAGCTTTTTTGCAATATAAACCAATACAAGGGCGTACAAGCGTTATCTAGTCAAGCAGACTTTCAAAAAAATATAGATATAAATTTCTATTATATCACCATTATTACGAGCTTTAACAAATATTTTTCACTTAACCATAATCACTATTAAAATTTATAAATATAAATTAATTCACACTTCTTATAGGAATCTTATTATTTACCATACTGAGATTAATTGTTTTTTTTCCTTTCAATTCGTGTATATTGTGTAATATAATTGAAATGTGTTCAAGACATTTAGATCTATCGCTTTCATCTGTAGTATTATTGTAGTGGCAATTTTGTGATTTTTGAAAGATTTTTTTATAATTAACTATTATAGATATATAAAATTATGTGTTGTTTTGTGATATGAATATATATATTAAACTTTTTTTTGTTTAAAATTTATTGATTATTGTTCAGTATTGTAATTATATTTTAATTTTATAATAATAATTATAAAAAAGTTTGGTGACGTATATGTAATTTGATTATGTACGTTGATTGATTTTGAATAAGTATTATTAACCAATTTATTATATGAAAATATATTGTATTGACGCCCAATTTGACTCGAAAACTTCACAAGTGTTTGTTATTTTATTTATCTCAAAACGTTGAACCTTTATATCTGATTTCATATATATTAAACAAACAAAAAAAAAATTAAATAAAAATAAAGTGATAATTTTCAATTAATCATTTTAATTATACGCAATATCGAATTATAAAAATTACAAAAGTGATTAATGCCACAGAATAATAGTTGCGGCTCGACGATGACGAATTCTTTTTATATATGTCTACGACGTGGATTTTCCAACCCATATTTGAATGCGTAAAACTATTATAATAAACTATATCGGGCCATGTTGTATTGGGTGTTATTTCTAGAATAGCAGGCTCTCCCTTTTCACAAACGAAATTTAAAGAACGGTTGAATTTCTTGAATGTTAGAAAATCGTCGTCTAATCTTCTGTCTCTATCTTGAGAATGTGTTGAGGAACATAAAGGACCGACTGGAAATTTTGATTTAAATTTATAACATAGTGACTTTAAATATTTATTACAAGAATTTAATAAAAAATATATATATACCGGCAGTTGGTTTTGGTCTGCCACGTCTGGTAAATTCTACACCAGCTAATACTCTAATATTCTTTTGAGCAGCATCGCTCAATCTATCAAAACCACCATGTGGATCTACTGATATAATTAAAGGGTGATATAATTCAGCAGAATGTGGATTATTTCCTCCAAATACCTAGAATTTATAAATTATTTATAAATATATAGACTTTTATATTAATATAATATTTTTTATTGTTTTTACTTTAAAGGAATACGTTAATCCTCTTCTTAACCATAATTCAGGTGCTAAATGACCATTTATATACCATGCTAAACCGTTAGATGTTTGACCTGTGAGTGCCTGATATCCTCTTTTACCACCCGATGGTCCTATAGTTGCTGTAAAAGTTCTGATCGATCGATCGAATATTTCTGATTTTTCCCAAGGTTCTCTCAAATTTGTATCAGATCTAAATATATTTATGTATTTAAAAATAAAAGTTGAAAAGTATATTTTGTAGTATATTTGACATTTTTGGTCGATCATCGAATTACCTTGTAAAAGCGAAACACGTGTTTATCGGTTCTTTTATGCCAAAATCAAGTTTATTATCTCGTTTTGGATAAAAATCGTGAAAGGCCGGTTCTTTATTGCTATCCAATCTACCGATTGCCCATATTATATATGTGCTTCCTTCAGTTGTATATTCCTTATCACCATTATCAGCTATAAAATCGATTTATACATATTACTTTCAAGTAAATGACTAAAAACTAATTTAGAAAAAAATATTCCTACATGATATTAAAGTACGTCTATATGTTATGATATTAATTCCATCGTTTCTGACTGCAGTATGAAGTTGATTACTATCTAAACCACCTACCAAATCATCTCTACATACACCTTTATATTGTCCCAATACTTGAACACACTAAAAAAATGTATTATTTAAGTACACACACACACACACACACACACATATATATATATATATATATATATATATATATATATATATATATATATATTAAAAATAATCAATTAATTAGCAAAACATACTGGAGCTAATGCTGTTATATTATAATCAGTAGCAAAACCTCTTGATCCATCAATGTATGCAACTGTTACATCTGAACCAAGCATTTGACTTTTTTCTGTTGAACCAGATATACCAAATGCCATATATTCTTCCTCGGTAACCTTAAATATGTCTTAGAATATAACATTTAATTTTTAATAATGAATTTAAAATAAATTTATTGAGTTATACCCGTCCTGATAGTTGAATGGTAATTTGTGGACCGAATACTTCCCATGAAACCTGCAAATCTTTGTGAAGTTGAACACAATTAGGCAAACTGTTCTTTTGTGGATATATCTGCACAAGTGATGGTGGCACATTTAAACCATCCGGTATCAATATTGAACCATAACTTTCTTTTGTTTCTAAATCATACACACTTAGCCAATCAATATTAAATATCGTGATTTCACCTGGTAATTCTAATTTTATAGATTCACTGTTATATTCTCTAATTGGATCCAAACTTTAACAAAAAAAAAAAAAAAATTATTTATATATAATGTAATTAGATATTATGAAATAAAAAAAAACTTACTATCCATATTCATCTGGAACTTTGTTTCCTTTAGACGAAGGTTGTGGACCAACACCAACCCAAAAGTATGTATTTTTACCTAGTCCATCATACACAAATTCTGGAATTCTGTAAATGAGTAAGTCGATTATTAGAATTTATAATATTTTTTATATTTTATAATTATTTATTTTATGAACCTTATCGTTTTAGCATCGATAATTTCAACGGAATCAGATCGAACGCTGTGCGATCGTCCGACGAAACTTCCAACTTTCTGCAATTTAGGAGGTTCGAATTCTTCAACTATATAAATGTCTCCAAACGTATTCTGATTTGAAAGGTCGTATATAGCGAACCATTTTATTTCAGTTATTTTTTTGCCATCCGGCAAAGTGAGAGTTAAATCCTTATTGAGATAACGCGATAGCACGTTTGTACTGAAATTTATTATCATCATTTGAAAATGTCACGATTAATTTATATTTTTATTTAATATTAGAGTCAGATTCTTACGTTCCGTGTTCGTCAGGAACTATGAAACCCTGAGGACCCGGTCTATTTGCAGCACCGGCCCAAAAGAATGTATCAGTTCCTTGTCCATCATAACTGAATCCGGTTATTAGTATTGTGTATTGATTTACAGCGTAGACTTCACCCGAAACCTACAATTGAAAAGTGAAAGGATTGTTATGATAAAATAGTATTATGTCCTTATGTACATATAAATATGATTATTATATGACATAATGTAACATATTTTTAAAAGGATTTTTTTAATATTTGTATACTTATAATTAATATTTTAAATAATTATATATATATATATATTTATACTAATTAAAAATATTGTTTAATTAAATATTCAATAAAAAGCAAAATTAACTTTAGAGATATCAACGCATCGATATTCTGCAAACCCATAGATATATTTTTCATTTATAAAAAAAAATATTTTAATGAAATAATATTAAATTAAAATTGATTATATTTCAACTAACCTGATGATGATATGAATTTATTTTGCCTAAATATTTTCCCAAATATGGTCCATCTTCTTCGCATTGCACCACTGTAAATCGAAATGCGTCACATGAAAAATCGTATTAAAATACACCGAATACATTCCAATGTAAATTTATTCATTTCTAATATGTATGAAACAGGAAAACTAAAACAGTTTTTATATTCATATATTATAGAAGGTTATGTAGGAACTCACCATTCGCCAAGAACAGAAGCACAATACTTGAGACAAAGAATATGTTTTTCGTAAGACGATGCACTTTATAATACGCGGTCATTGTATGCAAGTTTTAGCCACTTTCATTTTCCTTATTGAACCAATTAATTATGAAAAAAAAAAATATATCGATATACGAATTTAATCAAAAAATAAATAAAAAATAACGACATAAACTTAACAATCATGTACCGGAGATCATTATTTTATAATGTCAATATTGTCTAAAAACAATAAATAGTGATGAAAAGGTGCAAAATAACGCGACGTTCCGATTTAGACTAAACGAAAGCGGGTTCACCGGTCGAAGCATGAACGAAACTAGTTCTTATTTTTTTCTTTTTTGACGTGATGCTTCAGGTGTTTTAAACTCTAAACTTTCTAAAATTACATCACGTTCTTTGTGTATGATGTGTTTATATGCCCCGGTGTTTGGACTATGTTTCATATATTCACGTGAGTTATGACTTAGTTGTAAATTATTAAATATACATTTTTATGTGCGATCTATCATTGTTGAACAATTTTTTTTTTAGCAGTGATATATATATGAGCTGTATAAAGATATAAAAAAATATTTTTATAATAATATACAAATGATTTTGTCTATTATCTTTAACTTGTAACAGGATGTTTCCATTTTTTTTTTGTACATCACTAACAAACAAAATGATTATGCATAACATAGTTTGTAATTATAATTATAATATATGCATTGTTTATTCGATTCTATATATAAAATAATACAACTCATAATTTTTATTAAATATATAGAATATTACAAATTAAAATTGTGTGCATTTTTAAGAGTATAACAGATTAAAGAATGCGATATATTTTTATTTTTCATTAATTTCAAATTCTAACGAGAATTGATTAAATATTATATAGTGGAATAAAAATGTATTTTTCCAATTGGAAATACTTTTTTTTTTTTTTAATAAAAATAATATACGTATCGTTGCTGTGAAAAGTTGATTACGTCTGAATTGTTTGAATAACGGCAATGTAAGTTGAATTAAAAAGTATGTCTTTTACGCTCGAAGCGAATTGCAAGGTTATCATTTCGAAGACAATTGAAATTAAAATGCATTTTAAATTACAATCTGCAATTATTCACGTACATGTTATATTTTTTGAAGTACTAATTGGAGAATAATTAACATTTTGGATCGCATTTAAAATAATGCGATCTAAATAAAAATCAAAAAGGAAAAAATACAGCAGATGTCGCTTGTAAAATTATTTAGTAAATATATAATTAGTTATATTTTCTTATTTTTTTTATTTATTATAAATAAATTTATTTATTCTTATATTAAAAAAATGAGGAAAAATAATTTTTATCCTTATATTTAATTGTATTTGGAACAACGCATCATGTAAAAATTGAATATAATATACACGATAATTTTTGATAAATTAATGAATTTAATATTTTTATATTAGAGTAATAAAATTTAAAATAAATAATATTATTTAAATATTATATTTATTATTATTATCAGTCTTGTTGTTCAAGAGACATCTTTTGATATTTGTGGAGTTTGGTTCATAATATGAAAATGATAAAATATTAAATAATATTATTTAGTGGCTGCATGTGATAATGATTAAATTAGAAAAATATTAATTAATTAATAATCATATATACCATATATATATATATATATATATATATATATATATATATATATATATATATATATTTATGTAAGTGTTAATAAAATATACAATTTAAAAAAAGCTCACAAAAATATGATCATTAATAATATCAATATTAGTGAAAGCGAATGAAAGCTTTAATCAGTTAAATTTTTCTCAGGATATAATTATGAAGTGAAAATATAAAAATATATGAATTTTTATTATTCAGTTTATTGTTGAAAACATATTCATACATGTAGAAATATAGACATATGATTTATACGACGCATAAAAAAATATTACATAATTTTATATAGTCTAGTATATTTTATAAGAATTAGAATAATATTCCACGTTATAAGGGCGAATATTTAAAATTATATATATATATATATATATATATATATATATATATATATATATATATATATATATATATTTAAAAAATCGTTCACAACCGATATACGAATATTATAATTTATTAACACACACACACACGTGTATAAATAAATAAATAAATATAAATTATTAACGAAGTGGTGAAAGTGAACGTTGTATGGTACCAACATATTATAATTACGTAAAGTCACATTCAAGTAGCAGTTGTACTTGTTCAAAAGTACGCGTGCACACTTATGAACATAAGTGTACATATATATATATATATATATATATATATATATATATATATATATATATATATATATATATATATATATATATATATATATTATGATTCAATAGAGAAAAAATATAAGACTTATGATTATTACATATATTTGGAAGGCTAGAAGATATGAAGAGAAAGGCCGATGACCCATAGACACTTTTTAAGTTTAATCAGTGGGAGGTTGTTATGATGAACATAAATATATATATATATATATATATATATATATATATATATATATATATATATATATTTGAATATTGTCTGATGTGGTCAAGAAGGTGGATGTTTGAAAGTTTTAGTACGTTGTTCCATGTTTTTATTGGTAATTTTGTGTTCCATGTTTAGCATTGTATTGATGGATTAATATATATATATATATATATATATATATATATATATATATATATATATATATATATATAATATTATATTATAGAGTTCTTTAACCCACATAAATCTAGTATAACATATGTGGAATATGTTTTGATAAATTTTCATTACAATTTATATTTTAATTATTATATATTAAAAATAATATAAATAGATATATAATGATCATATAGTAGTTTCTGTTTTATATTATATAATTATTGTTTCATTAGAATATTTTCATATTTTATTGAGAAAAAATCTATATTTATCATATATCATATTTAAAAATTTTCTAACCACTCTTGATAAACTTTCTTATCTTATATTAATATTATATCAATATTATTATAATAAAAATAATGCGTATATATTATGTATTTTCAGACAAAAAATATTTTTAACGTATTTAATTTTAATATTAATATATATATAAAAATACTTATTTATTAATAATTTTTACATATTGGAAAATATATATGCTGATATATTTATTTATTATAGAAATATACAAATTATAACATCTAGCCATTTTAATGATCAAACCACCAAATATATCATCAATTAAATTGCATATCCAAATAAAAAAAACTATTTAAACGAAACATTTAGAATAATTACCATTCTTAAATAATCATTAAATATGCATAAAAGATTTTGAACGTAGAGAAAAATAAATAATTTCATCATATCGAAAATAATAGACGCTTAAGAGCGTGGCCCACAAAATAATAAACCCTGTACGATTTTTATCAGATTTTTTTTTACTATTATTATTATTATTATTATTATTTACATTATGAAATTTTATTTTATTGTTCTACAAGTATTAAGGATACGATTTAGGATATGAACCCGTCGCTATTATGTCTTGAGAAGTCTTAAAAATTACGCAAATGATCCAACTTTGTCTGTTATTGTTTCTATATATATATTTTTTTTTTCTTATTAAGATACTCCCACACGAGATTCGTATTAAATCGATCGACGTTTTGAGATTTAATTTTTTTTTCTGATGATATTGTTTCGTTTCAAGATACGTTCACAGTGTAAGAGTATCGAAAAAAAATATTTTAATTATATAAATGTATTAAAATTACAATTCGAACTTGGCAATAGAATACATATGAAAAAAAAAACTTAATGAAGTAGGAAATATTTTATTATACAAAATTTTGAAAGTTTTTCAAGCGATAATGTCATTGAAAGTCTTCAGACACTTTTATATATTTGTGAACGTTTTAATATCTCTTCAACACATTTTCTCTTTATATATATATATATATATATATATATATATATATATATATATATATATATATATATATATATATATTATAATATATAATCAAAAATTTTACTGTTTGACTATAGTCAGAATTCCCATCATATATATTAATATATATATATATATATATATATATATATATATATATATATTTATTTATTTATTATTTCTTAGGAAAAAAAATCATACATAATAACATTAGAGTAGTCAGTCGTGGAAACATTTTAATTATGTAGTCGAACCAGTGACCTGCTGTTCTTGTTGCTTGTCATCTTCCAGCTGATAATGTTGAGGTATGTCAGTACAGTTAACAACTGTTACAGTACTGACTCTGACTGTCCTACATTGCATCCATAATATTACGTTATTATGTTGAACATACACACAAAAAAAACTCATATATATATATATTATATAAATTATTATAAACGACATTGTAAATATTTATTATATAGATGAGAAAATAAATATTTTTCATTCGTATATAATGTCGAAATGTAAACAGGGGGGGGGGAAGTTTATTTGTGGAAAATAATAATAATAATAATAATAATAAGTAAACAGATTTGTTATAAGTATCATAAAGAACTTGTTCGATGACTTTGGATCTTTCGAGTTTATTTACAACTTTTAGATACGCTTTGACATTTGTATATATATTTTTTTATTATCGGAAAATATTGCATATTTTTCCATTCGATAAATTCATAGTTAAAATTATAATAATGTAATCGTATAACATAATGTTTATTATGTCGTTCTAATGCTATTTTTTTCTTCAAATTAAAAATTCAGAAAAAAATGGATTATTTAGAAATTCATGAAATATATTAGAATTTTAATGTGTTTATTGGAGGAAAAAAAAACAAAATAGGTCGTTATTATTATTTTTAGATACATGTTCACTTTATTATTATTCTCTATATATAAATATAGGACAATTTTAG
The DNA here is from genome assembly GCA_024500535.1 of Leptonema lineaticorne. Taxonomy (NCBI): domain Eukaryota; kingdom Metazoa; phylum Arthropoda; class Insecta; order Trichoptera; family Hydropsychidae; genus Leptonema; species Leptonema lineaticorne. The sequence continues at coordinate 3,344,271 of JANIJI010000004.1, read as the reverse complement.
ATATCTCTATGTATTGAAATTATTAGAAAGTTGTTTATAAGATACTATTATATGATTATTTATTTGTAATAAATAATCATCAGATATGTGAATAAATATTTTAATATGTATTATATTATTAATTAGCGAGATATAATAGTGCAATAAAAGTTCAAAAAATCAGAAATAAAACAATATATATATATATATATAAATTAGAAGTGCAATTATGAAATATTGTTACAAAAATACTAAATCAAATTCGACTTTTAAACTAATAAATATTTTATCTTCAGATCAAAATATCGTCATAAAATACACGTGTATCGTTCAAAAAAAAAAAAAAGAATCAAAATAATGACACAATAATATATATAATTCGTTCGACGTTTCTATTGCAAAATCGACATTAAATAGTCCATTGATTCGACGTCGGTATATTTTGACAATTACATGGAGTCACAGCTGACGTTTTTGACACGAGGATCCCACCTAGATCTCGTGTGCTATGATTTGGCAATATCATCATCATCATCATCATCATCGTCGTCGTCGTCGTCGAAGACTTTCGCAATGAGCATCGAAGATAAAGAAGAAATGTCTATAAAGAAACGATTCGATCGCCCACGCTCACCGCTCCGAGGCATCGGTCACATTGAATTCGGTTTAAGTTGACATATGGCATAATTAGGTTTGGCGTATGTGTGAAATTTTATATTTATAGATAGATCTGGGTCAAGTGTAGTTAAATTATGGCAAATATTGTGCAAAAATTATCTATTTCATTTTCAATTATAATATATAATTTTTATGTTTTTTTTTTTTTAGTAATTGGATTAGTAAAAATTAATTATTATGCAATTATTAATTTTTGATAAGACTATAATTGACTTGACATGACTCATAATCACTAAATCATGATTGATGTGAATTAAAAGTTGATTATAAGATTGAGAAGCTTGCATAAATAGAGAGAAATAAAAAAAAAAGATTTAAAAAATAATAATTATACCTAAAAGGTTACTAATTATATACATTTTGATTGTACAATTATTTTGTTGCTAAAGCTATACCAATTTATTTATATAATATATATTATTATGTGATGATGATTTTAATTTAATAAAAAGAAGAGTAAATTTTATATGTTGTTCTATACTTAATTTTATTACTCATTTGAAATATTTAATTTTTTTCTGAATATAAAAAATTATATAAATTTATAATACATTTTGGATCTTATATATTGATCAAAATTGACTATATTAATTCAATTGAGTTTTAAAATTCACACTTAAATGTGTATTGAAAATTAAATTCATATATGGTAAATAAATATCCTTACTGATTTCTCATAATTCCAACAATATTTATGCATGCATGCTTTTATATATGTTTATAAAAATATATATATATATATTTTTTTTTTGTAAAGTTTTTAATATTCAAGTACTGGTAATTCGCAATGAGAATGATCGTCGATTCTTCTCACGATGTTGTGTAAGAATTGAAGCCGGATGATGGCTTCGCTGATCTTCTACCACCAATTGCAACATCATGTATTTGGAATATACAGAACATATCAAAAGTTATAATTATTAAATAAAAATTATTATATTAATTATATATAACCGTCGATCAATATATTGATTATAATTTACATTAAAAAAAAACGTATAAAGGTTAATTTTTTTCTAAATAAAGGTGTAATCTTTTGTGAAAAAAAAATTGAGGTCTAGGTTGAGGAATATTTAAATAATTAATATTTATATGGATTTTTGTCTTTAATTTGTTACTATATATATATATATATATATATATATATATATATATATATATATATATATATATATATATATATAAATACGATATAGCATTGTATAGTTAATTTGGTGTTAATAAATATTGATATAATGAAGATTGAAAAAATCAATAATTATATGTATTATCATATATTAAATCAAATATACACGAATTTAATGTCACATTCTAAAAGATCCTGAAAAACTTTTAATGTATAATTTTTTAAAGATATATCAATTTTTTTATATATTCAATTTTAATAACGTATAAATAATTTATTTAATCATTTGGAATATTTTTTAATTATTTTAAATGAAGAATTAATTAATGACAAATACGAAAGATATTGAAATATTGCTCTACAAATTAAATATAATACATATATCAAGAATTATTATATTATATAATAATATGAAAAATTGAATGATAATATAGTTATAGTAAAATGAATAGTTGACAAAGAGGTTTTAAAAGGAAAAATTAGTGAAGTAAATGGAGGTTAAAGGCTATATCGATCTGCAAAACCGGAAAGTAGAAGCAATATATTATGGTTAGCAATATTTCTAATATATGTTGTTGTATGGTGTAACATGAAAATTGTCGGATTAGATTAATTGGATGTCTAGGATTTTAAAATTATGACTGTGCGAGTTTTTCTGATTTTCATTTATAACATTTCACCCATCAAAATTGACTTTTGAAACTTGAACGGTGTCGCAAACTTTTAAACTATAAATGAGAAAAAAAAAATATATATATATATATACAAAATTATAGGAAAATTATCTCAGGATTTACGTAAAATGTTTTATCGTGAAATTCGATAATATAAATGTGAGAAAATATATTAGAAGTGTTTCGATTACAAAATGAAATTCGGAAAAACGTTGTGAAAATAATTCGAAGCGTATAATTTTTCCTGTCGAAAAAGAAACGTGGCTGTTAAAAATTTTGATTCTAAAATAAAATTATTTTATTTTATTTTTTTTTATTTTAACATTACATGTAAAACGTAGTGTTTCAGTTAAAATATAATTTGACACGGTTCGATTAATATGTGAATAAATTTGATTTTTAGAAATAATGAAAAATTTGACATATTGATTTTTTTTTAATTTATAAGTTTTGTATTAGAAAATTGTGATTATAACAAAATTGCGTTGTCATGCAACAACGATTAAGCGTATTAATTGTGTATTTAAAGAAAAATTTTAATATTCTTAAGAAATTTCTGAATAAATGATTTATGAAAATGAAATAGAATACAACTTTCGCATCGTCCATATATTGAATGAAGAATGGTCAGCGGTAGACGGAAGAAGTTTTAAAATTCGATTGTCTATTTTTCTCATAATTAATTCAATTCTCTGTATATTTATATATATATATATATATATATATATATATATATATATATATATATATATATTTTTTTTTTTTTTTTTTTTGCAATAACCGTCCATTATTTTCAACGTAATAATAACGCGATCAATGTCAAAATTATGTGAATCGAAGGAAATGAATATTAATTAACAGATGATTTTTCCATGCTAGATCAAGGAAGTGATCTTTTATCACCGCAAATTCATATTATTAATTATCTTTTGAGGAAAAAAATAATGCTTAAAAATATTAATATAATAATTCAGCGGTTTTGATGTTCTTTATATATATATATATATTCAGATTTCTAAATATTTAATAATAAAAATAACTTTCTTAAGTTAGAACGAAGATATGAATTTCACCTTCACAAATAGACTATGATTTGATTTGAAACAAATGATGCAGAAATCGACATTGTCTTCTTTTCCATCAGAACATGGTGAAATGTCATCAAAATAAATAGTATCTGCTCTCGCGTTTAATGACTATAATAGATTATTAGGTTTGATTCGAAAAAATGAAAAAAAAAATCAGCGGAAAAATCATCGGTGAAATTTTCTTGAAAATATTGGATTTTTTTTTTCAATTATTCCACCGATCTAATGTTTTAAAAACGGCCGGTGAAAGTTTATCGCTTTTTAATATTAGTTAGTTTGACGTTTTAAATTATTATAAACACGTAAATAAATATATACATTTTTTTTCGGTGAAATTGATTATAATTTAAATAATATACAGAAGCGATTCTCGACACGAGCTTTTATATTTATTTGTTTTAAAGCTTGTTTTTTATAGGAAATGTTATAAATAAAAATATATATTAATGAAATATATATTTAAATTATAATTTTATATAGGAAGTAGTAGATTGATATAAATAAATATTCGTCACGTATTTTACGACAAATATTTCGTTAAGGAAATGAAATCGTCAATTCGTATCTCTTCATTCAGAACCGATAGTTATTTATTTCGGTCAAAATTTAAATCAAATAAATAATATACAAAAATATATACCGTAATAATAATAAAAAAAGGTTTAATTATTTCGAATCAAATTAGATACGTATGATTTCGATGTGAAAGCATTCGTTTTGCAAAAGTTATACAATCGATTCACCTCGGTTTGTCTCTTCGATTCTAATAAATGTTTTTTTCTTCTTTCGTTTAGTTGTTTTTTTTTTTAAAAATCGCGTGCATTTTCAGTGTTTCGATTACGACAATCGTTCTGTATTTATTTTCACTTTCTAGATGGATCCCAGACATCTTGACTATGAGATCGTATATGGATGGATCCCGTGCAAGAAATAATGTGCGATTTTTTTTTTTTTTTTTTTTTTTTAGAAATCGAATCGAACGTGTCAATTTCAAGTGCATTTTATATAACGACACGTTAGTCTAGTTGATTGTGTATTTGTATAGAGCAGGGGTATATAATGTGACGATCGCGGTCTACCAGTCGTCCGCGAAACTGTACTTAATTTCTCGTTTTTTGTTTTTCATTAGGACATTAAATCTTATAAGAAATGAACTATTTCACACTTTTCTTTAAAATTGCTTATCACCTATATAATGATCAAAACAACAATAAAAGTGCTTTTTAGTGGTAAAAAGTTTAAACACCTCTGATATACAGTATATTGATTTTTTTAATTATCTATGACCATTTCTATAAACGCTTTTTATTATATTAAATTATGATTCTATAGATGCAATAAGATAAGATGAATAGATTGTGTGAAATATTATTCGTGACAATCTGAAATTAAGCGATGATAAGGCTTTGAAAGCTATCAAACACATGTCAAAACGAATATATATAATTAAATAAATATCGATAATATATATTTATATTATTTCGTATCGCATCGATAATTTCGATGCGGCAAAAGGGGATTATTTTTGATTTATTTACATGTAATTGTGGTGTAGTACATAATTTTATAATGATAAATATTGTGTAACTGATACAAGTGAATCGGTTAAAATTGAATATCATCGACAAAAACTTCGGTAAATTAAATATTACAAAATCGATCCCGGTTTTACCGGTCTAGACTATAGTGAAATATTCGAACTTGGCAACAAATATAAAATTCATAATTATATAAAATGTCATAATTTTAATAGTATTTAGTAAATTTTATATTTAAAAGTACAAATTGCGAACGTTAGATTACTGTAAATATTTTGTTATACATATTGATTATTTAATTAGATTTTTAATATTATGTAATTATTTATATATAATAAATATATTAATGTTTTTTTTTATCGTTAAATTAAGTATGCAACTCACAGGTTTATATTTGATGATTGAATATTTATATTTTATTGTAATATATTTTTTAAATAAAATTACTTAGAAAAATATTTTTATTAATATTTAGTCCGATATGGATATAATTTAGATGTCACTGATTTAAATTATAATTATTAGAAAAATAAATTAAATCTGTATAATAATAGTAAAAGTGAGCAATGAAAGATTTTATATAACGAAATAATAGATTTAAATTTTAGATTTTTTTTTGTTTTGAAGACGTAAAAGATTAATATTTTATTAATAATGTACTAAAAATAAGACAATATTGTCAATTACAAGTCAATAAAGGAAAGTCTTTTAATTATTATTGTTACATTATATAAGATTACTGAAGAAATTCTTTGCGTATTGAAAACAGATTTATTTCTTGATCATAGAACAATTAACAATTACGAAAATGGGTTGAAACGAAGACTCTTTTCATTTCTATAATAATAATTAAATTCATTCAAAATTAACGATGGTTTAATAATGATTGAGTTAAATAAGTTTTTAATTGTTAACGCAATGGTGCGTTCAATCATGAAAAAGCTTTCGTAATAATCAATAAATAAATCGTCGATAATGCGTAAAATAAATATTGCGTTATTGTGATTTAAAATAACGCTCGAATTGCGTACGTTTAATACAATAATAATAATAATAATATTTAAATACAAAATTAAAAAAAAATATATAAATAAAACGACAATAATAATAAATACGAAGAAAACACGACGCGTGGGCGTTTTAACATCGTTTTCGATATTTACGAGACGAGAAATTTCGTCGATTTTTGGCCAAAACGATGACATTGAATCGGCCATGTCAAGGCTGTCGAATGAATTGTTCGCGATTTTTTTTTAATGTAAAATATTGGGAAAAAAAAATAGAGAAAAAACCTCGATATAATCTTTCTGTAAAAAGAAAGATCGCACAGCGAAAAGGTTAAACTTGTCTTCCGAGCGAAACGAATTTCGACACGTTTTTTATTTATTTATTTTTTTTATATACTTTATTTTTGATATTATTATTTGAGATTATAAAAAATGTGGTATCATTGTCAAGAGTCGAAGTGGACGATCGTGATGATGCAGATTGAAAATTTTTCGTAGGAAATCAAATAAAATATATTATTAGCGAAGAGGAAAATAGTAAACGAGGAAAACATTATAAAATTATTTGTAATGGTAATTTATCAAATGTTTAATATGTTGACGAAAATTAAATTATAAATTTGTTATATTGACGTTATTGAAATTTAATAATTGAAATAAAGATTGATAAAATTTATATATTGCCAATGAAATTTAATTTAATATATAATGTTGATTCTATTTATTTTTTTATGATATGAAATTGAAATATATATGGATTTATAGTTATATATTGAAGTTAATACTAAAATATAAATGAATAATAGCAATATTAAATAATAGATTAATTGTGAATTACATTTAATTTTTAAGATATAATTACATTTTTCAGCATCAATAAAAAAAATATTCATTTTAATTGGAAAAATTAGATTCAGTTTGAATCTTTGGTCTAAAATAATGAAAAACATTGATTTTAAAATATATTGGACTACAGAAGATTATTAAAGATTCCAATAATTTTGAAAATTAATTAACTAAGGTACCAAAATATATCGCAGAATATAAAAAGTTTAAATATATATAGTTGAAATGATGATTTCAAATCATTTGTAGTCAGCGTGTGTTTAAAATATTGAAATGACATTATTTTGTAGAAAAATATTTTCAGAAATATCATTACGAAAACATCTCAATTAAACATCATAAATATGTTTATATTATTATAAAAAAAAATATTATTTAAATATTTTAATAATTTTACTCGTGTTTTTCACATAAACTTGAATATTATTCTGATTGGCCTCGACATATTAAAAATATGAAGAAATGCATAAACAATGATATTTTTTTATTTATTATCAATTACTTCACTTTGTTCGTTAATTTTTGGCGAAATTAAACAAAAACGTTTGAATTATGACATAAAAAATATTTTAATTTTTATTATAATTTAATTATTTTTTAAAGTGTGATGAATAAAATTATCAGTTTTTAATATATATATATATATATATATATATATATATATATATATATATATATATATATATATATATATATATATAATACATCATTTACATAATTTAATGTAATATATGGTATACAAATTATTATTAAACAAATACGAATTATAAAAATCCGATTATGCACGTAATAATTGATTAAATTATATTAATTTATTATAAAATAAATCGTGTACGCGCGATTTATAATTATAACGAACCATAATCAATCTGATCTTGAAAAAAAACGAGGTTCATTTTAACCGCATTGGGTTTGACGATTTGCATATAGCAATATATATATATATATATCAAATATACACTTCAAATTCGCCTCGAGGTCTTTTGAATTCGAAAAAGATCGATTCGAATCCTCGTTTAAAAGGAGCCGTGATAAATGATGAATTAAAATTATAATCTTATATAAAAGTGTGACGTCCGTGAAATGCTCACGAAGAAGTGCACGCGTGGAAATTATTTAAAAAATATATACATATTCTAGAATAGAGAAGTGAAAAAAAAAAAAAAAAGTGAACGGGTCACATTGAAAACGAAGATAAATTCGAAACCGGGGGGCAAAATATTTTTATTGCACGCGAAACGCGAAGATTTTGTATCGAGATTATGAGAGTAATTTATGTCGTTCGTTTTTCACGAACGTAATAATTAAGTCGTTTAATATATAAGTGGGGGGGGGGGGAGAGTTATAATATTGCGATATTTGAACGATTAAAATTGTATAAAAATAAATGTATGTGTATTTAGTTTATAATTTTAAAGATATTATGGAGAAATATTTAATGTTTTATTTTGTAAATTTTAGATGAAAAAAAAATCTGATGTAACTAGAATACTTTAATATACATTATGATTATTTTTTATTTCATAAAACTGAATAATTATAATATATTTTAAATGAAATTCATTGTAAAGGCAGGCATTATAATGAATTTGTTTTGCGATTGATATATTGAATGAAATGTATTATTTATAATTTTATATATAATATAAATTGAAATTATAGTAACTTAAAATGTGATTGTTTTCTTTTTTTTTTTGAAGTAAAGGACGTTAAAAACCAGTTTTACAGATTTTTTTCTGAGAAAAAATAAAAAAAAACGATAAAATCTAGTAAATTTCAAACATAAATTTAACGTAAGAAACGTAAATTGAAAGGAAATAAGTTGTAAAACAACGTCAAATGTGAAAAAAAATATTATGTTTATATATATATATATATATATATATATATATATATATTATTTTTATTACTTGTAAAAGATTGAATATTTTTTTTCTATTATATATATAGATTTATAAAAAATGTTTATTTTCAATTTGCTTTATTACAAAAATATATTGTTTATATTTTATATAACTAATTATGAAAGTTTGTATAAAAAAATAACATTTTGTAAGATTTTGGATTGTTGGAATTTCGATTATTTAATAATTGAATTTTAAAAATATAAAATTAGAGCAATACAAATTGAAATTTGATAAATTAAGTTTTTTTTTAAATATTATTTTTATTCATCGATTTAAAGCAAAAATATATCCTTATTTAAATCAATAGTATTTTGTATTGAAAAAAATATTGATTTTGGAATTTTATAATTAAGCGTTCAATTTTCGATGTTTGAGTAAAGGATATAAATTTGTTTTTTTTTTTTTTTATTTAAAAATTCATTATACTTTTTTAGGTATATTTATTTAAATATAATTTTTTCTTATATAATAAAATAAATTTATATCAATATTTAACTATTGAACTTTGTATCTGTAAATATCTTTAAAATTGAAGATTATTTTATATAATTTTTTTTTCATATATTTATATAAAATATTTAGAATTATTTTAAAATAAATAAAAAAATGTAATAAAATAAACAATTTTAACTATTCGATCGTATAGAACCATCATTGACGATGTTCAATCATTCCGGTCCAACGGCGATCGTCGTGTTCTTTCTAGCAAGAAAACACACACACACACACACACACACATAAAAAAAATCACAGTCGGACAATAAAGAAACGATCGTTAATAAAATGGTGGATCGTAAATCGGATCCATCATGATGCATTCGCTGGTCTCCGATACAGACGATCGAGGTAAGAGAAAGACCAGTCATCATCATAATAAGTAGGTAAGCAGCGGTGCGATCGTTCGCAGTCTGCACAAAGCCTTCGACTGGTGCACACATACCCCCCCCCCCAAAATATAATAATAAATTTAGAAAAAAAAGTAAATTTATATCATATATTTTTATATAAAATAATCGTATATAATGAAAAAAAAATATTTTTAATTTTGGTTCTTTTCAGATTTTTTTTCTCTCGCTTCGATTCTATATATATATATATATTTTTTTTTGGATATGTGTAATTGATAATTAAAAAAAAACTGTAGTGATTTTTTATCGATTTACGTTTATCTATTTATTATTTTGATTTTTTTTCGTTATTTGAATCGATAGAAGATGAAGAAGTCTGTGTTGTGGTTATCGACTTGTTTGCTATGGTGCATCACGGTTTTTGCCGGTAAGTGTGATTAATTATTTATTTATTTATTTATTTATTGTGTATATTTTGTTGACCGACAAATAAATAAATTTTTAAATTTATTTTTAATTTAATTTTTTTTAATCATTAAAAATAATATATAATCAATAATTCAATCTTTATATTAATTTAAATTTATTATTATATTTTTATAATTAAAAAAAAATATTTTTAAATAAAAAGTGAAAATATATAATAATTGATATGTTGAGAATTCAAACTCGAAACTTGATGCACGTTGAACAAGTGTGTTACCATTTTTTTTTTCAGATGGTTAATTATAAATTACGAATATGCGTTTAACTATTATTAATAACGATAAAATTAGAGTATTTCATATATATTTTTAAATATTTTATATTGATTATAGTTTGAACACTCTAATTATCTATTGCATAATTGATTATTAATTAAATGTAATAGAATTTTAATTATTTAAAAAAAAAATCTAATATTAAAATCTTTATTTGTCAAAAAATGAATTTTAAATAATATCCTAATAAAAGAAATTATAAAAAACCAAGGTTTATATTGATTATATAAAATTATAAAATATAATATAAAAGTGCGACTTTCGAATGAATAAATATAATATTTTTGTGTTGTTTTTCGAAGGTCAAACAATAAATGAAGATGTAATTCGGAGATTGTGTAACTAGTTTTCAATTAAAATTCACATTACGTACGAATAATAATAATAAATTGTTTATTTATTATTTAATTTCGCATAACGACGCGTCGTATTTGTGTGAGCATTTTAAGCGTTTTTACATTTTGTCAAACGCGTCGTTATATAAGGTACGTTTTCTTTTATCGATTAAACTGCAATAAATATTTTCCGTTTTTTTTTTTATAATTGCGATAATTATGTAGAAATCTTATAATGAATATATTTAATGTTACGACGATATAAAACGATATTTAATGTTCGATTTCCGTTCCGTATTTACTGTAGCGGTTCTCTATGATATTAGGAATAAATTAAATGCATATTTATATAAATTTGAGGAAATTTTATTAATAAAATGCGTATAGAAATTGTTTTCTATATAAAATATAAGAAAAATCGACACACAAAAGTAATATTTTTGTGATAATTTATTGTTATTTTTTAATTATAAATTTAATAAAAAATACAATTAAAATATGATTAGAGAACGAAAGCGTATTAAAAAAATAATTAGATTCTAGTTAGATTATTATTTTTAGCATATCATTTCTCTAAGAAATTTTACAATATTATTATTATTAAAAATATAATAAATATTAGATTCGAGTTATACAATATTATTTATATAATATTTTTAATTTTTATTTATTTTTTTAATACTTGATAGTCGTAATTTTTACGTGTTTGAATTATATGATGAATTTTTATATGTAAAGCTTCATATCAAATATTAATGAAATTCGATAATTTAAATTTATATATGAAATATAAGAAAATAGACGCAAGTAAAAAAATATTTCGATTTAAATATTAAAATAAAATAAATTTTTTCTATTAGATAAAAGAAGAAATCTGGATCGCTTTCGTATAATAAAAGCTCAATGAGTCACCTTAATTTTATTCGGAAAAATTGTATTTAGCGCACGATTTTCACAAAAGCGACCGGCGTAATCAAGTTAAAACGGCGAATTTTCATGCATTAAAAAATTGTAAAAATAATAATAATAATAATATTGTAGTCAATTTATACATAAACACAGTGAATTTATACTAAATTATTATGCATGGTACTTAAGTACGCTTCGGTATTCGGTTCACTCGAATGATAAATCGAAAACTGACAACTGCCTTGTTCCAGAACGAGACTGGTTTCTCTCCGATGCATAACTGTAAAATGCTCCTAGGTCGTTATTGTGGTGCCAAGGCACCGAAATCAAAATGAAAATGTCCGCAAACAACTCGGAAAAAAATAATAAAAGTAAATAAATATATATATATATATTTTTCACTGCGCGAAGAAGTGTGTCGAGAAACGAACGATTATCGATCGATCGTCGAAATCGAATCGATTTTTCCCGATCGGAAAAAAGAGAAAAGTCATCGGAGGCGATGAAAAAAAAAAACGTCGCTTTTTTTTCGGTTTTGAAAAACGAAGAAAATTCGTCGAATGTTATCGATCGATATCGTCGAGGCTGTGAGAAAATGGAAAATGAAAGTGAATTATACTCTTTTTAGTATTTGAAATTATCGTTGATAGTACAAAAAAAAATAGTGCCAAATATCTTTTTTTTTTTCTAGTATATTTATTATGAGAAATCATGCGTTGAATATTAAATTGATAATTTTATACAATTTAATATTAAATTTAAAACTTTCCAATTTATTAACTATAATGTATAAAAAGTGTTTTTTTTTTGTTGTTGTTGTAATCATATTATATTTACACGCTTATTATTTAAATAAAGGGTGACCTATTTATAGTCGTCGATTTTCTTTAGAAAGGTTTCTTCGCATGAAAATTAGTCACGATTTATTTATAATATAATACAATATTATATTACAAAAAAAAAACATTTTTTTCTTTTTCTGTCATTAAATATGTGTCGAACGTTTATTTTTAAAGAAGATTATTAAAAGTTGATTAAATTGATAAATTAACGTGTCAATCAATCAAAAATAGATTAGTAATTATTATTATTTTTTAAATATAATATTATAATATTGAAAATGTTCGATTATTAGGCGTTTTTTAGGTTTCCTTTTGTTTTATATATAAAATGTATTAAATAATAATAAAATTAAAGTTCTAAAATTGATAGGATATAAAATATATGATTTTTATTTTTATTAAAAAATTACATATTTTATATTTATGAAAATTTTAATTACAAAAATAAATTAGAATGTATATGGATTTGATTTAACGTTTAATATTTAAAAATATATACATATGATTAATTAATAGTTGATAAAATTAATTGAATTTAATCTCTTATATATATATATATTTTTTTTTTTTTTTTGAGAAGAAAATATAAGAAAGTAGATTATATATGTTAATAAAATGGTTTTATTCGAACAAATCAGAGTAAAAATTGCGATAATAGAATGTAATTATATATTTTATTCTTTTATATTTTAAAGAAATAAAAGTAAATCATTGAAAGTCGTTTTTTTTTAATAAAATAAAAGTGAAATAAATTTTCAGACATACATGAATATACATGTAAACCAAACGAATTTCAGTGAAAATATATTTTTATCTGATATATCGCAATTAATTGGAAGAACAAAAATGTGGTTCAAATATCAATATTAAAAAGTGAAAATGATGCACAATCGCAAACGACGTCTTTCAAATGATAAATAAGAAAAATTACGATTCACTAAACCGACCATTTATTATACAAATAACATACACACACACACACACACACACACATACACAAATAGTTTCAATTCTAGAAAGTCTAACCAGATGGATAGATCTGAACGAAACGTTCCATAATTGAAACGGATCAATTTTAATTAATTAGCTAATTTTTTTTTCATTATACGAAATATAATTGTTTGTTACTAAAGAGACGTTAATCGATTTTAATTTTATATCGCAAGTTTTCAAATATTGCTCTATTGTGTGAGAAAAAAAAATTACGAAAGCGTATCGAAATGTGCCGGTGTTTATTATAATTGTTAACGCGGCGAAAAGTGGTTCAACCGTTGGAATTTTCACCGATTTTCACGGTTTGACTATGTGGAAAATTCGACAATGCGATCTTTAAACTCGAAATATGCACTATATAAAATGTATCAATATATATATATAAATTTTATACAATTTCTATAAACAAAATGATGAACAAAAAAAAAACAGTTTAAGAAGCGCTGCATATTATTCTATAGAATTACTAACATTACGAGTTTCAGATCGTAATCTTGAAAAGTTACTACTATGCTTGTTTTTAATTCAGAACGAGTTTTAAAAACATGTGTTTCAATAAAATTACTTTATATTGTTACGACCTTGGGGGGTTTAATGTAAGAAATAAATATAATTACTGCAGGTAACCGGCATTTAGTTAAGTTAGAGATAAGATACGGAAAAACCCTGTTCTTTGTAAATGTAAAAGAAGATAGACAAGATGGATTACGATAACAATGCTAATGGATTCTAAAAACCCAAGCGACGAAAATAATCACAAAGTAATAATGTAGACGGGATTTCCCATATTCAATGGGCGTTACCACTTCGCTATTAGCTGAAACCGATAAGGACTGCAGGTCGGCCGCCTATAAAACGGGTGTACGACCAGTATACAAAAAGCTTCGTCTGCGAGCAGTCTTGGATAGGCGAAGTTCTGCCCGACTTCACATGTGAGAGCCTTGGCTCTGTGAAGCTCGGACCGGATGGATAGATCGAGGAAGGACGTCAGACTACGGTGAAGGACGATCGGATGTAGGAGCGGCCTGGTCGGCATCTGGGAGCTCTACGAATCCAGAAGAGTGTCTGGAAGACGTTCTTCGAGAAGTCTCACGTTGGATATCTACGATCTGGTTCCAGAAGGAGTAGCGGTTATACTCCAATCCGGTGGATCAAGTATGGAATATGGGTTTAGAGATTAAGGTTTTGGTAACCAGTAATTAATCCCTTGTCGCTCTTGTTTAGTGTAACTCATTTATGTATGTCTTTTATTAATTGACGTATGTCCATTATTGTTATTAACTGCTCTGTAATTGATTTATATTTGTATACCTGATTATTGGCATTCAAGGATTTATGTATGTATCTCTAACTATTGGCATTTAATGATTTGTGTTTGTATCTCTGATTAATGATTTATGTTTGTATCTTTGATTATTCTTATTAATTGATGTATTTATTCTATTGTCTTCATTATTTATAATTCTTGCTTTGTTCTTGTACTTCGTTGCCGATTATTGTAAACCTGTCAGTAATAAAACCCCGTTGGTAAGACCGATATACACAAATAGGAGCGTATCATTTTCTATCCTAGAAACCCCCGACCCCGGGGACGTAACAATATATATAAAAAATGGAGTTTGGACGTGATAATTGGCGTTTCGACCTTAACAAAATTTAACGTTGTTGTAGTTTTAAAAAGTCAAAAATTTTTAAATGTCATCCATACAAATATTTTTTTAATATATATATATATATATATATATATATATATATATATATTAAAAAATGAATAAATGTATTAAAATATTATGATGATAATAATAATAATCCGTTAATGTATTGCTATATAAATAATTATAATATTACTATATAATTACTGCCGGGTTTTATGTTATATTAAATCATCGGTAATGATTATCGTTTTTAACTATTAAATTTACTTATCATGCACGCCTTTATATATATATATATATATATATATATATATATATATATATATATATATATATATATATATATATATGTATACAAGGTCGATAAATTTGATCGTAAATATACTAAATAAAATAAAATAAAAATAATAAAATAGACGGATAATCGAGAAAAACGGTTTACCGATCTTTCACCGTTACACGACAAACGGTTTGCGGTTTTTTTTCCTATATTTTCACGGTTAGTTTTTTTTTTAATTTAAAAATTTACTAATCGCTTCCGGTGTGCGTTTTTTTTCTTCAAATATTTCGGTGCATTTTTATTTTTGTCGAATAATTTAATAATACGACCGCAATAAATAATGCGAATATTGAAAGATTAAGCAGCGTAGACACGAATCGGTTGTTAAAATGCAAATTATGCGAAAGTAGACGTTGCATCAATATTCGTGTTGCATGGAATTATAATTTATGTTTCGTAAAAATATATAGGATTTTAAAAATTTAATGTTTTTTTTAGTATATATTAAAATTGTGTTATATAATATTTAAGAAAAAAATATGAAAATTTCAGCTACATTTAGAAATTATTCAAATTATATACGAAATTTATTTTATTTAAGATAATTTTATATTATTTTTAAATTGAATCAATGCGTCGAATGGGTGATTAATAAAAGAATGATATTTCATAATTAAAAAATTGAGAACGAAAATACATTTATATGTTGATTGAGGTCAAAAATCAAAAGTTAAAAATGACCGATCAATAGTATAAAAGTCATATACAGTTGAATATTGTTTAGACGTCATTTCGAATGTATTGAATTGAAGTAAAAAAAAAAAAAATGTTATAAATCGAACATAATTTCGTTTTATTAAAATAATTACGAGCTATTTATTTCAGTGTGCGAACAGTTTCTATAATATAAATAGCATTGAGTGTTAAAATTTAAGGTCATCACGATTGCACTGACATTTAAGTATTAAATTAACGATTAAACACAATATTGCATTAATATATAAATAAAAATATGTTTCAAAACAATATTTAAATTTCAAAGGTCGATACGCGATAATTGTCTATTATATAATAATTTTCATTTCATATTTCACGGACTCATCGACAAAATCAATGACCTTAAATATTTTCTATATAAAAATTTATTACAATATATATATATATATATATATATATATATATATATATATATAAAATTTAAATTATTATTTCGTTTTATATAAATCATCAAAAGGCTTCCATTTATAGAATCAAGATGAAGTTTGAATAGCGTTGCAATATGTAAAACGTTTTCATGTAGCGGTAAGTTTACTGCGGTATGACCTTTAACCGCAGAAGCGGCAGTTTAACTGGAACTCGTTAACCAAAGGTTCAAACCTTCACGACCTTTCTCAAAGTATTTAAAAAAAAGTTCCTTTTCCCGTTTCCGGTGCGTTTTCGTAAGAGAAATTGATATCAGGACCCATCATTTATATATATATATATATATATATATATATATATATATATATATATTTCGACAACTTTCGCTTTCATCCGGTCCTCCAGGTTGACTTTCACCAACTAGCGAAATGAAAAAAAAATATATATATTTATTTATATATAATAACGACCCCCCGAAGCGACAATTTCCTGAGTTCGCTTTTGCCACCCACTTTTGTTTCGTGTTAATATTATTATTATTATTATTTTTTGTAATGGATGGTTTAAACGTATCGTTTATATCGTTAATATAATCGGACGATTATTTACGATCGAATTTAACAACGAGTTTATCTAGTTTTTGTTTTCTATTCTAGAAAAAGAAATTTGATGTAGAATTATTTTTATTAACATATTGTTTGAAGTGGGAAGTTAATTTTGTATCGAAGCTATAAACATAATTCTGTTATATATATAATATTATTCAAATATATTTTTCAGATTTCATCTAAAAAAAATAACCTTATAGTTATTATTCTTTCTGTGAAATATTTATAATCATAAAAAAATTTGAATCTATTTGTGATTATTTTAATCACTTTCATGATAATTTTTGTTCTATTTTAGACAAATTTACTGGCTTTAAAAATTTTTCGTATTTTTTTTATGATATTCTTTATTCATAATATATTAAATATACTCACAATCATAATTTAGTGAAATCAAAATGACATCGATTGCGAAAAATATTAAATATTAAAAATATATAACGAGTATTTTTTTTTCTTCAATATAGAAAATATATGACAAGAATTTTATATATGGTGTAATAAATTTCGCATGCAAGTTTCGCATTTTACAAGTATGTTGTTTCGTCGAACACGTTTAGAATATTCGTAAGAAATATTTTATGTACTATTTAAAGTCATCCGAAAAATGTGTGTTAAATCCCCACAAAAATTCGAACGCCCTCATAGATATATGTGAATAAATTTATGTTAATATTTTGAAAGCAGAACGCGATTAGAGAATTCTCGAATATTCAACGGTGAAAACTGGACGATTTAGTGAAAATGTGACACTGATTGAAGTCGAAATATAAATATTTAAATGTAATATAATAAGAATAAGAATGATATTTTTTTTAACGTTTATATGCGATGCGATTGGAATATTTGGGTTTATTTATTTGTGTAAAATGCGTACTCAAAACGCGTGAAAATATGTATTAATAAATATATATATATATATATATATATATATATATATATATATATATATATTATAATATATATAGAAAGTTTGATTGGATATTTTTAATTTTTTTAAATGAAAAAAAATAGTTTTGATATAATATTAATATTTATATGATTTAGAAATAATAAATATTCAATTACTATGGTAAAATAAATAGTTACAGTTAATTGATAAGAGTATAAATCTTTGGAAAATGTCCAATGAATCAACGGTAATCTAGATAAAAGTTACGGAAAAGTAGGACTTTGACTGCAAAATAATGTCCTAGTTGAGAAATCTATGTCTATATTTTAATTTATATAAGATTCGAATTGATTTAAATCGTATTTTCAAACTTCAGTGATCTTCATGATAAAGAAAATCGCGTGTTTTTTTCGGTGGAAATTCTGCAATATTTTATGAATAATTAAATTGTATGGATGTGATTTAATGAAGATTGATTTTTATCTAAAGAAAATTGAATTTAGAAAGAAAAAAAATAATATTTATCGTGAAAATATAAAATAATCATATGATATTTAATTTTATTACTTATAGTAATTTTAAATATAAAAATTAAAATCGTCTATAAACAACGCACATAGAAGAAAGATATATAAACGATCTTGCGAAAATTTTCGCAATTTTCATTTTACGTATAGAAATAAAAAAAAAGATGACACATATGCATATTTATACAGCCATAAACACAAATTTATGTTAATATTGTCATTATTATCCGACATAAAAATGTGCATTTCTATATATTTTATATTATATATTATTTTATATTCAATGAAGGCGGTAGATGCATTTTACTTGCGAAACTTTTAGCACATCTCGCTAGTTTTTGCGCTTCTTGCCGAACGAAAGAAGGTCGACCGGTGTTCAAATATTTGTCTATAATTTCAGCTAAGCCAGTATTCTGTGTCGTCTATAAATCGCGAAGAGTCCCACCTTTTCAACATATTAAATAAAAATTTAAACAATAGGTACACAATACTCATTTTCAGCATTAAAAATTATCTAGATATTAAAAAAAAATGTTCTTGATTTTTTTTTAATAAAGGGTGAAATTGAAGCAAAAATTTTATATTGTTGATATTTTTTTTAAAAGGGAAGTATTTAGATAATTTAATTATTTTTT